>QUOP01000191.1:0-73151 GCA_003675405.1 Hericium coralloides | reverse complement strand
ACCACTGTATTTCTAGATTTTATTCAGCGTTCTACGTATGCACAAAGCATTCTTACGGGATAGAATGGGCGGCGAAGCAAGTCTTCCTTTCCCTACGTTGATAGTAGTTGACTCACAGAACATGGTGTATGCTCCTTGAGAATTGCCGCAGTCATCAGAAGTACTGTGAGACAGCGCATGCCGCTAAGCTGGATTCCCTGCAAGTGATTTCAACAGCGCTTCTGCCGCTGCATCGCGAGGCTCGATTGAGCATCGGAAGGGGCATGGTTGGCTGGTAGAAAACTGAACGTAAACGTCGAAGCCCAAAGGTGGGACGGAAGCGCACCTTATTCCACCAGTAGACGCCGTGACTTCGATAGGAATATCATTGCCATGCGCGTCTTTCGCTTTTGAGATTGTGTATACCGCCAGAATTGATGCGACCGTGATCCAAACGGTCGCCTCGGCAAAGTGTTGGCCCAAACAATTACTGCGTCGATAAGTCAGAACAAATTTCAAGAAGCCATCGTAGACTGACCGCCGGCCGAACAGTGTCCTTGATGGGTCGTTATTCAGATCTCCCTCGTTCGTGAGGAATCGCTCTGGTTTGAACACGTCTGGCTCCGCGTAGACATCGGGGTTATTTGATATCGCCCTGTCAGAGGTCAGCTACACGGTGAAACGCACAGAAAATGGAAGTATGGACTACCATAAATTGGGTATGATGTGTGCGCCTATGTAGTCCATACATGATTATCAGAATGCTTTAGCCGCTGTTGCTTGACTTACCCTTTGGGATGGTCATTCCCATGTATATGTCATCTTTGTCTGCCACACGCAAGGCTGAAAGCGGGAATGCCTGGTGCGTCCGCATAACCTCTCTGACAACGGCCCCTACGTATGACAAAGATGGACGATCGTCGAAGGTCGGAAGACGGCTCCGGCCAATAGCGTTGTCGATCTCTGCTTGAGCATTCACCTGCATAGATGGGTTAAGAGCCAGAGCGCGCATGGCATTTGTGAAACTAGCCACAGTCTGTGCATTGAGAACTCTGTTTAAACGGAACAGAAGATCAACGGACGAAGTGGCTTACCGCATCGCCCCCGGCTGGTGAGACGAAAGGAAGTCAACCATGTACGTAGAATTTCGTCACATGTACTTACCGACATAGAGGATAGTACATCCATCTTTCGCAACGCGCTCGGCGTCATCGCCCGGGTGAGAATCCTTGTGCTGGACGATCCAGGAAGACGCAAGCGATGGGCGAGCTGTTCCGTCTGCCTTTATGCCGACGGAGGCACAGAATGAGTTAGTCATGAAAAAAGCTGCATGTAAATTCGTTACCACTTGCTGCTCCACTCTTTCCCAAGGCATGTTAAGCAGGTCTGATATCGCGTGGCGAGATTGTTCTACCCTCGTCTTGAAGCCCATATCGGGCAACCAAGAAGGGAGGTGGCGGACTGGAGGGTGTTGTGACGCTACAATCTTATCCCGAGAGAATAGCACGCACGGAATGGAAATCTGTTGATCATAGCCGATGCCCCAGGGAGGGTCACTTCCGCAAACGAAGCTACGGCTTTATCGGCCAAGGCAACGAATGGATCATCTTGAGAAGCGGGGACATTCCCGTAAGCCACATCCATTGCTAGTGATGTAGACGAGCTAATCGGTGTATTCAGTAAAACAGAGAGTTTGTGGACTCGAGCTATACACCTACAGTCGCAAGTGGGTGAGGAACCCATCGGGATCCTCATATAGCCTTCTTATCAATTCGTCGCGGTTCTCCATTTGCACGGGATAGTATGCAGAGGCTCTTCCAGCGGCAAACTGAAGGTGAAGCATACGGCGATGAGCACGCCACGCATTGCCGTATGGTAACAGAGCCATATTGAAATACCAGCCCGCCCTAAATACGCGTTGCTCAGCAATAAACTCAGAAGAGGGCAGCACGGCTTACATGTCTATCATGGTCATATACGGTCTGCTGGAGTACATTGCCGAGCGAGACTCAAAGAGCTCTTTCGCCGCGCGGAGCGAGTTCACGACAATGTACACCTGGCCAAAGACCGTGAAAGAAACGAGTTCGCCTGTCAACGGATACATGAGTGGCCAAATGGAAGCGCTATATCGGCGCGTACTGTTGCATCTCTGGGACCATGCAGCATATGTTACCCACGGCGTCCGTGTCAAGGCAAACAGCAGATTGCCAATGACGGGAATCGGAGTAGGCCCTGGCGGTAGAGGAAGACTATAGCGGCGCTTGCTGTTGCGGTGAAGTAGTACTGCAACACTCAAAATCAGCGCCCAGAGAGAGAACGTCGATACGTCTGGTGGATCGAACATGGTGAAGAGAAGAGTGACTGCTGCGTTGGCTTGCGAGAGGTACTTAAGTACACCTCCAAGAGACCGCACATCCTAGCTCGGGTAACACAATACAGTATCAGAGCGATAGGGTCGCATACGAGTGTCAAGCGTTCCTTCTGGATTTTTGTGGACAATGGGATCTGCAGACTGCCATATAAAGTGAAGGAAGTTCCCCTGATGAAATCGTGCTGCGTCACGGTGGGCTGCCATAGCTTGAATTTGGTGCGATCGGCGGATGAATATCGGGAAGTACTTGGCCAAGCCGTGTTCGTGTTCCATGGTACCATCACCAGTGCCCGCTTTGCCTCGGAAGAAGGACAATGAAGATGCCTACGCCAATTAGGAACCAATAATATACGTACGCGGGCGAGCAGCGGGATTGAGGCGGAAAAGATCGGCACTCACTTGCACTATTCTCTTTCATGATGAGAGATAACCCACCACATAGCACCTGTAAACAATTAGTCACCTGCCCATCGTTCCTGGAAGCATTCCTTGTGTGCTCATTTAATAAAGCATGTCTTGAATGGCGGACTTGTGGATCGTATAGTGACAATATAGACACCAGGGGGCCTGTCGTAAAATCAGTAGAATCGCCCCGAGAAACTCGATGCGATGCGCCATAAGTATTACATCTGGGCTGACGACATGTAGGAATAAATACAGAGCCAGCTTGTGGTCTCAATTAATGCCGTGGGGGCTAGCGTTGTGCAAGCAGGGCACGGCGAGGATCGGAACTTCACGCGTTGCGGGTTGGGCTACATCGTAGCGCGGTGTTCACGGCAGCGTTTGAAAAACGTGGGGCAGGCCATGTAGCTAGTTATCACACTCGCTTAGCATCTGCACGTATTTTACCGAGAAGGTAAATTTCTTTCTATAATCGCTGTAAGCGTAAGGTCAAGGTCAAGCATAGTAAACACACCTCACCTGCCGAAGAAAAGCAACAACGAAGGTCCGTCTGTAGATTAGCAGGACCCACGTCTACAAACACTCTAAATTATCCGCCTACGCACCACCCGCAGGGGTATCCCCCTCCACATCGACCGTCGGCGGCGTATGCCGCCCGCTCTCCCGCTCCGCCTTCTCGCGCTCCTCGCGCGCCTTCTCCGCCGCCTCCCACGCCTTCAGCTCGCGCTCGTACTCCTCCCACACCAGCGTGCCGAGCACCTCCCCGCCGAGCTCGCCGTCGTCCGCCCGCTTCTCGCGCGCCGCCTTCTCCGCGCCCGCGCCATCGTTCTCCGGCGGCGCCGGGGCGGGCGGCACGCGCAGGCGAACGACTGCACACTCGGCGTACAGCGCGCCGGGCTTGAGTACTTCCGCGTCGCGCCGGATGTCCTCGTCGTCGCGCAGTTCGCGCTGTGCCTGTAGCGCCGCCTGCGCCTGCGCGTCGCCCTCCGCAGATCCATCGGGCAGCGGCGTCGCGGCGAGCAGCTTGAACGGCGTCGGCAGGAAGAGCGCGTGCAGCACCGCCTGCATCGCCGCGAAGGGGCTCTTCGTCAGCAGGCGCAGTAGCGGGTTCAGCAGGAAGTACAGGACGAGCCCGCGCCAGGAAGCGCGCGTCGCGTCGGCTCCGATGAGGGGCGCGACGACATCTGCGCGGCTGAAGCCGGGGGAGACCGATGCGGTGACGATGTTGGATGCTTGGGCGCGGGCGCTGACGACGGGGATGGTGGTTGCGTTGGCGTCTGTGCGCGGGGCGGGCGCGCCGCTTGGGAGTGCGTCGAGGACGCGCTGTAGGTGGCGCATGAGGATCGCGGTGCGCAGCGCGCGGCGGCCCTCGGTGAGGAAGAGCGGGGCGGGCGCGGGTGGAGTGGTGGAGGGCGTGGCCGAGACGGAAAAGCCGGGGGCGGCGGCGGCGTAGAAGGGGTTGATGAGTGTGATGAGGCGGATGTCGCGTTCCGTGGGCGCGACGAGCAGCATCGGGAGCAGCGAGGTCGCGAGGAGGAACGTCGCGCAGGAGGCGGCGCGGCGTGTCTCGTCCAGAGTTGCATCTTTCGCGCCCCACAGGCGGCCGATGGGCGCATACTCGTGCGCGAAGATGACGGCGTCGAGGCGGTTCTCGTCGCCCTTAAGGAAGCCTGCGCAGAATGCACGGATAGACGTGGGAGATGCGAGGTTGCAGTGCTCGGCGTAGATGTTCTCGTTGTTCGTTGTGCTGCGCAGGAGCGGGATGAGCACGGCGGGCGAGCCCGTGTCGATGGGCTCGTTGGTGAGGGCTATGACATGTGCGCCTCGGCGAGCGAGAGCGTCGAGTAGCGTAAGGCCAACCGGCGTGAATGCGCCCTGCACATGAGTAAAGACAAAGGTGAACATGCCGTGAGGCGCGGATCGATGTACGGCGGACGCACTGTGATGATGATGGTCCGGCCATGCAAGTCCCGCTCGCGGTTCGTCTTGCGGCCTTGCGCATAGGTATATATGGTGACGAGGGTGACAAGAGCAAGAACAGCGTGGGTGTAGTACTTGGAGGGTAGGATGGAAGGGCCGACGTTATAGAGAATCTTCAGGACCATGATCCCGTGCGATTCCCGTCTCAGCTGTTACGGATAGCTTGCAAGCCAGAGTCGTCGGTGTTCTGGCTCTAACGCAAGAGCAGTACTCTATGCAACGTGCAACGCGTGGTCGAAGGTGAGAAGTTGGGGAAGCGTCCTGCTCGCCAAATGTCCGCGTGTCCTCCGCCGAGAATCCGATTGCCTCGAGGCGCCGCTGCGTGTCGTACTCCAGCTAGCGTCAGTGGCTATCAATCGGATGATTCTAGACCTGCAGCTGGCTTCACCAAGTGTTGCTCGTCGGTGAACGTTGAGCGTCGAGATGAAAAGTTGTAAAATATTCGGGGCCCCGCCATGAATCGAATGCAAGCAAGCGCCCAACCGTGAGAAGATGTCAGTATCTCAGATCTGCTACGATGCCGAGTTGTCGCTTTCTTGACTTTGTCAACCAAATCATGACATCGAGTCTTTCGACCATTCGAAGTTGGCTTACGATGAAGGTATCGTGTTCGTCATCTTCTCCCTTCATTCCAGCTCTATGAGCCCTCGAGAGAATGAAAGCTTGCCGAGAAGCCGGGCCAGAGGCCGAGGTGCTTCGACGACATCACAATCCTCCCACTCCGGAGCCCAGGGAAGGCAAGTGCCCCTCTCACCACGACCGCAGTCTGCAAGTGAGAACAGGTGCGGGCCCGGGCGCAAGATGGCTGACCCACTCCAATAATACCAGCGACTCGCAGACTAGGCTTTACGCATCCCTCGAGCATATAACGCCCACTGTAGCGCGTCGGAACCACCACAGCACTCACTTGCTGACTTAGGACACCTACGAAATGCCGTCCATCTCCCTGACTGCGAATGACACTGCCAAGCGCTTCGGCGTGTCGAAGGAAATCGAGAACTTCCCCTCGAAGCTGACTCCTGAGGAAGAGCAGAATGTGAAGATCGTACTCGAATACATGGAGGTGCGTCACAGCCCTCTTATTCCCGTGCTTCCTTTACGCTGCAGACAGATCGCGTACTCCCCAGAGGACAACAAAGGTGCATCCTCCGTCAAGCACCTCTGCGCGCCTGGCAATACGTTCCTCGCGCCGAGCACGTTCCCGACTGCAAAGACCGCCGAGGAGTACTCCGAGGCACACGCGGAGGTCATGGCATCTCTCAAGGACCTGCACATCATCAAGTTTAACGTCGTCGTCGCTAAGGGTGCGTCTCCCCCGTAATCTATCCATTCTCGGACAAGTGCTAATTGCTTGATGTGTGGGTGTGCCGTGCAGAGAACTTCGTCTCGCTACGCTACACGGCGACAGGTTCGCACATCGGCGCACCGCATGGTGGCATTCCGGCCACGAAGCGCAAGGCACAGTGGACCGCTGCGGGAACCTTCATCATTGACGAACATACGGGGCTCATCCAGCACTGGTGGAAGGACTGGGACAAGATGCAGAGTGAGTGTTTGTCAAACATGATGGCAGGGTTCGGTTGTGCTGATATATGTCGCAGTGTGGAAGCAGCTTGGGTGGGTGAAACCGGACAATGACAAGGTGGAGTTCGCGTAAATGGACACAGTTGGCTTGGGCATCCGTTGACTACGGGGTGTAAGATATGGAGTTATTTGCTCTCACAGGTGTCTTTATATGAGTTGTCTATGTAAGATATGCTTGAGCGCTCACGGGTCCTAAAACGAAGTGTTCCACAAATGGAACTATTTGAAGAGGGAACCTTGTTCTTTTGGTTGCTTGCACCGCTTAGCGTATCGTCCACTACATTTGACGACGTCGGTGACTTGAGTTGTTGTCGAAGAGACGGTCCGGAGATAGCGGTCCGGCGGGTCCGCCGGGAGTGAATGATGTCATTTTAGCGCCCGCCGGCCTGTGTCCGAAATTAGAACAGGCCCACAACCACCGTAGGCCGTCTATCCTCCCCATGGCCCAAACATTTATTCGACCCCCGTCGCTCATCTGTTCTACATACGAATCACAACGACCATGGCGTCGATACCAAGCTCCCCCGTCGCCGACAAGTCGCACCTCCCGCCGGAGTCCCCGGACCTCGCGGCCACTGCGCAGGCGCTGCACACGCTCGTCGAGCACACGGAGAAGCATGCAGACGTGACGAAGGGCATCCATGCGCAGATGCACAAGCTGATCGACAACCCGCTCGTGCACAAGCTTATTCCCGGTCTCGAGAAGATTGCGGACGAGTACCATGTCGGCAACTTCGTCATCGACCGCACGACGGGCAAGCGCTTCTTTGAAAGCATGCCGATATATCCAAGGTGGGTGATAGCTTGCAATGTGTTTTTTTCAATAGATTTTCAGGGAATGCGCGTAGGCTGGGCATGCATCTTCTGTTCTACGGTGGGACACAGGTCAAGATTCTACATAATCAGACCGTCGAGAACATCATGAAGGATCTCTCTATCAAGGTGCGAGATTTCAACTATGATGCATTTCTTCAGACGTTAGATAAATATGTTGGTCTTGCAGCAAGGAAAGGTCTACGATAGCCCTGACTCAGTGAAGAGCATCCCTTCTTTCATTGAGACATATAGCATCGCGCTCGACGACCTCGTGGAGCCCGACATCACGAAATACAAATCGTTCAATGGATTCTTCTCTCGGTAGGTAGGTTCCGAATACAATTATTTAGCTACTTATTTTGATATAGGAAGGTCAAGCCTGACGCGCGGCCCGTCCAGAACCCGGACGACCCCAACGGGATCTGCAGCGTGGCGGACTGTCGTCTGACCGTATACCAAACGATCGATCTCGCGACCAAGTTCTGGTCAGTCGCGCTCTGTCATTTTGCGCGTCGTACTATTGCGGACTATCATACTATGCACGCTGTATTTCTTCAGGATTAAAGGCCAAGAATTCAACGTCCCCGCACTACTCAACGTCAGCCCCTTCTCCGAACTCGCACAACAATTCGAGGGCGCCAGCCTCGCCTCCTTCCGGTGCGTGTATCTCCTCTTACCCATTCGCCTAATCAACATGACCCCCGCAGCCTCGCGCCCGCCGACTACCACCGCTTCCACTCTCCCATAGACGGCACGCTCGAGCGCATCACGCACGTCCCGGGGCAGTACTACACCGTGAACCCACAAGCGGTGAACGAGCCCGGCTTTGACGTCTTCACCGCCAACAAGCGCTCCGTGCTCTATATGCGCACGCCTGCCGGGGTGCCTGTCGCGTTCGTCGCGATTGGCGCGCTGCTGGTTGGGAGCATCGCGTGGACGAAGGCGGAGGGCGCGGAGGTGAGGCGCGGGGATGAGCTTGGGTATTTTGCGTATGGGGGGAGCACGGTCGTCGTGCTCTTTCCGAGGGGTACGATTCAGTAAGTTTGATCTGTTTTTTCTTGGTTGGGCGGGGCTGATGGGGTGTAGGTTCGACGAGGATCTGATCAAGAATTCGGAAGTGCCGATTGAGACATATGTGAAAGTCAGGCTTATCTTTTCCTCGGTGACTCGCGCTGATGGATGGGTTATGCAGGTCGGATGGTCGGTCGGGAAGCTCGAGCCTCGGGCGTGAGCGCACGTCTGGTGGCTGGGCTCGCGATATCCATGAACGCTCCAGCATGTATGGCGGTCAAATTTGCTCGTGCGCTCTACCTGCAGAAGCCAGATTCTACCATCTAGCCGCGCAGCTCCTCGGGGTGAGTGCGTGAGAGAACGCCATGCCGAAGCCGTTCCGCATAACGACTAAGGAGATGCCCGAGGGCGGGTTGTATGCTTCGTGGTGCGGGTTTTCGGTGATGTTGATGTCCAGATGCGTGAGCTGCGTCCGTTGATTTAGCGTGATCATGGCCCAGTAATGGGTAGGAACGGCGTGACACTGAAGCTGATCTGCATGAAAATTATACAGAACCCAAAGTGATGACGTTGTGCGTGCACAACCAGGCAGCTAATTGCAAGCTCCGTGACGGTGTCCAAAGACATCGCATCGAGCAGGCTTTCTGCTTGTTCATTTCCGGAGCATGGGAGATGTCCCCTTATGGACAATGCGGTGCAGGCGTTCGTGAAAATTTTCTTACTTCTGGAGGATCTCAGAGCTCATGAAGTACTTTCAGGGTCCAAGCATCCGTATGCCTTGCGCGACGTTCCCCGCATACGCTGATAGATAGTCGCCAGCCCGCTTCCGAAGCAGGATTGACATAGCCGCATCTTCGTGAAATCAGCCAGGAATAGCTCGGGGACACTTCCACGAAACATGCAGGCAGCCGTAAGGCGTCCTGGCGCCTCGCTTACAACAGCATTTCGGAAAGGTGTGCGCCGTAAAGCATTGCAAAGGGCTGCGCACGACATCCACACTTCGTTCTCGCTTGGTAAGTTCCTTGTGCCGATCGTTATCGAACTTCTAATAGGGATTTCATCGCCCAGGGCAATAGTCACAAGGTTGATTCGGCGGCTGCTGAACATCGATACCATACCTCCATCTAAAAAATCGAATGTGCTGAGCGGATGTGATGCGAGTCTTGCACTCGTCATACTCAAATACATACAAGGTCGGCTTCCCCTAAGTACCCACGCAGATTTATCTCCTTCGCACTACACGGAAGACCGTTTTCTCATGCTGTCGCCCAGATGAAATCCAAGGATAGCCTGTCAAGAGTTCCGAGAGCGCCTGATGTCTGAGGGCTCTACCGCCTCAGGGCGGTGCTTCGAATCAATGGTTCTCTGATGGTTGGCGGATAACGTGTAGGTGTGGGAAGGCGGACAGGACATGCTGCAGCCGCAACGTGCTGCATGGCCGCGGTTTAACATTGAACGTCTGAACCTAGGTCAAAATAATGGCTGCGGGTCCTAGGGGCGGCAAAGGCGGAGATCCATCAGCGTAGGTAGGTGGATCTCTGTCTATATATTGAAAAGTGGGTGTTTGCATACTCTCAAATCAGACGGTGTGCTTATAATTATGAGGACAAGGTTGCCCTCAGCGACCCCCAGCACTCTGCCGATTTGCCAGTGCCGATGTAAATCCTCCTTTGGATTCCATCCTCCACTAATACGCATGCCATTAGCAGGGCGTAGGAGTGTTCGCATTTTGGCACTCGCCCTCATGTACCCGTTCCTGAAATCGTATCCATATCTCCTTTCCCAGGTTTCGCTGCCGTCCAGAAGGAAGCGCCCGCAGAAACGTGTAGACTGCGTGGCCGAAACGGCTGCATCCTGACACCCACAGCTTTACTTCTCGCCCTCCCCGAGGCTCATCATATTATCTTTCGGCGTCAAGGCACCTTCTGCTCTCTTTGTCACAGAAGCTGGTGCCGATATTTCAGCGCGGGGCACGCACGAGTGTCGAAGGTTCGACCCATACGCCATGTATGCGTATAAGAGAAACGCCGCCAATGCCATCTTTCGTCTTCTCCGTCCCACACGCTTTCCTCCTTCAATCTCCCGGACAAGTGCTTGGTACACCAGCAACTGCACCGCCAGCTTCGTCTTTGTGTTACAAGGATACGGTCTGTCGAGGTGAGTCCTTGGAGACTGACACACTGAAATTACAGGCGAAGGACTACGTACATGTCGGGTACCCTGTCAAGCGCCTCGTACAATGCCACCCCATACGACCTCATCGGTGTCGTAGCTAGCGTCATCTCCATCTTGGCAATCATCTGCAGTCTGATCTGGGCGAATCTGCCTTGTGTTAAACTGAGGGAGCTTGACGAAATGCTGAATGCCGTTGATGAACAGCTCAACGCTGCTGTTGAGGAGGGTCTTTTAATGGAGGCCGAGTTCGTTCGTCAGACGAGCGAAGCGCTGACTATGTAGGAGCAAGACTTCTGCTATACCTCTTTTTTTTGCTGAACTCAACCCCCTTTGCCGTGCAGCCTCCGGGATGATGCAGATTCGTTGCGACTATCCGTCCATCTTGCAATAAGGCAGTTCCAGCAATTCAACGGCCTTGTGACAGGTTTGTCGTGGCGAATTTCAGCCTATTGTATGGACGCGAAAACCATTAGAGCTAAACTCACGGTGTGCTCGATTTTTTTTCTATCGTCCTGAGGCTTCTCTAGGTCTCACACTAATGTATAACGGTACAGATGAAAATCACGGAGGCGCGGCAGAAGATGAAGCGCCTCCGTTGCCAGAGAGAGCGGGCCCCAGGTCTAGACCCCGTACTGCCGATTGCTAGTCTCAAGAGCGACCATAACTCATGTACCAATGGCGAACAAACCTTGTGTTCTGAGCCCAAGGCAGCCTCCTGTTCCGCGCTTGAGCGAGCCTCGTGTTCTGACCGCGAGCTAGTCTCGCGTTCAGAGCCCGAGCTTGCCTCATGTTCGGACCCTGAGTCACCCTTACGTTCGAATTCCAACCAAGCCTTACTGTACCCTCGCCCGACCTGGCTCTGC
This sequence comes from Hericium coralloides, assembly GCA_003675405.1. NCBI lineage: Eukaryota > Fungi > Basidiomycota > Agaricomycetes > Russulales > Hericiaceae > Hericium > Hericium coralloides. The sequence continues at coordinate 61,970 of QUOP01000191.1, read as the reverse complement.
AAGACGTGGTTTCCAGCTCAAACTGCTCTTCTAGAGCCATTAATATAGAGGATTTAGGTCTGCTCGTTGTCCTTCGTACTGCAGCCTATGCGGGTACTGAGTACGTTCACCACAAACGGTATCAGGTCATTCCGGCAGGCAGTGTGTTCAACAGTAGGGATACGTGTGCTCTGCCTATGATTTTGGTAAGCGTCCGGACAGAAACATTTCGCGCTGTACAACTTATATATCGATGATGTATAGACAAAGGAGCTACGTTGAGCCCGACTTAGCCAAGCGTGCCGAATCGGCGTTTCTTGACGTCGTACCACCAAACCCAGCCTAAGACTTCCTTTCTGCGAGCCTCACCTCACAAGTCACATCAAATCTGCACGATAATAGAACAATGAAGCTATGCATATTTCCTCATGTCCCTCTTATTCGTATCCTCGGCGTCTGCGTACACTATATATCGTGGCTAGCTAATTGGCCAATAACTCCGTTCACAAAGACGGAGAGAGATCCCGAGTGAACAACTAGAAATCAAATAGCTTCTGTGATGAACTCAATGTTGATTGCTAGTTCGTGAGGTGGGGAGGGGAGTTTTGGGGGAGCAGCAGGGAGGCACGTGACAAGGACACGTGACCCATGTGATGAGCGCGTCGCGCATCAACGATCGCGCGCCGAAGGCGCGACCTGCTGCTGTCCCGAAAACTCGAGCTGCCTGCAAGGCAGGGAGAGCCCGGCAAATGCCGTACACCTTCTCCAGGTCTTAGGCACCGAGGCCCCCCCTGCGCGCAAGCGCTAGTGTTTAGGGAGGTGGGTGGGTGAAAAAAGTCGGGTGCAGCACCGCGACACGAGGCAGGAGGGGGAGTGAAGGAGCGTGGGAACTCTCTCCCTGCGCGTCCCGCTCCTTCCTCCTCCTGCGAGCGTCGGCTTATCGCGTGCCGCGCAGTTTGCTTCACTTCTTATTGGCCTTAGCTAGCCCTCGCAAAACCCTCCGTCTCGCTGCGCTCGACTGGGGTTTTGCAGCAGCTAGCTAATTGGCCAATAACTCCGTTCACAAAGACGGAGAGAGATCCCGAGTGAACAACTAGAAATCAAATAGCTTCTGTGATGAACTCAATGTTGATTGCTAGTTCGTGAGGTGGGGAGGGGAGTTTTGGGGGAGCAGCAGGGAGGCACGTGACAAGGACACGTGACCCATGTGATGAGCGCGTCGCGCATCAACGATCGCGCGCCGAAGGCGCGACCTGCTGCTGTCCCGAAAACTCGAGCTGCCTGCAAGGCAGGGAGAGCCCGGCAAATGCCGTACACCTTCTCCAGGTCTTAGGCACCGAGGCCCCACCCAGAGCGCAGCTCACTAACCCTCGGGGTCTAAAGACCCTCGACCCCCGAGCCACCCCACACCAGAGCAAGCTCCAAACCCAGAGCACAAACGCATTGATTAAGAACCGATACTATGAGAAAAATTATCCATGACAGAATGTAAAAAACTGGGATCCTTCCCCGAAAAAGACTTGGAAATGAAAAAGGGAAGTATGTCTTGAATCTTCCTCCAGTACAGTAGAAAGGCATCAGAAAGCCATCTCCCTTGCTTCGCTACCACTTCTGGAGGCACGCCCATCAACAACAACTCCGTTGCGCCGCCGATGCGGAAGCTGTGACCACCGGAAATACCCTCGATGCCCGCCTTCTTCCAGACGGCATTGCAGCGCTGCAGAAAAAGATCCTTCGTCAATGGAAGCCATGAGTCGTCCTGAATGAAAGCGAACAAAGGTGCCGTCGAAGGTAGACCTGCGTTGATGCGGAGGTGAAATTCTAAAGCGAACAATGGAGAAAGACGACCTGCGATGTCCGTAATAGAAATATCTGCGCCCGTGGCGCCAGTAGTCTTCGAGAATGGGATATGTAGCGTAGCATAACGAGTGCGAGTACGACTCCGGCCAAACGAAAGAGCAGACCCACGAGAAACATTCCTAGACGGATGAAAGACCGAAGCAGAGACTGGAAGCAGTTCGCCGAGACGACAACAAGACCAAAAGGCAATGGCCGCGGTGGCCCATACAGCGGCGTCCAACGAGTTCGAGAAATTGAGACCGGCGAGAAGCGCCTCCATGTGCGAGTAGGTAACTGGTGGACGAAGTGGGCGACGGGACGAACTGGGAGCTAGTTTCTTGACACCCGCGAGAGCAGCCTTCAATTCCGCACCGCCTTGCCACGGGGCCCCTTGCATCTTATGCCACAGTTCTAGGCCACTGATCCACTGTTGTGCTGATCCAACTTTGCCTGCACCTGCCGCCACAAACCCGGCGAGAAGCATGTCGGACGCCGGTACACGGAGAGACTCGGAAATCTGAAAGGCGTCACAGTATTGGGTGAAGCGTAACAATCCAGCGCCGTAAACGGCGCGAGTAGCCGGTTCCACAGAAGATAATTTGACAAGCTGAAGTCGGTCGAAAGCGGGAGGAGATAGTAACGCGCGCGCCTCGCTCCCGTGCAAAGACCATAAGGTGATGTCCACAACAAAATGCGATCCCTAGCAGGGACATGCGGACGGAATGCAGAAGAGATATATGAGTTGCCAGCCTTGGGTTTTCTTGCCCGAACCACTCGGTCGCCTGATGTACGCGGAAGTGATATAAGAACGCCGCCGGAGCGACTCTCTTCGGATATCACTACATCGACGAGCGCGTCCGCAATCGCGGACGACCTCGCAGAGCGCGTACCTAAAAGGTCAACCCTTCAGTAACGTAGACATTGAGCCACGTCAACAATGCGAACAACGCACTAGACATGAACAAGGACGGTGCATAGAGCCTCAGGCAGAGGCGTGACGTCTGTGAGCGACGAGAAAGAGGAGACCCGTTCTCCGCGCGAGACCGGGTCTGCCAAGTTCTCTGCCGACTCGACGTATACGAGCGTGAGAGAGAGATTGCGTTCTGTGCAAAGAAGAACCGTGCGACGAATGCACAGGTTCACCATCCAGTTTCGACTACGGCCGCGCTGAAAGGCGCCAATAACGCCCTGGTTGTCGCTGTGAATAAGAATCGACGCATCCCGTACGCCAGACCGCTCCACCTGCAGGACAGCGAGTTCTACCGCGATGGCCTCGCCCCACCCTATGTTGCAGTTCGGGGATGCATTCCAACCAGGGAGCCAACTCCACCCCGCGCAACGTGAATCGATGACGATGCCGACGCCCCAGTCAGTGGAGGCGTCAACCCATATGTCAAGCGCGGAGCGAGGCCCTGGAGGTGCTAAAGAGCGGATACGCGGACCCGAGCGCAACTCGTTGAGCCACCACCGTAAGTCAGACCACATGGAAGACTTCGCATAGCGCTGAAGTGCACGAGGATGGCATGGCGTCGAATTCCGTGATGAAGGAAGCGAGCGAGGTGAGATAGGCACGTCCGTGGGGATAAACGAACGCGGCGTGGTTTAAGGATCCGTTGATGCGTTGGACTTCCTTCAAGGGGACGGGACGGCGCTCGAAGGAAGATATGAAGGAATCGATTTTCTGAATGAGGCGAGCGAGTTTCTGGTCAGCTATCTGGACTGACTTCGCAGGGATGTTCCAAGAGAACCCAACATATAAAACAATGTCGTCAAATTCTTGGCCCTTGGAGGGGTGCCACGGAATCTGCAACGCCGCAATCAACGCCTTGGCGCCCTCGCGATCGTACGCGTACGTGTGAACAAGTGCACCAGACGAATCGAAATGAGACGAAATGGGAAAACGGAGAGTGATAACGTCATCGACCCATTTTTCCGAGGGGCCTACGCCGACCTCCACCCAGATATCCAACGTAGCATCAGCTACTTCTCCTTGAAGGCCTGAAGCAGTCGCGAGACCGAACGGCGCATCATGGTCGAGCCAGAAGCTATTCCGATGCGCCACCACGAGGAACTTCTTGTCCTCGGGCTTGATCGGGATAGTCCGGTAAGCTTTTTCGATATCGAGTGAAGCTGCCTGAGCACCGACAGGAGCGTTCGTAATCTAAGAACACGTGCGTCAGCGCACTGTCCTAGCGCCATGTGTAAATGCCCTAGAGCTGTAATCTGCCGGCCCAAAGTACGTGCCCTTCAGGCGTAGAAAGCGAAGTAACGTTCGATCCAGCGGCGACGCGAAAAAGCGCGACCCGTCGAAGTCGACAAGACGCAGCACACCGAGAGATGACAGAATTCGATATGCCTCGTCGCGCGCTGTGCACATCCACGCGCAGACGATAAAGAGCTCCGTGCACCATGCACATCCGCGCCCAGAATCATCGAGCTCCACGCATAAAAACGCATTCGCACTCGGGAGAGACAAGAGCTCCGTGCGCGACGCGCACATCCGCACTCAAGGCATCAAGAACCGCCGTGGTATCCCGATCCTTATGAAAACACAAAGGGCTCCATATGCGTATGCATACATCCGCACCCGGAGAAAGGAGATGCTTGCAGAGGGTCCTCGAGACCATGCAAGAGAGTGTCGGAGTATGAGAAAAAAGGGAAACAGATATCTAGACAGCAAATGAGCCAATAATACCATAAAAAAGGGACTCACGATCTCCGCTATTTTTGCTGCTGTTCCCCAACGTGTAGGGAAATCGTCCGAATCGACGAGGTCGTTGGCTGCATAACCCGCGTCCCCCTTGTGTGAGATATTGCGCACGATGCGGTGCTTAAGCTGGCCGTTCTCGTCCAGCGTGGTGACAACATGAACGGGACACGCCGCAAACACTCCCCCGCAAATATCTTCCATCTCACTGCGCGAGTATGGACCACTCATGCGTGATGCCTTAACCTCGTCAGCCAAATATTCGTCAATGAAGATGTCGTCGTCCGAAGGCCGATAAGGAGGGATTATAGAGTCGGCAAGAATAGAGTCTGGAACACCGATAGAGAAGCCGTTGCGAAGACTATGAACGAGATGAGGATACCGGTTTTGAAGGCCGAATCGTGACAAGAAGAACTCAAAGGCTTCAGGGTTGTATGGGGAGACAATGCGGTCGATAAGTGAATCCGATAGAGTCGAAACGCGAGACGTGCGAAGAGGAACCGAGTCGATGCCCGCCGGAGGCGCGAGCGTGCAAAGAGGTCGAGCGTGAGGTGTATCAAGCAGTGACAGAGCAACTGCCGGCGTGGTGGCTGTGATCGCCACAGATGGAACATGCGTGCTTGACGTTGGTGCCGTGGGTGCCGGGTCGGCACCTGTCCGGACCGCCGACATTGAACCCGACACAGAATTGCAGTTTGTCGTCCCTGAGACCGACGAGAACGTGCGGGAGGTTCTTCTCAAATCGGGCGACAACGGGACGGTGCGCGGCAGTGGTCTTCTGATTGCAGTCCCGAGCGTGATGTCCCGTCCGACCGCAGATGAGGCAGGCACCCGTGGACGAGGAACGAGGCTTGCCTGCTGAAAAGGGCGGAGCGCGTTCTCGACCATAGGGAGCGAATCGAGGTGCCGAGTTGGAAGATGAAGTCGCTCGGTCGCGCGCGAGATGACCCGTGTCGCGTCGCGAGGCATCCTGCAAACGCCTATTAAATTCGAAGTCGCGATAAGTGGCCATCTCAGATAGAAAACGCAGATTCCACTGCATGTCGTCAAACGTGAACGGCTGTTCGTTGTATGCGCGTCTTTCTGCCATATCGAAGGCGAGAATGGCGGGAAACGCGTGTGTGCGTTCTCTTTTGGCGCATAAAGACTGATGGTGATGGCGCCAACGTGCTTGGACCGAGGAGTCCGCGCGAGTTTCCAGGAAGATCAGATAGTTTGCCCAGGCCTCTATCCAGTACACCAGGGTCAGGTCTGCCTCTTTGCCTAGAGCCGGGTGCCCGATATCCAGAAGCTGGGCATTCCCGTTGCCGATCCGGTGCTTCTTCATCATGGTGCTTCGATTCTCGGTGATAAAGAGGAGATTAGCATGGGTAAACAGGTGGATCGGGAGATACATTCCCTCTTGGAAGAGAGTGCCAATCTCCTGAGGAATCGAGATCGGGCGCTCGATGGTCGTCATGGAGGTCTCGTTAGATTCCTTGAAGATCCTGAGCGCCGGCGCGGGAGGAGCTGCCGTGACGGAGGGGACTTGTGACCCTGCAGAGGCAGATCCTAGAGTTCCAGGAGTAGCTAGCATAGCCAGACGCTCGGCCGCCATGTGGGCGGCTAAAATGTTGACGAGATTCTGTTGGTCGGGTGGGAGATTACTAAAAAGCTGTGTGAGTGGCGTCGAAGAGGAAGATCCGGCTCCACCGGGTATGGAAGCTCCTGAGAGCTGTCTGATTGGGATTAGTCGGTGTGGGCGACTGCCGGTTGCTGTTCGCCGGTGTTGTCGGACGCGACTGTCGTGACGGAGATCTGGATGGAGATCTGGAAGATCTTTCCTGCGGATTTTGACCGTCAGTCTCGATGATGGTTCCTTCCGGCATTCTGAATGTATTGCAAGGTTGATCGGAGTAATCGTGTGTGTGTAAAAACGAGAAATGAAAAAAGTCGGGTGCAGCACCGCGACACGAGGCAGGAGGGGGAGTGAAGGAGCGTGGGAACTCTCTCCCTGCGCGTCCCGCTCCTTCCTCCTCCTGCGAGCGTCGGCTTATCGCGTGCCGCGCAGTTTGCTTCACTTCTTATTGGCCTTAGCTAGCCCTCGCAAAACCCTCCGTCTCGCTGCGCTCGACTGGGGTTTTGCAGCAATCATCTGGACTGATACTATACGCGTTTCGTGTTTCATATTTATCGCACACTTGCAATTCATAGACGGCTGGTCCATGCATCTGTTCCTGAAGTTCATCGATATGTACTTACCTTCCGCCGGATAGGCATCGTCTACCGTATCTTGTGATTCTTCACTTCCAATTCAGGATCCATTGCCTCCATTTCGGACGAAATTTGACTCATCCTTATCTTTGAACTTGGGTAGCTTGCCCGCTGTACTTAAATGATCCGTTTAATCAACTAATCGCTCGACGGTCGCCTGGATCACTCGGCATTGCACGTTGCATCGCCCTTTGACATAACTCAACGTTGTCAATTTAAGATGAACATCGAATAAAAGACTTGACGGCGACGGGTGCTTCAATTACAAATCTGCTTCGATTCAGGCCAGAGACCACGCACCTACGAGCAAGGCCCGCAAAGATCTATGAACTAACAATACGCTTGAGCTGATGCAACGTCTCGCGAGCCAAGGCCACGGTATCGTAAACGACGCGCTCGGGAATCGACTCGTCTCTCGGGCGAATACGCCATCGCATGTTGCGGATGGAATTGTTCTCCAGAAGAACAGTAAAGAACGCCACGGCAAACCGTGCATCCGGCCGTGCATCTGGCTCCCTTTTCGTCATAGCACTCACGAGCGGCCAGAGAAAATCGAACCCATGGTATTTCTATGAAGACGACGCAGTATTGAGCCGAAATCTCAGATAACACGAAGGCACGAGTGGGCGAACCTCTAGCAGTTCCTTCTTATAAAGGTTGCCTAAGATAAAGATATCTGCCTTGAAAGGATCATATGGGACTCGAGCAGACAGTTCGGGCAACTCTTTATCGCGTCCCTTACATCTCGTGATAAGCCTCGGTTGGCCATCTCGGAATTGACTGGAAATGCCAAAATCGATGAAGTAGTACTTAACCGGGTTGTCGAGGCGAGGTAACGGAGTCAGCGGCCAGACAGCATCGACGGAGAAGTCTCTTCGCATTGGATGATGACCTTCAGGATATAGTGCCGAGCCATCCATCATGATGTTTGCGGCGGCGCAGTCTCTATCATTCTGGTATGAGGCTATGATCAACACATGAGACGAACTTCTGATACGTGCCTATGTGCCACACCTTGGCTATGAATGAAAGATAGACCCTAGACAAGATTGTGAGCTGAACACGCTATGATGCGGTGGAAATCGAAGCGTGATTGAAGTTTACCTCGAGCGTTTGCTTGACGAAATCGACCACTTCGCCCACAGCACCGAATGGCGGGCTGTCAAAAGGACACAGGTACGGCATGACCATAAGGATACCGTCCGACTCAAGCGTATCTGGGAAAGCTTCCAGAAAGGGGACGCAGTGGTTCGCAGGGTCCTTGAGAAGATTTAGAGTCGTCAAAGCTGAGGCGATCCGAATTTCGTTCTCGCGCTGATCGCCTTGCACAAGCTTAATTACTACTCGAGCACCGTCGGCAGTACGGACTGCGTCGATGACATGGTAGTCCTGCACATGTAGATTAGAAACAGGCAAGCACGTGGAAAGCGCAGCTGCACGCACCCGAAGGAGTATAGAATCTTCGCAGAACATCGGGTCTCTGCGAGTGCCTAGCCACGACGGAGTCCAGTCGGGATGATACCGTGGTCGAAGTCGATATCCTCTGGAAAGCAAGGCCTGGTAACGGTCCCTCCATCCTCTCTCTGCAGTTGTGAGTCCATATACTCCTCTTTCAGTGGCTGCCTGATACACTTTGCGACCTGCCTCGGACAGAATGGCGTGCGACGGAAGCTTAGTTACTGTGCCCATGTACGCCAGCGATAGAGATGAGACTTCCGAGTCCTGAAAGCAGGGGAGATGCGCGAAGCGAGAGACGATGTGTGGCGGAATCATTGATAAATTATTCGAAGCCTATTGTTCCTTGTCTCTGCACAGGTCAGTGTGCAAGGACCCTTACTGTCATAGGTTTAAACAAGAGACTCGCCTTTACACGTGACGGGATACTGGAGATCTGATCTAGGATCATGCATACAGAAAAACAAGACAGATGAGTTGGCAAGAGTCGGCAAGGAGATATTAAGCTCGAACGTGAGTGAGCGGGTGTAAGCGCCGACTGGCGAGCTTGATCGATGGATCGGTCGGACTGGCACGTTGTCAGTCACAACTTCAGATCGTGCTCGGCCGTCTTCGATCTGTCGCATCTCACCCACAAAGATGGGCGCTACGGCGAAAGGCATCATGGAGTGCTATGACCAGATCTCATGTGCAAAGATGGTGATGAAATTGCACTTCTACAAATTAGTACTTCTGCAGTGACGTACGCTCTACATGCATTAGTCGGCGTTCGGCGCCTCACTTGACTAGTCCTCGTCCCAGTTGCCCGCCTGCTGCGGGATTTTGGGTCCACCGGCCGGCCTGCTCATGATGATGCTGTCAACGCTGAGCACCGACACGGCCGCCTCAGTCGCGAGCTTGATCGCCCACGACTTGGCCGCAAGCGAGTCGAGAATGCCGTTCTCCGCAGCGTTCAGCGTGCCGTCCGCCTCCTGCATGCCTGATCAGCCCCGATAAACTAGTGGAAGCGACGCTAGACCGACCTCGACGTCAACACCCCACACCTCGCCGCCCTCCTTCTCATGCTTGGCATACAGCTTCGCGACGGTCTCATTGCCCGCCGCGCCGCCCTTCGCATTCTCCGAGATCGTCCGCGGCACGACCTCCAGCGCGCTCGCAAACCGCCGCACCGCATGCTGCGCAAGCCCCCTCAGCCCCGCGCCATACTTGTCCACGCGCTTCGCGAGCTCAAGCTCCGCCGCGCCCGCGCCGGGCACGAGCCTCGGGTCGCGCAGGAGCGCCTTGAGCGCGCCGACGCCGTCGTCGACCGCGCGCTCGAGGTCGTCGAGGTGGTTCTGCGTCGCGCCGCGCAGCACGACCGTCGCGGTGCGCGTGCGCCCCGGCGCGTCCTGCCGCAGCACCGTCACGCGGTCGCCGCCGACCTCCGTCGTCTCGCACACGTCGACGAAGCCCGCCTCCTCGGGCGTCGGCGCGCCGAGGCGCGCGAGCGGCGTCGCGCCGACGACGCGGCACAGCCGGCGCAGCTCGAACTTGGAGAGCACCTTGAGGACGAGGATGTGGTGCCGGTTGAGGTAGTGCAGCGCGAGGTCGCCGATGCTCGAGCCGCCGATGACGACTTTGACGCCCGAGGCGGCGAGCTCGGAGAAGATCTATGTAGATGAGGCGCGGATGGTGAGATGGTGGTGAGGATAGCTAGGTGAGAGTGCATGCTTACCTTTTCCATATGCTGTTCTTCGCCGCGCGTGAAGTTGAGCATCTCATCAGCGTTTTTGATTAGGACAGTGCCTTTCGTCTCTGTTTGTGCGACATCGATCGGGTTGGTGAACACCGCGACCTTCGCTTTTGTCACCTTCTTCACGTCACCTAGGTAATGCCATCCATCCATCAGCTATCGCAGGCTATAAAAGTCGAACGCAGAAATTCACGCACCATCTGGCTCGCGTCCCAACACCATACCCTGCACGACCTTGCTCCCCGAAAGACTGCCACCCATGATCTTCACCACGCGCACGTTGTCGACGTTGAAGAGTTTCGGGTTTTGGGGCATGACGGAGAGCGCGGCCTCAGAGACGAGTGCGGCAAGCGTGTCTTCGTAGCCATACTGTTTCGATGCGATCGCGGGCTTGATGGCGCGCGTGAGGGCCTCGTGCGTGAGCGGCGTTGGGAGCGAGCTACATGACAATGCTATATCACAGCAACGCACGATCGGATTGAAATTGGTCAGGCAATGGGCCAAATAAAATGGCAAGCACACGCACTCTCGAGCTCGGCCAGCGCCTTCGCGGACGCGGATTCGTAACCCTTGATTGCTTCGCTAGGGTGAAGACCCATCACAAGCAGATGCTCCGCCTTCTTCAGCAGCTCGCCCGCAAGGATGAGCACCAGGTTCGTCGCGTCGCCCATCTGTCGGCGCGACCCCACAATCAGCCATCCAGATGCGATAGGAGGAGCAGACGGCGCACCTCGGCCTCCTGCGCCTGCGACGCCATCACGAGCAGCTTTGCTGCCGGGTGCACGACCTCGATCTCGCGGATGATTGTCGCTGCGTCCGAGGTTACGAAAAGACGACCGAGATGGTTGATCACTAGTTTATTCCGTCCTGTCCGTATAAAGTCGCGTTCAGTACACGTTGTACTTCCCCAAAGAGTCGCTCATAGCTAGATGTTAGCACGCGTACCATTTGGCCCGAAACTCGTGCGCACGAGGTCGGAAAGCTCAGCGACCGCCTGGATGTTTCGGAGGACTGCATCTTCAAGGCCGGAGAGATGCTGTGAAATAAGTCACCATAGCTGCTTAGCATGCATCCCAAAAACAACGACTACATTAGACGTACCTTGTATCCCTCCTTAAAAAGCTGAAGATTATTGGATTTTGGGACTTTCAGCGACATGGTGGAGGACGTCAATGAAGGGGAGGACGCGAAAGCTTTAGGCGCCGGAAGGGCACGCGTCCTCATTACATTTCTTCCCAGTGGCAGCGGTCCGCTCATGGACCCCGGAACTGATTCCTGCCCGCTGCCCTGCCACTGCCAGTTGCCAACGATGGAATGATGGAGCTCATAGCGTATACATTTTCAAAATGCGAGTGCAACGCTCGATTTACATAGTACAGTAACGACTGGAAAGGGAAACGGTGAGTACAGGCCACCATCTACTTTTCAACGCAGTCATCTTACACTCAATTATCTCTATACCCGCAGGGCCAATCTCGCTATCTCGTGTTAAGAGTCGCTATCTGCGTCACCACCGTTGGCGGCGTCGTACTGCCATACAGGTGCTCTCCCTATGTCGTATGATGGGCCACCGCTACATGTGGTGCCAGAGGTGACTCCGAACAAACTCGGTCATGGCCAATCGTGGCGTCGGCGCGTTCTAAGCTTTCCTGCGCGACCCTTGGATAGTTAAATAAAAGTAAATCGTATAGCTGGCTTATCTGGAAGTTTAGAACGGTAAGGAATAAAGCGCGTGGGTATTAATACATCGCAGGGTATCAAACGAACACTTTGCATCATGTAGATCTATGCGAGGTGCTGAGAGTACCGCCAAGAACATCATAAGTGGCCTCCATAAATAAAAGGTGTGCACAGCACTTATTGAAGAGGAGAAAACTGCCCTTTATGAATGCTGAATCGATAAATGAAGGGGCATGGGGTGCATAATCGTTCATAACGTCCTGGACGAGGCAACTTCGTGTTGATGCCGGAGCGAGTTGGTGATAGGACCAGTCTCAGGCCGCTTCACAAGCGACTGTCCTGTTACCAGATCCTTCCATGCTTTCAATTGCCGCATGCATAATGTCTACGTGGATCAACGTGAGCTTCCGCTCAGACATCTTGACGTATCTCCACACTCACCTTCATGATATGTCAGACTCTTTCCTACGGCCATGCTTGGCCTTTCGTTCTCTGCTTCGTTCAACGTCTTGTTCTCAACCTCGTCGTCGCATTGGCTTCCTGACTTCTTGAGGTTATCTGAACCGCCTTTTCACACATGAGCATACGAGGTGCGGGTATCTCAAAAGGCGCCACAGACCCAGATCCTCAGACAAAGACACATCCCCGCCGTCGCTAACGTCCGAGGCCTCCTCATTGCTGAGCATATCCAAAGCGGTCCTATGGGCCTCCTGCTGGTTATGTATCAGATCTAGTTGGCGAAGCGTTTCCCTCGCTTGATCACTCGTGGTCTGTGGACGATTCATCAAATGACACACCATATAGGTAAGTCGTGACGAACTGCGATCTGTGCTTTGACCTCTTTGACTTCGGAGCAGAGGAAGGATATGCGGACTGATAATCCTGTAAAAATCCCTAGGCATTGCTGAGATGTTGTCTTCGCCACATGCACACGAGATCGTAAAGGCTGTATGGTTTTTCGCAACCTTACGGATGTGGACAGAGGATGCCTTAGTACCAGACGTCCACAATTTCGAAACTAGCTAGGTAACTTACCTGATCAGAGTTTCGTTCGTCTGATGGACAAATTTCCCTCCGTTCAACAGACCCTCCTCATCTGCGTCATGCAACAAGTCCTCGGTTTCTTTCAATACATCGTCGAACTCCTTGAGCTTTGTAGAAGGCAAATTCATGCGGATGAGTTGCAAAATGACAGCCAGAACAGATAAGACACCGGTTATGTAGCCCCAAACATCGGCGCCCAAGGACATCCTGTACATGTTTTAAGGGAGCCACGTGAAAAATGGTGGAGCAAAAGCACATACTCAGTAGTGTTCTTGGTGGTACCCGGCACGCGGTGGGGACGCGATTGATACGGTTCTGGATTGTTCAGGACGTCGAGACGGAGACTCAGCACGTAAGAATAATTGGATAGTTTCGTGTGAGTAGTTGAAGCAGCTGAGAGGGGGACGAAGACCTCCATCCTGCCTGGTTTCCTGCCTATACCCTCGCGACATTATTGAGTCCGATCGATGCACTTACCATGAGGCTGCCTCGTGGATGAGGACGACCAACGCCCATAACAGAACATAAGATAACACAACTCCGACATCAAGCGCTTCAGTTCAACTTCAACGTCTACTAATCTTCAACCTCCCAACCGCCTTCGGCTCTGACTACTCAAGATCTGTCGGATGAATGAGTGTCACCTTCGCTAGACCTCCTCCTTCCCATGTCTACCTTGATGAGGAGAGTTGCAAGTTGTACGAAGAAGCCACGGAAAAGGGCGCGTACAGTCTCACGACTGCAGAGCGGTCCTGGAGAGACCGCTATGAAGCATTACTCTCGAAGGGCTACAGACTTCGGCCTCGATATCATCCGGATTGGAGCCCGTCGTGGGTGGGTACGAACAGAGACCCCACATTCTCTGAAGATGCCATACTCTTGCGCGTATGTACCTCTCTGGCATTACTCTGATCATTGATTCACTCAAATGCGTAGCATTGGCATATCATCGATGCCATCCGCATCGTCGATAAGCAGGTTGTGACGATCAAGGTCGTGGAGAATAACTTCCAAGAAATCGAGATTGCGCGAGCATTGACGACTCCAGCGCTTCTCGACGACCCTACAAATCGCTGTGTCCGTGTCTTGGATGTCTTCCCAGATATACTTGAAGAAAATGCCTTCCTTATGGTGATGCCATATCTCCGTCCTTTCAACAGCCCTCCATTCGGTGCTGTGGGCGAAGTGGTCGATTTCGTCAAGCAAACGCTCGAGGTATGCCTCAAGCACACTATAATATCCACTATGATATGGCCTGTCCAGCTTACATTTCTGCGTAGGGTCTCTCTTTCATCCATAGCCAAGGCGTGGCGCATAGGCACGTACTAGCGTTTCGCTTGATGATCTGACCGTAGTTTGACGGTCGGTTACCAGAGATTGTGCAGCTGCCAACATCATGATGGACGGCTCAGCACTATATCCTGAAGGTCATCATCCAATGCGGAGAGACTTCTCTGTCGATGCTATCTGGCCATTGAATCCATTACCTCGACTTGACAACCCCGTCAGGTACTATTATATTGATTTCGGTCTTTCCAGCCGATTTCGACAAGGCGAAATGGCACTTGTCACGGGGCTGAAAGGACGAGATAAAGAACTACCTGAACTGTCGGCTCGAGTCCCATATGATCCTTTCAAGGCAGATATCTTTATCTTAGGCAACCTTTATAAGAAGGAAATCCTCGAGGTCAGTTCATCCGGCCTTTGCGCTGTTCCTTATGTTGGCTAAACATTACACTGTCCATAGAAGTACCATGGTGTTGATTTTCTTTGGCCTCTCGTGAGCGCTATGACGAAGAGGGAACCGAAATCGCGCCCGGATGCCCGGTTCGCCTTGACGTTCTTCACGGTTCTACTGGAAAACAACGTCGTCCGCAATATGCGATGGCGCATCCGCCCAAGAGACGAGTCGATTCCAGAGCGCGTCGTCTATGATACCGTCGCGATGGCCCGCGAGACATTCCACCAGCTGAAACGCATCATTGGCTCTGAATAGATCTAAGTGAGCCTTGCTCGTAGGCCGTCGTTCGAGTTGCGAGCGTGAAGCTTATACTCCTCTTTTGTCTCATTAGATCGTCAAACGCGGCGCATGCATTGTACTATAAAAATTACGCATCGGATCCACTCGGCCAATCTGTCCCTGTGCAGCTTCGTCTGCGGCGCCTATCTGCGCGACTTCGTCTCGTACGACAGGTGTGCCATCGCGGGAGGCGACTCAACGCCCTCGTGCTCGAGGCTTGCCCGTCGAACGCGACAGTAGTCACGAGGGGGGTATGGGTCAATCGTCGCCAAGCCTTTTATTCGATGGTTGTTTCAAGATTTTAATTACGCACGTTCAGGAGAAGACATGGCTACGTTTTGGCTTTGTGGTCCTGTATCTCGGATTCAAATTAATCGCTCTTGCTGAATTCTGTACTCTTGCCGGTTATACTTGCCAGCTATGTCGGCGCGGAACGCCTCTCGTGCGTCACGTTGACTTTGCTGTCCGGCTCAAGATATCTTCTCCCCTCAAACCGTCCCAGAAATTCCTCCTATCTCAATTTGGATCCTTTGGCATCCAACATCGGTATCATCAGGAAATTCGGTAGTTCTTGGGTCCCGGTCTTCTAGTCTCAAATCACAAGTTCTCTTTGAGTTACGGAAGTTTCGTCAGTACGTCTCGCATTTTATCTCCTACGGTTTCGTTTAGCCTTGTCCTAGCCGAATTCCGACAGAGGTGACATTGGGGTAACAGCATGAATATGTGATACAGAGTGTATTGTAGTCAGCGTAGGTCGATGTGCTCTAGTCTATAGCTATCGCCTCGGCTCAGGCAGGAATGAAGCCAACGCTCTTCCAGTAATGCACCCATTGGAAGACGTCCCGCTCTCCAATGCGATGTACGTTTTCAGCCGCCAGAGTCGGCGAAGACTTCACAGCATTGTTCGTTAGCAGCTCTGGGAATCCCATAGCCTCAGACGTGTACGCCGTGGTGTCGCTCCATGCGCTGTGGTACCAGTCGAGCAGGCGCAGAGCAGGATTCGCCCGGAAATCGTTGGTGTCCGTGAAAGGCGACACGCTTTCGGCGCTCTTGTCGAGGCGCGCTAGCCATTCCGTGTATGGGATTACGGGGATGTTGAGGGCCTTGCCGCAGGACTTGGCGACATCTGACCAGGTGACGGGGCGAGGATGGATGAGATGGACTGTGGGGAAGGGCGAATTGCGCATCTCGCTGACGGCCGCAGCCGCCAACTCTGCTGGCACCCAGGAGACTGCCTAGAAGAGCCTTCAGTATGGTGATGGCAGGATATGATAGATTATACAAACTCCAGGGCAGTCCGGTACGGCGCCAAGATGGACGGAAGAGCGAACGAGGGAAGGGTACCACTCGGTGGTCGTCCATGCCCCGTTGACACCGCCAGCTATTTGACCGACGCGGATATTGACCGCACGAAGGGCCGTCTTCTCGGAAACGATCTCCAAGATCCTCTCACCTACCCACTTCGATTCAGGATACCCCGCATTGGCGACGGTTTGAGCCTGAATGGGGATCTCATAGACTGGCTTTCTCTCACGAGCACCTATGTATTGGAACCATGATGAGTGTTGGGCCTGGGGGCTCTCAGGTATGGCTGACCTTGGAAGATCCCTATGGAACTCGTGAACGCGATACGACTGGGCGTTGGCAACAGCGAGCTCAAGGCGAGGTCTACCAGATTCTTCAAACCACGAATACTGGGTTCGAACGAGCCAAGGGATAATTTGAAGTCTACCGGCCATGCTAAAAAGAAAATAATCAGAATGAATAGTAGTCGAAGGTAAAAGAAGCGGCGACTAACCATTGTGAATGATATGCGTAAGTGAGGACCGAAGCTAAATAACGATAGTTAGTATGCGGCCCTCAGGAACTCTCTGAAATACGAACCTCATCGCGCAGTTCGGCAGAGATGCCCAGACTTTCTTGCGATATGTCTGCTTCGACCAGTACCACTTTCTCCGACGAGGCAAGTGATGCGTCAAGGCCACGAGAGCGCAGCGCCTCAACCTGCCGCTCATGAAGAGATTGCTTGGCCGATTTACGGTTGAAGGCATAGATCCTGGCCACAGCTGGATCAGCGACGAGGTGCGCGAGTATGTTCGCGCCGAGGCCGCCGGTTGATCCGGTCAAGAGGATGGTGTCCTTCTCCGGCAGTGGAAGAGATGGGACGTGTTGGGAAATGTTCTGAGTGTACTTCTCCACCATTGCAGTCAGATCTGCAGCCCTGTTGGCCGGCGCCGTGTCGCTCTTCCCAAGAACGAGGGACGATATAAAGGAGGCCAAACTGGAGACGTAGGGATGTTGGTAGATGAAGTCTCCGGGTATCTTCTGCGCCCGGACGTTGGTCGATTCGCGTAGAACACGAAGAATCGTGTTTCTAATCCAGGTTGCCTTCAAGCTGCAGAAAGAGATAGTAATCAGCGGACACGCGCTCTGGGAAAACTCAGAGAGGTATACCTGTCGCATCCGAGTTGGAAAATGTCGTCTTCATCCGTGACCTCCCTCTCCAGAACCTTTTGAACAACCGTCCGGACGAATTGAACAGCCCTTGCGATGTCCCACGCAGACGGTGCTTCGATGTCCGCCTGAGCCGATTCTTCTATGGAGACATAGATTTGCTTGATCTCTTCGTCATACTCTTTCAGGACTGCTTGGCGTCTGGGCGAACGCTTTGCGGTAAAGGTGAATGGCTTTCTGGGATTCGCGACGAGGATCATCTAGGACGAGAGTCAATAATAATTCAATTATGAGGCTGAGGAGTGCTCACTTCCTTGAACACCCGCGAGTGCTGTGGTGCATAGGCGTTCATCTTCTCGACGCTGGGCCTGTTCAATGGAGATAAGCAATACTGAAGCGAGCTATACATTGCAGAAGGGCGTACCAGATGAGATTCCTATACGCGGATACTTTCTCGGTGTCAGATACGTCAATCTCGTAGCCCGCCGCGGGCTCGACGAGAATTCCAGCTGAGAAGCGGCCACGACCAAACATGAGGGAAGCCCGGACTTGGGGGTCCATGTTCAATATGTCCTCTATGAAACAAATCCCGATGGTTAGAACCTTCCTATATGCATAGATAGTTGTATTATACCGAGAGGTCCGGGGTTCGTCTAAAGAATAAATTAGTTTAAATTCTAACACGGAATACTGATGAAAATCTCACCTTTTCTCCATTGCTGTGCATAATCTGGTCGTCTGTGCGTCCGAAAATCCTCCAGAAGCCCGATTTCGTCGGATGCGGTTCGAGAAGATCGGACGTCGCATACACTGGTTCTCCCTCGTAGGTGCTATTGAAGACCGATGGCGTGGCGAGAGGGCCTTCCTGCATGATTTCGAACGTGAGGCGCAATGCAGATGCAGACTGGCTAAGGCTGACCTTGATGATGAGTTCTTGTCTGCCCTCGTCATCGGGAATAAAGACAACGTTGTAGATAGAGTTGATTCTCATGTATTGCCAGTCCTCGCCAGTAGGGTCTAGAGAGTACGTTAGAAATGGAACACGATATCTACAGTCAAAGTGCACATGCCTGGAAGGACAGGGCTGAAGGTACCAACTTCCGTGCTGAGATTCCCCACGAGTTAGTTACGGACACCATAATAGTCCCATTGACATACCATCCATAGAGGTTCACGAAGTTCACGCCTTTCGACGCCAGGTAGTCGCCGATCTTCTTGCTTAGCGGGCCGCCACCAGCCACCTGCATGATCAAATAATTGAGTAAGAGTTGCTGAGAAAGACGTCTGAGAAAGACGTACTACACCGACACAGCTAGCCATATGCTTGACATATTCTTCATTCTGAGACCATGACTGACCGAAGGTACATTAGGATCCATGAACCTCACAAGCAGAATAGAGAACGTACTTCGACCATGCTGGGAACAGTGAAGGGGACCTCGGCTTTCGCGGCCAGATACCCTGCAAACACGCTGTCCGTAGTCGGCTGATGCGCCGGCGACTGTGGCTCGAAGACCGTGAGGACGATCCCGGCAGAAAGCTTAAATACATACTCTTTCAGGATGATTCTTTTGCAGGAATAAAGCCACATACCGTCCATATTAAAAGTGAACAGCCCATGCCATGGAAAAACGGCACAGAGTGACAGCCAAAGCGTATGCCGGTCAGATCTTGCTGGCCGTAGTATGGCGTCCTCGAGAGTTGGATAGCACAGGCATGGGTCCATGTGATGGGCTTCGGGAAAGCAGTCGAGCCTGTAGTGAAGACGATCAAGGACCAGACCAACGCATGGAGGTGGGCAGGTCAGATACAGTACGCACCGGAAGAATGAAGGATGAAGGATGGAGAATCCAATGCATGCGCTACGGCCTTTGTGGGAAGTTCGCCGCCTCCTTGCGTATACAGGTCGGCGAAGAGAGGCGCGGCCACTTGAGGCACAGAAGCCATGGCGTCTCCCTGCTCGTTCAGCAGCCTCATGGCATCGTCGATAATCTCATGGAGAGAATCCTCAGCTCCGACCAGAAGACAAGACACGCCTGTCTTGCTCAAAAGGTGGGCGACGGCGGCAGCTGAATTCCTCGTAGAGATGAGGAACGGGACGAATCCCGCGTAGACTAAGCCCAGCACTGTAGTGTAGTACGTGATAGAATCTACAGATGAGGGGTGTCAGACTGTGCTCAGAAGTCATGGGAAAGCACTCACCTGTAGCAGCAAAAACGCCAATGACGGGCTTGTTGGTGGCTGCATCCACGAGCTGATCTGCGCCAGATCCTAGCTTGGTACGAGCGAACAACGCAGCGCGACGGATAGCACGGACAGCTTCGGCCCACTGAATATCTTTGACCGTTCCGTTGGAGTCTGCGTACGAAAATAACGTGTGGGTCGGGGAGTGGACGAAATGCCAATCGCACAACTCAGGAATTGTGAGAGACTTGTCCAAGGGTGGAGCTTGGAACGTTGAGCTCGTCAATGCCTGAGTCGCCGGCGGCGGTGGAAGAGGGTTCGAAAGTGCGGAAGACATCGGGCAAGTAAGATTATTGGAGGGTACTTAAGAGCGAGTAGTTGTGTTGGGAATGAGAGAGGATGGGACTGTCTAGTCGACGACGTCTTGCATTTATAGGACATTGCAGGTCAGAGCCATACATTTCCGAGTCCATCCCGAGCGTCATCGCTTCGTGGGGGCGTGTAGATTTCCCATAATGCTATGTCCAGCATGAGACATGGCGCTTGCGAAGCTACCCGCGTACTCAAGATTAGCCTTCTGATTGTACAACGTTTTCCAAGATCTAATCGATCCACACTTACCAAAAATATTTGGACAGTTCGACGTTATGGTTATTGCCGATATAGGGCTAGAAGTGCAGAAGTTCAGTCTCGCGGAAAGAAACAGTACACTGACAGCGTATTGGAAAGTGGGATAAAAGATCTGTTCCGGCTGGACACTTTGCTCGGGCACGTTGCTCGGGCATGGTAGGAGTCGGTGGTGAGCTCTACATAAGATGACTCACCAAAAATCTCATACAGTTCGTGAGCTTCTGTCTGTCATGCCAGGGAAAAGCAGAGTGCTGGCAGCTCGACCGTCGAATCCGACACGACGTGGTTCAAGTTGAAGTCGGAACAAGAACGTGTTGCCTATTCTAGACAAATCGGAGCAAAATTCGCGCGATTCTCACCGTTTCTGCGTCCGATTCGGTAACATCCGGGCAAATGGATGGCAGAAACTTGCGATGTGACGTCTACAATCTTCGCGAAGCCTGCATTACAGAAAGGCGTATTGTCAGACCCGTGTCAGATAACTTAGAAGACGCTCTTAAACATCGCTTATACCCAAGGCGGCCCGATATCTTTTCATCTTTCATCCTAAGTACACTCCACGATTAGTAATTTTACTTCAGCTGGTGCTGGCTTACAAGTTACAACTGATGACCCCTCGATGTTCCATGCGCGAAGATAGGCGCTCTTCAACGCGTCAATAGCATTGATACGATGTAACATATGTCTACTGACTCAGTCAGGCGTCTCATGCGGCTCGTGGTAGGCGTAGCGGTGCCCGTTCCCCAAATAAGTAGCTACGGTAGAAAGCCCATTACAGACAATAAATCTGGCCTCAACTAAAATCGGACCGCAACATTGCATTATACTAGAGCAAGTGCAGACTCAAAGGCGTCACGGATTGGGTCCTTTGACCATCTCCATAAAATGAGTGGAAGGAAATACGCCTCGCTCCGTTCTTAGACGGAATCAAAACCTTCACGGAAGCAAATGATTTCCTTCCGGTCATTCGGCGCGCGCTAGCATCGCCTCCCGCCCGATTTGAAATTGTAGCGTCGACATTTCGACTGTCTAGCTCATCGACGAGACGATGTGGACCTCTCATTTTACGAGCGCCATGCCTTTATTTCTATGAGATGTGGTCCGACAGAGTCGAGACGTCGCGCAGGCACCTAGGGAAGCGACAAAGAGCTTCTGGATCTCACAAGAAACATATCATACGACGCTTTCGAAGTCGACATCTTTACCTTCGGTAATCTAGACAAGGAGGAATGACTGCAGGTCAGCCCACCGCTTCTGCGAAATTCCCGAGGATTCGAATTCACATTGGTACATCTCTAGAAATATTGCGGTCCCAAGTCTTTCTCGCCACTAGTCAAATCTGTCGCAGCGGGGGACCCGGCAGCAAGACCGATTGCACGCGTCGCTCTCTTTGGCGCAATTATGGATGGCCAGCCAATTCGCAATCTGCGATAGCATTCGTGCCTCGAAGACGAGTCCTGGCCTCCAAAAGTTAATCGCTGCGCCGTTCACATCTTTCCTTCATACCCTTGTCCTCGTGCCGACGATTCGGTCCTTCGACCAGTTCTTCAAACGTCGATCTTCGAATTATGCTCGATTGTTGAGGTAAAGCAGCTTATTACTAGAACACCATCCTCCCTAAATGTCGCCTCAGAGTATAGTCAGAGTCGAAGTCATTCTAGCGTAGTTTTACATGTTAAATAGTGCCATCGAAAGCATTGCAGTCAGCGTATGTTGATGTATAAATAAAGATCTACTCATAACAAAGTATAAAAATCTTCCCTCCCTTCACCGAAAGAATCACCGCGCCCTGGCTCTGATCAATATTAATCGTCTCAACGTCGTCGAGATCCAGCTCCGGCGGAATCTCCAGCGTCTTCACATCGCCCTCCATAGGGTACGCATTCCCCTGCTCATCGACATGCAGCGTCCGCCGGATATCACCATAGGTCACCCGGTCTTCATCTTCCAGATACACAGGCGGGAACGACACAAAGCGCAGCCGCTTCGGCGCGTCATCGGGCGCGACGGCCCCGTCCTCCCCGTCGTCCATGTGCTGTATCCACACCGCATGCCCGAAATCGACAGCGAGCAGCGGGCGCGGGCGCTCGACGCGGTGCGTGCCGGGCGGCTCGGACTCGTCGTCGACCTCGTCGAGCACGCACACGATCTCGAACGGCAGGCTGACGTACCACATGCGCATGAGCGCGTCCGCGGGGTCCTGCGGCGCGGCGTACGTCGACAGCGCGATGCCGCCCGCGTCCTCCGGCTCGTCGTCCTCGCCCGCGCCGCCGATCGGCACGCGGAAGTAGTGCTGCGAGAGCACGTATTTCGTGCGGTGCGTCACGGGGTCGTGCACCGCGAAGAGGATGACCGTGCAGCTCAGCCGCGGGATCGCGGGCAGCGTCGGCCACCACTGCCGCACGAAGTGCGCGCTCTCGGGGTACCAGTCCGGGTACTTGAACGGGTTTGGCATCTCGATGTCGTGCTCGTTGGGACGACGTGGGACGACGTAACCCTCGAGCGCGGCGGGCGGGTGCATGCCGTTGCCTTGTAGTATATTGGGGGGAAGGTTGGGGAGTATGGTGGGAGTCATTATGACCTGAGAGATCTGGTGGGAGCTAGAGCTATTGGAGATGATGGGGAGCGGGGCCAGGACGACAGGGACGGGAGTGTAGGATGATGTAGAGCGGAACGGAGAACGATAATGCGTAGCGGGGAGTCGCGGGAATGTGAAGCGGCGCGACTTGGCGCGCGGAGGGGAGAGCATTTTGCTTAGACGTGGCGCCGTGTCTTCGAGGCCCCGCGATTTTGACACATGCTCTCGAAGCAGTGAGAGCGGGTAGAAATACTGCGCGGCGCCGTTGGCGCCCTCAGAATGGATGATAATCTCGTCGTCGTGAAAGATACAAGACCAGTTGTCTTCGTTGCCCTGTTCCACTCGCTCAGAAACAATGACATATGGCAGGAAAAGAGGAAGACGTACGCATTGAATCATGGTATCGATGAAGACGTATTCGTCCTTGTCCCAGTCCAAAAGGACGAACAATCCTATTGTTGTCGAGTTCCACATCAGAACGAACCCGGACAGCAGGCGTAGGATAGGATCCAGAAGGAAGATGTTCATGACGATACCAGATGTCATGAAGGTCCGTATGTGCGAGAAAGTAGGGGGCACATTCAGATGAGCGTTCACGCCAGTCTGTGCCGACTCTGGGAACTGTATCTGCATAATTTTGAACTCCATTTCGTGATCGTCTCGACTGGCGAACCACGGCAGTCAATATACGACGATGGAGCACGAATAAACTGGCTCACCTGCCGCCCAAATGTCTCGCCATAGTGAAGTAGACCGTCCTCCTCTCAAACTCGACCCTGCACTTCCATAGCTCCCACCGCTCACCAGCGTGCCATTCCGCCAGTGCACAATCCTTCAGGATATCCCACAGAATCACACGGCCGCCCTTCGTGGCACACAGCGTGAAGCTGGCGGTAATGGGAGAGAGCCAGTCGACCTTTTCGTGTGGCGGGGTAGATACGATCTTGTACCAGCCATTGTTCTGCGATGTCATCACGTAGTCATCCTGGATTGTAGACATCGTCCCGTCAGACGATGCTGTTGTGGACGTCGGCGTGCCGTCACGATCTGGGCCGAAGTACGCCGAGAGCGCGGGTTGTGGCGTCCGCGTGAGCCAGCCGTGCTCGAGCAGCTGGGATTTATTGACGAGTCGGATAAGTTGTGCGGTGGAGAGGTCTGACAGGCGTTGGAAGCCCGTCAGTGGAAGTGCTCGACATCGGCGCAGGAGCTCGACGGCGAGATGGCGGTATACAGGGCGCGTTACAACCAGGTAATGCAGAGGTTTACACGTCTGCAGTCGATAAGTTAGCCTCCCTAGCTACAAAAAAGTAGACGATCCCGATACGCACGAGTTTCAATCGGTTGACGTCGTGAAAATTGAGGTGCTGTACGATGTTGAGCACCAAGTCGTAAGGTAGATGCTGGAGTGAAGGCATGTTGTGTGGGTGGCCTTGCGGGCTCCTGTGGGCTCGTTATAAGGATAGATACCACGATAATACAAAGACGTGGTGCGAATACGAGGAGAACAAGGACAGGATGATGAAGGCGGCAGGCGGGCCTTGCTCGCTTGCGCTCACATTCAGCCCGGCCGGCCCGGTGCGCGTAGGTACAGCGTACAACCGCACAGCAGCTTGCAGGAAACGGCCATCGAGGCTATTCCAGCTAGGCTTTGTTACCGGTACGTGCATGCGACTTATGCATGGTGTATGAGGCCACCGTAGCACCAGCACCGCAGCCTATTTTCGCCATAGTAGGGTTTTGTTGTATCCAAGAAAGGTGAGTGATCTAGAAGCTGCGCCGGCGTACTCACACGATTCCGTCTTCGCGACGATTCAAGCGCTGCATAGAACGCCTATCTCTCCTTACTATCGTGCGCAGTGTTTCCAGAAAAGAGTCGTCGTACGAAAGTACCACAGCACGCTCCGCCCCTCGAGGAAGCTGTTCGAGATTGGCTTTCACGGCCAGAAGCCGCCCGACGCCTCGAGGTAAGCCACATGCTACGGTGTCCACGTATCCATGATCTTCGATGCTACCCCCTAGTCCTTCGACGCTACTTTCTTGATCTTCCCAAGCCCGCGCCACACGTGCATCGTTCGGCGGGACGACCCAGCTGATCCCTTTCGCACTGGTCAGCCTTATGGTACCCATCTTCCGCTTTCATTCCAACAACAATTCTCTACATATTGGGTGCATCTATCGCTCTACACGGCTTCCCTCATTAAAGGTCCTTGTGAAAAACGCGGGCTTCGTTACTCCTCTCGGCTCTACATCTTGTGCTTGTGATGTCTTTGGATCATCTGCCTTATATTCGTACTCAAAACCGCGGATTTGTGACGGCTTTCACCCACGAAGACGCATGGAGAGGACTTCTTGCTCCGCCCCCTTATGCTTTTGAGTAAACTTTGCGACCTTCCATTCCCTATGTCCGTCTGCTCCGTGGATCCGACCAAGATGGTCTGGGGATTTCTTGGCCGTCATTGAGGTACAAAAGCGAGCCGTCCTACAGCGTCCATTGCTCAGGCTGCCCGGACAAGACATCCTAGCCTCTCCAGGTCTCCTGCTTAGTCCTCACCACCATGCATCTCAGCGCTCGTCTCTTCTCTCTCTCCGCGCTGTTTGCCTTGGCGGCTGCTCAGAACCATACTGGTACTCGTACGTGCCGGTTCGTGTCATAGTGCTCGGTTGGCGCTGACAGTAGGGGTCAGTCTTC
Source organism: Hericium coralloides (assembly GCA_003675405.1). Taxonomy (NCBI): domain Eukaryota; kingdom Fungi; phylum Basidiomycota; class Agaricomycetes; order Russulales; family Hericiaceae; genus Hericium; species Hericium coralloides. The sequence goes on along the minus strand of QUOP01000191.1, from coordinate 36,726 downwards.
ACTTTCGATCCTGGCGTCGGCGCGTGTGGCTTCACGAACACAAGCACGCAGATCGTCGCGTCCGTCTCGGAGACGTTCTTCCAGAACTTCCCGTGAGCACCATCGCCGCACTCGCGCTACGCAGACTGATCTCGCATGCAGAGGTGCAACTGAGAACCCGAACGAGTGAGCTCTACCCGCAGCTATAGCCATACGATCTGCACTAAGCTTGTCCTCAGCAATCCCATTTGCGCGCACAGCCTCAACATAACCTGTCTGTTCTTCGTTTCTGCGCATTCTCACTTGCACTGATGCTGGTGTAGCGAACGGCACGAGCGTCACTGCCCAGGTCGTCGACGTCTGCCCGACCTGCCCCGAGTTCAACATCGGGCTGTCGCCGACGGCGTTCACGAAGTTCGCGCCGATCTCGCAGGGGATTGTGAATAATGTGACTTGGTCGGTTATTTGAGCGTGTGGGTCCCATCGAAGAAGACTCTGTTTATAAGCATTTGTGTAGTATCTTCTAGCCAGATATGTATGGACACTTTTTTGAGTATACAAGCAATGAAATATTTGCTCCAGTGACTGAAAAAGTGTGCGAGTACTCTACAACAAATCTGCCACAACCTGCTCGCGCGCCACAACGGCCATCTGGTCCGTGCGCAAGTCGCGCCACTATATAAGCCGCCGTCCAACACCCGAAAAACTCATACTTACCTTGATGGCATAGGCCCCTTCACCTACCTGGGTTTATGGGCCGTGGGGACCTTTCATAGCACGGCGACCTTGTCCTCAGAGGGTGCCCGCGGTTTGTATGGGCTTCGGCTCATGCACCGTCTCAATATTTTCCTGTCCCGTTCCGGCCCTCGGGCTGGGCGGGCCTTTTTTCTTGTCCGTCCGCTCTCCTAACCCTAACCCTAGGTTACACCTTTTTGTGGCGCGCTGGACTTTCGTTGTTTGTTGCCTCCGTTCAAGTTTTCCTGTGTATTGTTACTTGACTCTATAACATCCATTGTCCTAAAATCATTGTCAGCATGTCCCCATAAATCAAGCTATTGACTTTCTTATGATCTATGATATCCTTCACACATTTTTCGAAGATATTTATTTCGAAAATGGACCGTAGGGTTGACTCTCAGGGAGCTCTGCTGAGCTGCGTTGTCTGCTCGATATGCCATGAGAAGGTACTTGTGTGCGCTGATTGAGTACTTCGTTTCAATATTATCCTATACTGGAAGCTAACTACAATTCACCGGGTACACTGTCAGATCGTCAGCAGGCGGCACTCATGCGGGGTAAGTACGTATCTAGCGCTCGTACAATGAATCGCACTGGACTGTGAACAGTCTTGCGCACTGTCTCACGTGAGATGTACCGTTGCAACAAGGAGAACATGGATTGGTTCGTCTCTACGGCCTTCTCTTATCCTCTATCGTCTTTTTCATTTGTCGCTTTCGGAGGAACAGATCCGTTCACGATAAAATGAACGCAAATGCGCTTGAGTCTTGACTGCGACTGAGGAGAAGCACGACGACCACGTGTCGGGTTTCCCACCCTGATAAATTGTACAGCTCGTTGACGGAGTCTATAGGCCGCCGATACTGCTGCACAGCCTGTGTGACGATTTCATGGCATTTTAGCGGAAAAGCAAGGGTCATATTACCTCAAGAATCTGTGTCTGCGGGCCCTTTACGACTGTCTTCGGTCGCTAACATACACAGGATCCAAAGGAAAAGTTCTTCGGCGCTTGATTCACGAAACGCTCTTCCTTCACGCCTGCACAGCATATCTCCATATCAGGAGACCCAATTCTCGACACCTGAGGTTACCCTGGGGGACGACCAGGGTCGACCACCTACTGGACCACTTGCAGGGTATGGACGTGGAATGTTGTTCTTCGTTCAAAACCTACAGGATGTCATGGCAATAAAAGGAAGTGAGACAGCCGCTCAAATTTTCCCATAATCCCCCACATACCTAAAGGTGAACGCGCTCTTCCCGTCACTCGTTTAATCATTCTCATCCCCTCCATCAATTCCCCAGTATCGCCGTAGAGTCCTACATCGTGCTTACCATGTCAAGCGCCTTCCTCAATGGTAACTCGACGGGCGTCATCACAGGCGGCATCCCGACGACCTCCCAGGATAACGCCCCCTCCGCCGTCTACCTCATCGCCTACCTTGCGACAGCGGCCCTTACCTTCTTCCGCCTCTTCCAGTACCGCGACAGCAAGACCCTGCTCATGACCTACCTCCGCCTCGCCGTGTTCGAGCTGATCCGCATCGCCACGTTTGTCGTTCGCCTGCTCTCCGCGAAGAATTTCAGCGACGCCGCCAAGGGCAGCGGGTCCTTCGACACGAACTATCTCATCGCGGAGCAGATCCTGGTCGGCATCGGCTTCGTCATCCCCGCCACGACGACCGTGCGGCTCGCCGAGCTCCACACCAGCAGGCAAGACGAGAGCGGCCAGAAGAAGACCATCTTCCGCGTCATGGAAATCGCGCTGCTGATAGCCATGTATGCCCTCTAATTCCGCCCTTGCTCGCCACTGACCAGCCCCTCTGCACAGCGCGCTCGGCGTCGTCGCAGGCACGGAATATAACAAGGCGCTGACAGATTCCGGCACGCGGAGCCAGCTCAAGACGTTCCGCACCGTGTCCGCCATCCTCTCGCTGGGCGTCCTCGCGATCCTCATCGCATTCTGCTTCACGATGCTCAGCCGTCGCGACCTCCCCCGCGCGACCACCGCCTGGCTCATGGCCACCGCCGCCGTCCTCGTGCGTCTCCCTCCCCCCTGCCCTGTCTTGCACTCCCCTCTGACGCCACTAATACAGGTTATCGTGCCGATCTACCGCCTCGAGAACGTCCTGAATCCGCCGAGCGACGGACAGTCGACCGCGACGAAGATCGTCTTCTACGTGTGCCAGCTCGCGCCCGAGTGGCTCGTGGGCCTCTCGCTGACGGCCGTGAATGCGCGCATCTGGTGCGGCGTGCTCCCGAAGCCGGCGTACCAGGACAGCGAGGAGGCGTATGGCCTGTATTCGAGGCGGTAGGGCGCACGGCGGCTGGTTTCCGCGAGCATTGTAGATTTTTCAAAGTTTCCGCGACGGTGGTTTGATATAAACCGCAAGGTTCAGTGTATATGCCCCCTCATTGAACAGTCCTCCATCCATTCCCATATTTCCTTGCACTCCCCACAGGACTCTCGAGATACCCGTGTTTAGACGACCATACGACGCTGATTGGGCCAATAGGCTCTCATTATATCCGTTGCTGCTACTTACCCCATTTTCGTGCTCCCTCCGTGATGTCCTAACGCAAGCCATGATATCTTCTAACCAGCGGCTCGCGGCCCAGGGCCTGGAGCTCACCTTGATACAATTCGCCGGTAACGCCGGTCCCCCTTCTCTCTGGAGCAGGCTCTTCCTCGTGGGCGCGACGTGGGCGTGACTTCTCCCGTACAGGCAGGAGACAACATGTGCCCCGAGAAAGGTAGGAGAGCATTTGTATATGCATCCTCAGGTTGCGGCGCGACAAGCTATGGCCTGAAAAGTGTGCATGTCGTCCATATGTATCTGTGTCGCCAGTTGCCGCCGGCGTCGTATACAACCTGCGACGGTCAAAACGTTAACGGGACGTCGTCTTTTCGTCGCCAGTTATGCCCTTGTCCCCTGCGACAAGCCGCGACCTCAGATCCAGACGGGTAGCATAGCGGCCGTATATGTGTCGCCGACCGTCGCCGGCGTCCGATCTGCGACCCAGAAAGGATGCATGCCATCCACAGACGTGACTCCAATCGTTGCCTTGTGATTCAACGATCTAAGACACGATTTCAAAGAGAGGCACATGTAACGTGCATTGGTGGGCTTGTTCGAGTCGAGGATCCGGATGGCACAAGCACGCTACAGCCACCTCCGTAGTTCTGAAGAAGCTCTGCTGCTGTTGGTCAAACTCGCTAGATGCAGCTGGCAGCAGCGAGAGCATTGCAGAAACAGTCGACCAAAGCTCTCAGAAAACGTTATATCATTGCAAACAAACTCATCGTAGGCGAACCTATCAAGTCGTTGAAGACCCTCTACCAAAGCCGCCCCGACACGAAACCAGGGATGTTGAGACCCCACCGAAACCGATACGTATCACACTTCAAAAGAAAAAAAAAACACACGAGAAATTGCTCCGCGCGCGACATTGGCCGCTTACCAGATCCTGCTCTCGAGCAGCAGGTCGCTGCTGCCCTCGAGCCCGACGCACGCCTTGAGGAACGTCTCGAGCGCGTTGCGCTGGCGCGAGAGCGAGTTGACGACGTCCGTGCCTGCGTCCAACACGTAAACAAAAGATATAGAGCAAAGAGAAGGAGCAGACGCACCGGGCTTGACGAGCGGCGCCTTGAGCATGTACGAGAGCAGGCTGAGCACAGGGTACAGCGGCTTGAACTCGCCCTCCTTCGACGCGGCGACGTCGCGGTACTGGATGCGCGTGAGCAGCTCCGCGAGGATCGTCAGGTCGAGGATGAGCGGCGTCGCGAGGAGCGAGTCCTCGCACTCGTTGAAGATGCTGATCGTCGAGCGCCCGCCGCCCATGATCTCCGAGTAGTACTCATCGATCGCGCGCTTCGAGTCGCCGACGGCGGGGACGTACTTGATCACGACGATGTGGTCGGGGTGCTCGCCCTTCGTCACGGCCTTGCCGTCCTTGCCCGTGCCCTTGCCTGTATCGACGCTCGTCAGCGCGACGCCGACAAATATATGCGGCACGACGTACCCTCGGCGATGAGCTCGTCCTTGGTCTTGTAGAGCAACGCGTTGGCCGCGACCATATCGTCCACGACACTGCTCTTGCTGATCTCCTTGCTCTTGAACTGACGCTCCGCACTGAGGTTGCGCCCGTCGTTGTTGCCGAGGTGGTTGTAGCTCGCGATGCTCAGCGGCTTGATGCCGGCATTGACCAGGAACTCCGCGAGAACACTCTTCAGCTTCGTCTGCCCGCTCTTGAGGTCGTCGCCGCCGATGAACGAGTTGTGACGCTCCGCGAGCGCAATAACGCCCGGCACGAACGTGTTCTGCGGCGCGCCGTTGATGAAGGGCACGCCCTCGAGGATCGACGCGGCGGCGAAGACCGTGCTCGGCGCGACCTCCTCATGCGACGTCTTGATCGCGTTGAGCAGCGCGTCCGCCGAGTCGTTCACGCCGGGCAGGACATCGCTATAGCGCTCCGTGTTCGCGGTCCAGAACACGATGACCTGATCGAGCTCGTTCGCGGCGCGGAAGTCGCGAATGTCCTTGCGGATCTGCTCGAGGTGCGCCTGCTTGTCCGTGCCGGGCAGGACGTTGTCCGCGCGCTCGGCCTGGTTCGCGGCGATGTAGTCCGGGTAGTAGATGCTCGGCAGCGGCGTGTCCTGCATGTACGGCGCGACCTGGCGCTGGAGGTCCCACTCGAGGACGGCCGCGCGCTTCATGGCCTTGTCGAGGCGCATGCTGGAGATGTCCCAGCCGCCGACGACGAGGTCGTTCGGGTGGACCATGGGGAGCAGGTCCGCGAGCGGCGCGTGGATGTCCTTGCCCGTGGTGGGGTCGAGGCCGAGGCGGACGGTGCTGGCGCGCAGGAGCGAGCCGATGTAGTTCGGCTGCTGGATGGTGGACTTGTTGTGCCAAGAGATGTTGTAACGGTTGGCGAGGATAGTAGCAAGGAGAGTGGTGCCGTTGTTCCCGCCCATCCCGACAAGCATCAGGCTAGGGGGCAGACGTCAGCGACAAGACATGCACGTGGAGAACGAAAAGTCGTACCCGGTCTTGGGGACCTTGCGCTGAGTCCTGAACTCGAAGGGCTTGACGGTGGGCTTGACCACATAGCGGCCTGCCTCCTGAACGACGACATCGGCGCCCCTGTTCTCAAACTTGGCAGTGATGAACTCGGGGGTGTACATCGTGTTGCCGCTCTGAACGGAGATAGAGTCAACAGGGCGGCGCGCAGCAGTGGGGTGGATAGGTTGCTCGAGCGGCGCGTCGAGAACGGACGCGCTCGGGCTCGCGGTCCCGGATGATATGGTCGGGTTGGGTGCCATAGAAATAATAGATTTACGGATTCAGAGGCAAGAGGATTTCACTGAGCTAAAAGCGGGGGCGCGGCGCTGTGTTTCTGACCGCGGTAGGGATTGTGTGTGCTCCCGAGCTGGTTCGAGTACATGCAACGGGGTAGGGGGTCGAGCGAAAAGGAGTTCGACGACCGCGACTACAAGAAGACCGTGAGCGTGCTGGAGATTGGGCTGTTTTGGCTAGCTTTTAAGGTGCTGGGAAAGGTGGACGCGTGTGATGTGCGTGGACAGAAAGAAGGGGATGGGGGGAATTGGCGAGACAACGTCGTCCATTTTATGTACGCGGCGGCGGTCCGGCCTTTCCCGTTTTGGACATGGGCGGCTACGGCGGCTTCGGCCGCGCTGAGCCGCGCATCTGATAACCACGCCGTCGACGCGTCCTGCAACTGTCACTGTGTCGATGCGCTCCCTGTCTTTGCTCTCGTCAGATCGAAGCAGAATGCGGAAGACGTACCGAGTCGAAAATACAGCTAGGCAAGTCCAACTCTCCCGTATTTCTTCGCGACTTGCAGCCCGAAAACCAGCCTTATCGATATGACACGATCGACGCTGACACTCTCAACCATTCGCATCATTTCCTGCGTAGCACGCAAATTGTTCGTGCCTCAAGGCCGCGAAGAGCAACCCCAAAATGAACCCCTTGAGGGAGTTTGAGTGCCAAGCACGACATGCACTCGGAAGGGCTATATCGTAGACCCGCGCGGTCAGTAGTGATCCTGATTTACGCCTCGTTGTACTTACCTCTTGTTGTGGCCAATGCCATTGGCGGTCGTCCAAGTTCTGTTTATTGCTCGATGACCCGTGACTAAGGCGAGAACTTTGCCACACTTCGATAGCTTCATTCTGGACTCTGCACGGGACGCCTTTCCGCCGCAGAACACGTAGTCAGGACCCAAGGTGCGCAAAGAATGACGCTAGATGTCCTTCTTACTTACCTCTAGCAAGTTCCAGAAAGTCAAATGGGAATGCCATTACGAATCACACGATACCTTTTCATCAGATCGGCATAAACGAGGCCTTGAAGTTGTGTCTTCTGAACACGCGTTGACGGTCGGTGCGAAAACATGGCATATCTTCGGTTGTTTTCAGCCGCATTCTGCGATCTGGGGTGTCTATCCACCCAAAATCGAAATTGAGTTTTGGGAACACGCTCTGATGGAATGTATGCGCGTGTTCCACGCACTATTTATGATTCAACTCTTCGCCGAACCGTCCTTATTTCCGCGTCATCAGCTCGGTATGGTGTATATGAGATTGGGACTCACTACTCCCCCGGTCTCCTGGCGGCTAGATATGGCGGATGCTCGACGCTCGTGCAGGTAAGCGTAGGCTTTGACGGGGCTGCAGAGACAGCTGCTACTCGAGGCTCTTCATCTAGCTCATGTCACGTCTCATGTGGTCGTGACAGGACGCGTCTGGCCAGCCTGCGACCTCGGGTCCGTGACACCCGCGATATCTGGGTGCAGTAGGTTATAGTGCAGTTCTATCGCCAATGCAAGTCTTCATTTCAACACCTTTCACGATAGTCCAGTCGACGTGAGACGTTAGGGCCAAAGGAAACTCATTTTTCCATGATAGAGACGGCTCCCGCTATCTACTTCGCCATCTGCTGGCCAATTGCAATAGCCCGACCTATAAGGACTCGCAATGGGTCCACTTCTGAAAATATCTATACACACTCTTAATGGGCATGGACGTGTTGAACTTCAGACGACTTGCTTGCAACGAAGCTGAAAAGTCAACAAAACAACTGATGAGATGCTGGGAATCGTATATGGCGGAATAGCCCCGCCTGCGGCCCGGACCCCCGGAGTGCTCGACACTTGCTCGACATTGTATTTGTCAGTCTTCTTCTCCTCACACTACCACTTCCTGTGCGTCCAGGGTCTACTAACAGCAGGATACAGGTATGGCTATAGATTACTTAGTAGTGACGAGTGACGAGTGCTAACTATCCCACAGATCATCTTCGCATAGATCCACGATGTCAGCATCCGTTCCGAGAATCCTCATGCTTCACGGGTATGTAGAATTCGATGAGTTCACATAGTATGTGAGCTCATCCATTGCGATCCTGGCATGAAGCTACACACAAAATGCCGACATATTCCGCAAGCGTGTAAGCCCCTTGCGCGCGCGATACCTCATCTGACTTTCCTTGCAGCTCTCAGCCCTCCGCAAGACCTGCGGCAAGAACCTCGAATTTGGTACATCCATACGCATGCCACCAGGCCTGTCCTAACGTCGTTTGGTCACAGTGTTCGTGGACGCCCCGATCGTCCTGCACCCCGTCGACCTCGCCGAGACCTTCGGCAATGCCGTAGAAGACAGCACCGACCTCTCTGCGCTTGGTGCTGGTGAAGCAAGCGCAGAGACCGACGACCCGCTGCTCACGCCGCGCGCGTGGTGGAAGACAGACAAGACGCGGTCGAAGACGACGGGGATGGAGGAGAGCCTTGAGTTTTTGAAGGGGATGCTGAGGGAGCAGCACTTCGATGTGGGTTTCAGTGTGTCGGGTGTCGGGATTTGGGGTGCTGACGTTCGTTTGATATTGTAGGCTGTGTTTGGGTTTAGGTTTGTGTGTGAGGTGTGTTTAAAGGATGACTCTGACGGATACACTGCAGCCAAGGAGCAGCCATGGCAGCTATGCTCGCCGCCCTCGTACGTGCTCTCCATTCCTCGCGCCGCTAACATTTGACCACCGCTTCCACATAGCTCGAACGCCCCGACCTCTACCCACCAATACTCACCGACGGCCAGCCGCCCCATCCACCATTGTACGCCCCCCTCCTCTATCCCGAAGTCCACCGCTGACAACGCCTACAGTAAATTCTGCGTGTCCGTCTCCGGCTTCAAGCCCTCAGGCTCAATAGCAGAGTCCATCCTCACCCAGCCATACACGACGCCCACGCTGCATGTCGTCGGGAAGAACGACATCGTCGTCGTCCCTGAGCGCTCCGAGCGCCTCCTCGACCTCTCAGAGGCCAAGCGCGTCGAGTACCACGACGGCGGTGCGTCCCTTTTTTTTTTTTTGCCTTTGAGTGTGGGTGTGCTCATGTGCGAGGGGGATGCAGGGCACTTTGTCCCGTCCAAGGCGAGCTGGCGCAACTTCTTGAAGGCGTATCTGCTCGACCCGCGCGGGGAGGTGCCTAGTCCGGGATCGGCGGCGGCATCGCAGCCTGTGTCGGGGACTACGACGCCCGCCGTTTCTGCGCCTTGATGCCAGTAAAGATGCGGGATGTGCATAGTGATCTTGGGATTATATGGCTGTCGCATAGATATAGAATGACAAGGCTACACACGGCGGTTTTACAGCCTAGGGAATTGTTGCACGTAATACGGACAGGAATGCCACCATGATGATAACTCGGGGACATGGCAAACCGAACTCGAGGATGCGCATTGTGGCAAAGAAAAAGATAAGCCTGGGGTACGCCGTTCCAGAGCCTCTTCTGCGTATGACCGTCGCGCGTCTTCAGCAGGACGGTATCAGTTCTTTTAATGAGGATTCAGAAAGGGCTTGTAAAACAACAATCCACGCAAAAAAGTTGCCGTCTACCTGGATCGAACAAGTGACCTCATCATAACCGCAGCTTGCAACATACGAGTGACGCGCTCTACCACTGAGCTAAGACGGCTTATACTTCACTTTTTAAGATTTCTGATGACACAAGAGGCACGAGCTGTGGCACGCTCTACACCGCCGCGCCAGCGTTGCTTTCAACACCGGCCTATAGATTCAAAGTTAACGTACCGAGGACTTTCGTCCATAGTTCACAATATTGCGATTCCTTTCAGAGGGCCGAGACAAGAAGGTCGAACATTGAATGTTCATAGTTCAACGTCATCCAAGTCTAAAGTCTACCTGGGTTGCCCGAAACTGGATTAACACCCGTGAGTTGCCCATAAGTGTAGACCTTGCTTCCTATTGTGCTTGACATTGTTCGTATCGTGTCCAGACAGATACTTCCGGGATGAAAACAGAGCTTCCAGTTGAACTCTCCATCAAGATCGTAGAGCTTGTGTATCACCTTCCAGACGGTAGACCTGACGTGCAGACGCTGTCCGCGTGTTCTCTCGTCTGCAAGCAATGGTACGGTGTCGCGCGTCCACTGCTCCACCGTCATCTTGCCATAGGAGATTTTAAGTTTCCAGGACGCGAGTGGAACCCCTCTTTCGATAGAGCCATCGCGTTGCTACGCGAACCAGGCAATCTAGGCAGTTGTGTACGCTCCATTCGCATGCACATCGATGCATCTAGCGAATCGTTCCCAGAATTCATCGCCATCCTCTCTCATTGTCCGCACGTATACCAGCTCCAGCTCGAGGTCACGCTGCACGGCTTCAGTGACGCTGAACTGGAACAGGTCACTGTGCTTCCCGTGCGCCTTCACGCGCTGGAGTTGACCTTGGGCAGCCCAACGTCTCCCGTCCTATATCAGCTTCTCAACGTCTGGCCATGCATCCAATTCCTCCATGTCAACACGGAGATCATCACCCCGCCTCCTGCACACCGTCCCCCGTTCACGCTCTACGAACTCAGCATGCGCCGCTCGCCGCGCTTACACGTCTTCCGCTGGCTGCTCCCTGCCCTCCAGGACGGAGCACCCACGCCCAGTCTCCGAATCCTCGACTGCTGGGACCCGCCCTCGGACGAGCTCTTGCACGCCATCGCCGAGTACGCCCCGCACGTGCGCTCGCTCCGCCTCATGCACCCGCCCAAGCACGGCCTCCTCGACGACTTCACCGCGCTCGAGGAATTCACACTGCGCAGCGTGCCGGACCTCTTCGCGTTGCCGCCGCTGCCGCAGACGGTCCAGCATCTCCACATCCACAGCTTCATCGTGCCCACCGGCACATTCCTGCAGTCCCTCCGCCACACGATCGACGCGATCAAGGCGCTGCCGCGCCTGCGGCTTGTTACCGTCAACCAGCCCATCGCGCGCAGACAGGACTTCGGGGATTTGGTCAAACTGTGCGAAGAGAGAGCGATTGAAATGGTCGTCGATCCGGCGGTGGTGTATTTTGTGCGTCTTTTTCGGGTTTGTGGGCGATGAACGTGGCTGATTTCTCGCAGGCTGAATACCCTGTGCATGTCGAACACTTTCCGCGGCTGCGCACGATGGAGAACCTCTGTCGTATGAATCCTATATCCAATGCCTGACCCTTGACAGACACTGGAGATCGCATATCCTCGGCGCATGGTGATCATCGTAGGATGCTCTGCGCGAGATATGCGAGCCAGGAAGCATACCGGGTGACAGATAGCAACACCAGATGGCGCGAAGGATATGGGCGGAAGCTGCGACGGGCGAGAGAGGGGCAAGGTGGCGACAGGCGTGATGCTTGACGATGACGCCCTCTGGCATCATCGCGCGCCGGAACAGGGCGCGGGACGATGAAAGATGACAGAAGGATGAGTGCGACATAAAGGTCTGGCTGGATGTAGGTGACCATCTGTAGCTACGCTGCACCCAGAGGCAAAGGGTACTCACGACATTCATACCCCCTTTACTGCACATCTCAGCTCCTTATCATCCAGATTCGGATACACGTGTATCGCGCGCCGCAGTACGTCATTGGTTTGCGGCGACGATATGCATGAACAGTGTTTCGACAACTAGTACAAGAACGACCCACGCTGCATTCCGCGCCGCGCGATGACGACGGCATGGCCGGATGCTTCCAGCTCGCGCTGGGGCTCAACGTCAGTAGGGCACACTGATGCCGACTTCCGAGGCGTTAGTCTGTGCGATCCAACCTTTTAGATCTGCATGAGAAGCATGCTGGATCTGCCACTGAGTAAGCGGAAGACGGATATGCTACTCAGCGATATACTACCGCCACGGACACGGACACGCGCTACCAAGATGGTTCTATTGGTTTAGACAGGGAAAGTGGCGTAACGTATTCAGCATCATATACTATATAGTAGGCAAGATGGAACAGGTCCATCGGCACGTGAGAGATTATTTAAAGCAACTGATTAAAATTTAAACTTGGCATAGTCGCGCGGTTTTAAATTCTACTTACTTAGCTTCCGCGCGCACACATAATGGCAGAGGAATTTAATCTCGTGAAGTACTCTTCCGAAAGGCCCGGAGGGTGAACTCAATGTTTCGTGAGCCGCCCGCGTGGTAAGTGAAAACACACATCCATACGTATACGAATCCAGCGTACATAATTTACGTGTCCTATAGAAATAGACAGTTTCAGTCTACATTTGCAGACGAAACATGATGAGCAATGCGTATGTAGAATTAAAGCCAGTGAAATAATCGGGTCATTATCGTGAATTAGATATAGGTAGCCAGACCAGTGGCTGGAATGGGAGCGACTAGCGTCTCGGGCTCCCCTCAGTGAACGCTGTCAAAGCGTAACTAGTCAGTGGCATCCCTAAACATAGTTGTGCGAAAACGTACCATCAGCGTCGTTGGAAGGAGTCACGGACTCCAGGTCCGCACTCCCATGCTGTCCTTTGGCGTTGTCGACAGCTAGGCGTGGTCTCAGTCGCATCGCTAGACATCACTGGGTGAATGCGTACCGCCAACTTCCTTAGAAGGAGTCACGGACTCCGGGTTACCACTCCCATGCTGTCTAGGTCCAACACCCGATGGATTGGTACCGTCTGTATCGTAAACTAGGATCGCGTTGTCAGCACATACCTACTCAGACCCGTCCGGGGACACATACGTACCTGGACTGCTCGATGTGGTGTCCAAATGCCGGGCAGACCCGTCTATGGGTTGCATGCGGATTGATGCGGGATCCCGGACGGGGAGCTGATGGTGCCCCATCTCTGGTTCGGTCATCGCCTGCACAAGTGATTCGTGACGTTTGAGACAAAGCCTAATGCCAGTAGATAGTGAGTCGTACCGTGGCGATCTGAGCCCTGATCTTCCGGACTTTGACACACTCCTGATAAATTTTCCAGGACAGACCCGCCATCAAACCCATGCATGCATCGAACCGGGATGTATAACAGTCCACATCGTGCTGGAACTCATTTGCTTTGTTTCGATGCCTAGGCAACACGATGTAAGTGCGTGAGACAAGCTGCGACGGACAAGAGTGGTATTCTTACTCTTGAAGAGAGTCTGCACACGTTTGAATCGGCAAACCTTGTTCTGCCGCCTTTGCGCATAGAGCTTCAGCTTCATCCAAGACCCCCAGAAGCTTCTTCAAAAGTCTGGCGGGAAGTAGCAGGTAGACAATGTGGCATAATAATGCAAGGATGGAGATTACGCCGAAAACGGCCCCCAACTCGTCGTATGGAGTTCTGGAGTGGAAGCCCATGCTGGGCTGAGGAATGATGAGTTCAATACGCAGAACTAAACTTACTGCTTGGCAGATGCTGACCTTGACGATGGATGTGATGGACACTTGGAAGGAAGGAAGAGAGGGCTCTTTCCGGAGCTGGGAGGATGAGTGGGGATGCTAAGGGACATCGAAGACCGGATTTAAATAGATAACGAGGGCGAGAGGACGGACACGAAGTCTCCGGCCCCAAACTTGCTGATGGCAGCGCCATGCCCGATGCGCATGTATATGGTGACGGAGCTGGTACGTTGGCTATTAGACGTGCCTGGTTTGACACCATTCGTAAACATAGACGTTCCGAAATCAACAAGCAGCAGTGGGGGAGATGAATCCTATCAAGGGCGCAGCAAGATGTAGCTGGTGATGGAATGAACCCGGGCGTTCCGCGTCGTTGACTACACGTGGGGCTAGATGTAAAATTAGCCTGAGAAAGTACACGATAGTCCAGGACACCACACCTTGATCTCCTAAAGGCAGAGTAGACAGGACTCAACGCTTCGTACCTCAGAATGGTCTGTCTGACCCGCACCTATGCTTACGGTGAAACGGCATCAAGGTTGGCCTGCCCCACTAGGCTCCCTCTCCGCGATGCTGACTGCTTACAAGCCAGCAATTGTAGAACTGGTATGGGAGGTTCGATTTCAGCCGAAAATTGGTAGGAAAAAGGCCACAGGTAGATAAACTCGACATGCGCATTGCCCCGTGCTTGAGAGAGTGCAAAATCCTCTATTGTAGGCCGAGGTACCATCCTAGTGCGGACGGAAAGCCGCAAATTTTGGCAGACGTCTCATCCAGATTGAGGTCAGAATGGGCCGGTCGGCAGCGATGTCCCATCGATATGCGGACGGATCCAAGGTCGGGACACGTTTCCCTCGATGGTCACGAACTTCTTCCAGCATAAACTTCTTACCTTCGAACACAACCTGCGCAGGCACTGACGTTGGGCAGATTTGTTGAAGTGACGATGTCTCACGCGACGGTCTGCTCGATTCCTTCCTTGAATCCTTCCTTCCTTCTGCGCGTGCTAAGTTTATTGTTCTCACGCTTTCTGCTCTTGGCCACAACGACGTTGCAATCCTCAACGATGCTCCAAAACTAGGAAAGGTGAGGGCCATCGTATACCTGGTTTTTCAGTTTGCTGCTCATGCCTTGACACACAGCATTGACAATATTGCCCTGTCAATGTCCTCGCGATATCCACCAGTATATCTATCCATGCCATAACTCCCCAGCTCTCATGCATCGTTGGGCTGCGTGTGCAACACGTGCGTTCTTTCATATGTCTGGCATATTCGTCAGCAACTCCCTGCGTTCACGATCGCCATGACCCGTGCCAGGACGGCCGTGCCGATAACCGTGCGACTGCAGCGGCACCCACAGACATTGTCTGCAACGATTCTTGTCGTCCATGCCTTGTGCCGCACTTGTGCATCTCCTTTGCGTGTGCAGGACGATTTGGCTCGCTCCACATGCTAGCCCAGTCGTTATCCATCGCTGCAGTAATGCACCCTCTCACTGTCTATCCGCTCGACGCCGAGCGCTCTCACACGCACTAGCTTGCTGTGGACACGATCAACAACAAATTCCACGCATACCTGATTATTCCACTCTCTGCAAGTTCCATTCATTTTCTGCACACGAAGATTCTGTCTGCTAAACGTTTGAACATACGGATGTGCTGCAGCTCCCTCGTAGTCCGCTGATGTTGAATGACTGGTCATTAGTAGTGCTTGTAGACATGTAATAGAACATGTATTTGCCTGTCATTACATTTTATGTGGACATATGCCAATTTATGAGCTTCCATTCCATTATGCGGACGGTATGCATGCTATCCAAGGTCTCATCCAGTTATGCGGACGAATCGGTCGAAAATCGGACGTCCTATCCGACTTTCGGACGTTTTAGGCCAAAATCCGTGCGGACATAAAGGCCAAATTTTGGCGTAAGATGGAACCTCTTACCGCATATTCAGGCGTCCTGGTCGAGTGAGCTTGCTCTGACTCTGTAGTCACAGAGGTACATACATCGGTATCGATTGTATCACCCGGTGCAATTCTCGCAATTCTCAAACCAGCCATTGAACCATATGGAAGAGGACAGATACACGTACCATCTCGGATAAAATGTGCGCAAAGTACTTAATACGAAATGCAGCAAGAAATGGAGACAGAAATATTTTTGAAAAACGTAGCGATTGAGCACGGAGTACGATGATCCAAATTGCGCGACGGGTGTCGACACAAGAGCGCGGCGCGCGGCGTGCGGATTCATCCCAGTTGTTCATAGGATCTTTGCCGAATGGTTGCAACCATTTTCCGAACGATAGGACGCTCAGGAAACTTTGTCCTGTGATTCGCCGAGGACGTGAATTTCATGACCTGCCGCAGCGAATGGGTGTAGACGTGCCCCTTCGAAGTCTGAAGTCTGTCGCGCTCGAAATCCCTTCGACGGACCTATGTGACATATCCTCTTTGAGGCTACATCAATCGGTAAATAGCTCTCATAGAACGGCTATAGTGCGTACTTACTGGCAGGGAGTCCCTCGGTAACACGTAGTGGGACTCGAGTGGGATGCGCCCGCGAGGCGGACAGTCGCTCTCGGCCAAGTGGGGTCTGCCACGGCAGCGGCCCGCGAAGAGCAGACGGTACGGTACACAGAGAGAAGTTGGGCGACGGAGGAGATACCCTATTCAGGATGAGTGAACAGGGAATATGGTGTACGGGGACGAGTAGCAAGACTTATTTCCACGAGTTAGGAGAAGCGAATTATGCATCCTGTTCGAAAGCGAAAGCTGTTGGCAGAAAGAACGGGGAGGTTGTATACTGGACGGATACTAGCAGGCGATGATTTATATGCGGTCTGAGGGACCAGTCTTGGATAGCTCTAGACTAGATTGGAGAAGATGATCGTCGTCGTTCATTCTTTCGTTCCTTCATTACGTAACGTAATTTCCGATTTATAAATAAGTTACATGAGGCAGGGAGGGGCGGGTCCCCGTTTCGGCGTACTTCTGATCCATGCCTTTTCCACACCTGGTCCAGGTGGTATACTTAACTCGCACTGTCGAGGCCTCACAAACGCCTTGTGAATCTGATACGCAATCTGCGGCCTCGCACACGGGCATGTGTTATTGCTTCCATGTACCATGCATCCTCGCGTCCTCCCCTTCCCGCCTTTACCACGCCTTCACCATGCCTAGTACAGCCATCGGCGCCGATAGAATCACTACGTGTGCGCCTTTTCATCAACGGAGGATCGAACAGCAAGATAGGAGATTACGAGCATACACCACCCGCCTCCCGCGACACCACCTATGCTCCCCGTGCGTTGTACAACCTGTTATCTCTCATCTTCGTCTTCTTAATCTCTTCCGAGCTCTTTCTACGCTCTCGATGCTTCTGAAACGCCTGTCATCGCCGGTGTTCGATAGAAGGCGCCCTGGCTTTCCTCGCGTTGTCGTCGCGCAAACGGCGTGTCCGGAGCTACACGATATGAGGACCCTAATTGTTCCACGGGTCAACAGGGCGGAATGGATAGCCAATACGGTGGAGTGATCGATTGTTACCGGATTGAGCATCTCATCACCTAAGCGGTGCCCATTTCTCTTCTGTTAACAGCCCTCCTAAGCGTGTCCTTGACTCGTCGCGCTGCCTTTATGCGCTAGTCCATTACCGCTGTAGGCTCGACAACACTGCGCCTGCCCCTTACATGCCGTACACGGCCCTGCTAATATTCTTTCGCCCATACATGCGTGTGGGCAACCATACACGGCCGCAACGGTCCTCGCAAACCAGTGCACAGCTCTGTCAACGGCACGCATGCCCCATCGGCACGTAGATTTGACGGGCAACCCATTGCGAGGGCAAGGTGTCGTCTACGGCAGGCGGGAGGCTTCCAGCAGGATGTCACCCAGCCATTATTTGCTGCGATACATGCGAGAGCCTTAGGCACCTGAGCCTATACCATTTGGGCCGCGAGTCGCCCTGGGCCTGAGCTGCCATGTCAGTCCATGCCCTCAGGCCGCGCTGCCTGCCTTTACCCGCATGCCTTTGAAGTGATCAATAAATAGACTTCATCGCCTTTCAAAGCCGCATGGTAATAGTGCTTTTTCGGCACAACTGCAAGCTGATCGAGCTCTTGTCTACCACGAAGCCGTCGGGAAAGACCGTTAATGTCAAGCTGTGAACAGGCACGTGTTTTGTGGTGAGTTACACGTACAGTTCAGACGGAGACGACGTTCCATTGGAGATTATACTCAAGCCCATAAAGCTTGTGTACTATCTCCCTGACAGTTGACCGGACGCGAAGACTTTGCCTCATGCTCCTTCGTACGCTGGCAAGTCTCAACTCTCGCATTCATTAATCC
The DNA here is from genome assembly GCA_003675405.1 of Hericium coralloides. Taxonomy (NCBI): domain Eukaryota; kingdom Fungi; phylum Basidiomycota; class Agaricomycetes; order Russulales; family Hericiaceae; genus Hericium; species Hericium coralloides. Next base: position 18,966 of record QUOP01000191.1, on the reverse strand, counting down.
TTCGTCATCCTGTCGTAGGAAACTTGACCTCTTGAAGGCATGCATGGCAGCATCTCGTGAGTTCAGCGAACTTCAACTTGAACAGTTCGCTTCCCTACGAGTGTTATTTCTCGCGCTGGAGTTGACCTGTGGCACTCTGGCGTCTTCCTCACTCTGCCAGCTTTAAAGGGCTGGCCTAGCGTCCCATCTCTGTAAGTACCTCAATACTGATATCATCGACGCGCCCCTCCCTAACGTCGTCCTTCCCCATATACCTCAGCAGGCGGCGCTCCCTGCGCTTTTACGTCTTCCGCTGGCACCTTCCCTCCCTCCAGGACGGGACGCTTACCCCAGGTCTCCGCATCCTCGATTACTGGGCCCCGCCCTCGGACAACTTGCCCTCGTCAAGTACGCCTCGCAAATGTTCTCGCTTCGGCTCAAGGGTATGGTTTATTAGACGATTGCGCTGCACTGGAGAAGCCCCTCTCTGCGGAGCGCTCCTGACCTCTTCCCTTTGCCGCCACAGCTGCAGAGGGGCCAACTCCTTCAATTCTACAGCTCTCTCGTGCCCAGCGACATGTTCCTGCAGTCCCTCCGTTACACGATGCGACCTTCACTGTAAATTGGTCGATAGCGCAGATGCATAATTTCGGGGACTTAGTTAGAGCAGACGAACAGGGCGATCGAGATGGCCATTGATCCGGTGACGATTGTCTTGTGGGTCTTTTTTCCGTTTTGTGAAGATGAGCATGGCTAATTCTTCGCAGGCTGAATACAACGTGTCCCGTGGCTGCGCACGATAGACAATACGCGTACATGATTCCTTGTAGTCCATGCCATCTGGGCTGGTCGAATTTCCAAGTCTTTTCCCGACGAGACGATTATTGATTGATTTCCAGAGCTCTCAGCAGCCCGAGGCTGTGGTGATGTTGACGCTCTGAACGCTTTTCCCTCAAGCGAGTTCGCCATCCTAGCGGCCAGCTCGAAGATTGAACAGCAATAGGCTTGTCTATGCTTGCTGACGCCTACAACCGACCGAATTACTCATTTGCAGAGTATCACTTTGTACGGCTATCGGTCTCATTGACCGTCTTACCTCCAGGTAAGCATCCCGCTGAAATCCTTGCGCTGGCTGAATTTATTCCCAGGTATTCTCCACCAGACTCCCTTGACCCTTTCATCATGCTATGAAAGATCATGCTGCTACCCTGCAGGTCACGACACGGCCGTCTCGTACGACCCAGCCCATGTCGTTTTATCTACGATCTAATTCTGTGCAGTACTTGGAAGCTCTACGTGACGTCAATAGTGCATTCCATTCTTCTGTCTCGACGTCACGGTGTACGGGTCTGCCTTGCGGCAGGTTTTGCGTTCCGGAAAAGGCCTGTGAGGCGTCAGACGCCGAGCTTGACGTTGTGATAGGGCAAATGTGAGTTGTACGCCAGATTTTTGCACGGTTTACTTTTGAAGGCGAAGAACATGTCAACAGATATCGTCCAGTTGAGGTGGATCGTCGCCAGAATACGAAATGCTTTTAGCTCAATGTTACAAGACCATGGATGCTGGTCGCGGAGCTTTGACCCTGTATCATGCGTCACGAAGGGAAAACTCTTGAAAATATATGTAAGTGTAGCGTTTGCTGTGTGTTCGATTATAGGCACGATACCAAGACTGATCTAGAAACGTCAGGATCCTGATGCCACCGCGCGTTATCTCGCGGCTCCGTCCGAGCTTCGCATCAGGGCGCAAGCCGCAGGAACGACGCTTGATTTACATGCGAGTTTTTGCGATTGACTATAGCCCTGCGGTCCGTCTTGTTTCTCGCCTCAACATTCAATTGCTTTCGTCAGACGACGAGTACTATCCTGTAGTCAAGATTCTGTCATCCAGGAGGCGAAAATGTAAGTTTTGGACTGAGAGTTACATGGTGACTAAACTCAAAGAGGACATATGACAGCGACATCGATCTGTGTTATCACTCCTGTTCCCTGGTCGCATTGACCAACGGTTGTCGACTCTAGCAACCACAGCTCTCTGTCGACATTGTTTGAACGTCAACGGGTCATCGCAGTCTACCGTTCGAACTTATCGTCAACATTATCGAGGGTGCTTATCACCTTGTTAATGGTGCGCCGGGTTTCCAAACATTGGTGTCGTGTAGCGGTGTCTGCAAGCAATGGTACGACTTCGCACGACAGCTAATTTTCCGCGAAGCACTGTATCGCGCACATGGATACGCGAGGCCCGAGATAATAACCTCCTGGGGAGACCGAGCAATCTAGGCACATTCATTCGCTCCCTTCGGCTCTGTATCGCTGGATGGACGTTGGACGTCGGCGAGACATTTGCGTTGTCCATCTCCAACTTCATCGTTCTTCTTTCGTACTGCCCCTCCACCGACGAGTTCATCATCACTGATGAAATACTTCGCAAAGAGTCCACGGAGCCTCAAGTAAAGCGACTCACTACGCTTCCGGTCAGGATACGTGCGCTGGACTGGAAAAGCAGACAGCGAGAGTCCCGCCCGTTGTTCCAATTCCTCACCATCTGGCCCAGTATCCAATTTCTCCGCACTCGTTCAGAGATTCATATCTTCCCCACCTCTACAAACTCTGTCTCGACGTCGACGTCACCGGATCTCTAGAGCTCACGGAACTTGAAATCGCCCAGCTCAGTGCTCTGCGACTAAAGATCCGGGCACTGGCGTTGACGTCCTCATAATTCCCTGCGTTATCCAGACCTGCGCCCTCGCGCATTCTATACCAGCTTCCGTCCGTCTGGCCCACTATCTAGTTTCTCAACATACAGTAGCCTGGCTTCCGCATGGTGCCCCCGCCGGCAGAGCGCCTCCCTTTCGCTCTACGAACTTCAATTGACGGGTTTCCTCGGCCGACACCGGGGGCCCATCATCCGCCAGTGGCTCCTCCCCCCCATTCCAGTAGGGCAGGGTGGTCACCTCCGTGTCCTCTCCATTGGTTCCATTTTATGCGAGCCCGAGGTTCCATCCCGGGCCTCTCACGGAGTATGCCCCGTACGTGCATTCACTGAGGGTGCAGCCCGTGGAGCCTCCCCCGCCCGCGTTGATCGAGCGCTGCCGCACGCTGGAAGAGTTCACCACCGTCATCGTGGGCGAGGATCAGCTTAGGCTTATAATAATACGGAGGGCTTTCGGCCGCCGCAGACAATTGGCCACTTGGCGGTTGTGGGCGACCTCGAGCAGTGCGCGACGGCATACGTGCGCTCGGGCCTTCTGCACCTCCGCCAGGTCTCCGTCCGCCTGGATAGACGCACGTACCCGTCCACCGATCTGGCGAAGGCATGCAGTGAGAAAGGCATTCGGCTGGTTGTCGATTGCTGGAATGATATAGTGCGTTGTTTTAAGTTAGGCGGGTTATGGCGTTGAGGCTTAAATGCACGCAGATCCTTTTTGGAGATGAAGCTGCAGTTCCTGTGGACTGTTTCCCTTGGGACTGGGCGATGGAGAATCTATATTGTGTGAATCTCGTGGGCTCGGACTGGCCTCGGATTCGACGCGAGGTAGACAGTCGCGTTGCGGGTCGAGAAAGCAATGAAGGGTAGCCCTCGGGATTCGATGTTAGTTCGGGAGTTCGTGTGTGCATCGAGAGGGCCACGACAGTCTGATATCGGTTGGTCACAACATGGGCATGGCTATTCATCACAATAGTAGACGTAGCACAGACAAAGCAAAACAGCAGCATAGCTGCATATCCTAAAGCAAGTCCGGAATAAGAAATAAACAATGCATGATGGGCAGCAGATCGAACAAACTCTAGCACCTGCAAGAAAAGAGCAGCAAAGCGTCCAAAATCTCGAAGTGTATAGCCACGACGATAGCAGAGCACACGTCAGCCCGTACAGTCCAGTACACGCAGTCAAAGTCCACTCCCCTACGGCGCCTTCCAATACGCCTGCCACGCCGCAACGGGGCTCCACGGCCGCGCGCCGCCCACCTCCGCGACGTCCTCCTCGTCGAGCGGCCGCGAGCGCGCATCGGAGTACACCGACGCGCTCGACGCGCTCCCGCTCGTCGGGTACGCGCCCGGCAGCGCGGCGCGCGACGACGCGTCCGTGCTCGCGCCGCCGTACAGCAGGCTGCCATGGCGGCTCGCGACGGGCCGCGCCGTCATGCACCTCGGGCAGCGCCGCGCCGCCGCCCGCGCCGCGCAGGCGCGGGCGCAGCTCGCCGTGCTCGCCCGCGGGCTCATGCTCGCCGGAGGACGCGCTGTAGAACGTCGTGGGGGACTGCGAGCGCGAGGTGTGTGTTGCGGTGAAGGAGGGGTAGTGCTGCATCGCGGGGAGCGCGCTTTCGGCGGTGCGCAGGGAGGAGACGGACGCGCGGAAGGCGCCGATGAGGGGGACGCCGGTGCCGCGCAGCGAGGGGACGTGCAGCCAGGTTGCGGCGTGCGGGTCGGGCGCGGGCGTCGGTGCTGGTGGCGCGGGCGGGGCGGCGGGTGTTGTGGGTGCCGTGGCGCTGTGCTCCGGGAGCGTCTCCATTGGCGGGTGCGCGATGCGCGTCTTGGTGTGTCGGAGCGTGGGCGGGGGCGGGCGGATCGCGCGCGAGCTGGAGGGCCCGGCTTCGGCGTTGCTCGACCACGGGTCGTAGAGCTCGATCGTCTCGCCGTCGGCGGCGCTCGGCGGCGAGCCGAAGCGCGTGTGCGACTCGGGCGTGTCGGGGTCGGGCGTGTCGGTGTGTGCGTCGAGCAGCGGCTCGGAGGCGTCGGGGCCTGAGAGCACGCGCTGGTGCGAGAGGCCGCGCTGGGTGGGTCCGGCCGTGGAGGCGGAGAGTTGGTGCCGCCGCCGCCGCTCGACGTAGCGCCGGGAGAGCGGGACGACGATCAGGACGATGATGATCAGGAGGACGAAGCCGCCGATGCAGGAGGCGAGGATAACTATGAGTTTGGTTTTGTTGTTCGGTGCGGAGGTGGGGAGTGGGGAGGTGGCGGCGGTGGCGGATCCGGGGGAAACAGTCGATACGGCACTGGGAACTGGAATCTGCTCATGATAAGTACTGAACGCATGAAGGACTAGAATGAAAACGTACAAGGGTCGGTGGTACCTCTTGGGTGCTCATTTTCGCCTGCGCCTACGCCCGAGCTGTTACTCCAACGTGCAGCAACACCTGCCGGCGCTTCGAAAGTGGGCAACTTGGCGAAATGATGTGGTATAAGAGCGATTAGATGGTATAGAGCCGATCCGGTGTCAGTTGCGAGAGGAAAGCCTCACGCCCTGCGTCCGTCGACTCGTGTCGGTGTCCCACGGCGCTATATGGGGTGGATAGGTCAGAATTGCGTCCGCTCCACAGGATTGCTGTGAGGCCGATGCACTGCACGTCGACTGGTCGCCGCAGTCAATCGTAGACTAACACGTCCACGTCAGGGTTGGGACGGAAGGAGCCTACCATACATATGGGCCATCCGTGGCAACATCAAGGAAGGGTAAATAACTTCGAGCCTTCGCAGTCAGTAAACGTTGCAAATACGGCCCGGTCACAGCTTGTGACCGACGCGTTTCCGTGGGCTGCACATGCGTCGACTGCTACATAACTCAGCAAAAAATTGTGCAACAGATGCATGGGATCAATGCAGAGTTGTTCAATATGACAGCTTTATCGGAGCATAAACTCGCGTGTTGTCCTCTAGGTTCCGCGGTGCTTGGACGATGACCGTGAGTAGTGACTGGCGTGACGCGACGCGGCGACTTGGTTGAGCGCTCCGCCGCCGCTCTGCAGCAACTCTCACGAAACAACCAGGTGAGTACTCGCGCGAGCACTAAACCTACCTGTGTAAGTCCTGATCGCGAGCCATAAGATATACAGCCATTCGTTAGGCAGGCCTACTCGCCAACCGACGCGCTTACTATTACCTGGACAGCCCGGAGTTCACGATGAGCACGGAAACCCACTTCTGTCGCTGGGACTGGTGTCGCGAATCCTTTCCCGCATACCAAAAAATGATCGAACATGTCGTTCACGAGCATATTGAGAAGGCGAAGCCTATACGGTGGAAGGACCTCGAGATGATGCGGAAGGCAGAGGAAGGCGAAGGGGGAAATCCAGGTACTGTTGACTTTTTTGGCAGTCTAGACAAATAAATCTCATGTGGGCTTCAGAGGATAGCATCCCGACTGTCTCGGGCTTTACTGCAACGCAGTCGAGTACTGCTCCGCTCAACCGACGCGCAGATGATGTGCCGGAGTCACAGGCCGAGGATGACGGGAATGGAGGTACCGTGTCCTACTGCCCCTACGCCGAATTCTATACCAAGTATACTTACAACTGCTGTTGGCTCTCCAGATGCTCAATCCAGCCATGCACCGGCTGGTCCATCTGGGGACGTTGATGAGGTCCAGACAAATGGGAGCCCATCTGCCGCTTTACCTTCGGATGCGAACAAGCAATCTGGGGCGACATCAGGTCTGACAGATCCCCATGATGGTGATGCCGCACCGGCCGTACATACAGATGGTGATGTCGAGATGCAGGATGGCATCACTGCACCGGCAGCCTCTAGTTCAGGAGTTCGCACATCCACTCCAAGCTCGAAAAAATACACAGCCGACGAACGCGCATGGCTGGACCATAGAAATGAGCAGAGACAAATGTAATTGTTTCTACTGCTACTTTCGATTGCGGCGACTTATGCATGTTTTGGCAGCCAACAGCTCGAACTTCGACGGCAGGAGGGCCGTGATTTCCGAGTGGTTACGCCAGAAGAGCTCGGCGAAAAGTACAAGGCACAAGAGCAGCGTGCAGCGGCTCGTTCTCTCATTCGCACAGCCGCTGCACCCACACCTCCACCCGAACCCGCCTCCGAACCTGCGCCCGAACCCGAATCTGCACCCGCATCTGAACCTGCACCTGCACCTGCACCTGCGCCAGAGGAGCGGGGAATAGAGTCGGAACCAGAGCTAGAACTACAGCATCCCTCGCCATCACCATCTCCCCCGCGCTCACCCCTCCCAGCATCTTCCCCACCGCCCGCCGAGTCGCCTGAATCCCCCGCAACGCCTGTCCGGTTCTCCGCGATCTCGGCGATGTCCTCCCCGGGATACACGCCCTCTATCGCGTCACAGCCCGCGTCGCCAGCGCTGACCACGCTCATCGCGGACGCCATCGCCTCGCAGCACGCGCCGTCGCACTCCATATCGAGCTCCGTGTCGTCGGAGGCGGCGGTCGAGTCGCAGCTGACGCAGCCATCCGAGTCGGGCTCGCCGCTCAAGCAGGTGGTCACCGCCAGCAGCGACGTGGTCAATGACAAGGGAAAAGGACGCGCGGCGGACGAGGACATGCTCCCGCCGCCCCCGCCGCCCCGGAAAATAATGTGGCGGCCGGGGCGCAACAAGCCGCCGCCGTTCAAGTCGGGGCTGGTCAGGGTCGGGCCGTCGCTGCATAAAAGCGGGACTCTGACCGCACAGCGGAAGGAGGCGTCCGGCCTCGCGCTTTTGGAACGGCAAAACGCAAAGAGGGCCGCGGAGGCCCAGAACGCGGTGAGTTTCCTGCATTCGCAGTGAATGCGGCTTCGGCTGACAAGATGCAGATGGACGTCGACCCGCCGCAGAGCCAGGCGTCGAGCCAGTCATCGCTGCCGCTGCAGACGCAGGCGCCGTATTTCTCCCCGTCATGACAGAATCGGCTGATGCGGGCTTTCCCCGCAACGCCTGTGATGGAGCAATGCTGGCCCAGTGACATGGCGGCATGTGCAGTGCACCCTCGCGTCATTGGAGTCTGACATGGGCATATCACTATCAGGTGTCCGGGACCCGGCACGCGACATGGCTTCGCGCTGGGTTCCATCGCGGCTCGATGGGGGATGGTCAGATGTGCATGTGGACCAGTAGTGGGCGTCCTGTATCTATAGCATGCGTTGCTTGTATCCTATGGGAGTTAGTTCCTCAGCGCGGGTGTTTCGGTGGGTTGGTTCCTCGAGGTTCTTCGCGGCTTTATACTGCTATCGTCGCGCCTTGTTACGAATGGGGATGCGTGCGATGAATGGATCATTTGCGTTCGAAGGAATGAATCGAAGCGACACTGCCATCATTTACAAACTGATGTCGAAGATCGGCCATAAATCCAATTGTGGGGGGTGTTCGGTCAGGGTAACGTACATACATACGAAGCGTCCAGTGCACCTTGCACAAGTCACGCACAACCACCACGTACACCCCTTCGTCTCTCCCATTTCACTCGTTCTCCAGCCGCATTCAAATCACTCGCTTTTGTTCGTGTATCTATTGTCTCTTCGCCGTCTGCCTGGCGTGCCCGCATCGAATCGGTTGGCGGTCCCACCTGATTCGCATCTTCGAAACTCGAAACTTGGAACTTCACTTCGATAGACTACCTGACGTCGGCATCGAAGTGTTCTCCCAACGTCGCGCTGCCAACTCGGCATCATCTTATCAAGACGCTGGTGTGGGGAGCAAGGGGATAAATTTGTCCGGGTGTCGAGTCCCGCTGCGGTTCGCGATCACAATATAGTCACGTTCGACTTGATCCCCACGCATTCGACGTGTCGCTCTTTTCTTCCTCTTCCCTCCGACTTTGACGATCCTCTTACACAACGTTCCATTCTGAGAGGTTTGTGTGCTGAGAGGAGGCGGTTTCAGGTGCGTGCGTCGTCTGTTGTTTTGGTTCGGGCAGCGTCGCGCTCACACGGACTCCAGAAGACCGCGTTATATTCGCTCCTTTCCCATCCGTTTTCTCGACGTACCCCGCCCTCGGATCTCGCATCGCGTTCGATTGCATCGTTGCGGCGTCGGGTCGTCTAGATTACAACCTCCTCGCGTCGACTCGCCTATCTCCCGCTCATACGCGCGTCGCGTCTATCCTGCAATTACGAGGAGCTCGACGCTCTGCGATCAGGTGTACGCATCGTGTTATATCTATCGTGACATCGCTGCAGACGCTCACCGCCATCCAGCAGTATCGTATCATCACATCAACCCATTCGTTTCATCACCACTCCATAAAAAACATCGAAAACACCAATGCCCCCCCGGCGCCAACCAAACGCCCCGGGCTCCGTCAACCTCAGCCCGTACGACACGCATGGCCAGGCCGTTCCATCCCCAACCACGTCCACCACCGCATTTCCGCGCTCCGCCTCTCCGTCCGGCTTCTCGTCGCTCCTGTCCAAGCCCGCGAAATGGTTCTCTAGGAACCCATCCGGCTCGCGTGCGTCCCCCGGCAGCGGCTCGTCCGAACCGCGCTCGAGCACGAGCTCGTCGATCAACCTCGGGATGGGGCGCAAGCCCAAGATCTCGCACCCTACAGACCCGCGCCCTATTCTGCCGACCGTGCAGAGCGATGGATACGTCCAGAAGACCGGCGTCGGCAGCAGGCAAGGCTTCCGCGCTTCTGCATCGTGTCCGATATGCTGATCACACTTCCAGATCCGTCTACGATCTCTCGCTGACGCGCACCGAGACGCCCGCAGAGATGCCCCCGAACCCGTACCAGGGCTCGCCGTCCTCGCCCTCGCGCAGCAAACGCCCGCCGCTCGGCGACCTCCGCGCCCTCTCGCGCAAGCCCTGGTCCAAGTCCGCCGACGACCTCGGCAAGCTCTCCATCTCCGCGCCGTCCTCGCCCGCCGCGGCGTCCTTCACCGACAAGGTCGAGCAGTACCGCGGCGGCTCGCCCACGAAGCAGCGCCAGCCGTTCCCGTCGTCCGGCAGCCGCAGCCCCGTCTCGGGCAGCCCGCCGTCCGGCGCGTCGCTCAGCCCGCTGCGCAGCGCGTCCGCCGGGCACACGGAGCCGCCGAGCCCCGCCGACCCCGCGCCGCCCTGCACGCGCGCTCGCACTCGTTCACGCCGAAGCTCCCGTCGAAGCTCTCCGCGTCGAAGCTCGGCCCGCCGAGCCCGCAGCGCAAGGGCTCCACCGCGTCGGAGGGCGGCCTCGACGAGCGGTACCCGAGCGGCGGCGGCACGAATGTGCGCGCGGCGTTCCCGTTCACGTTCGGCGGGAACAAGGGCGCGAACGGCGCGGTGCCGCCGCCCGCGTCGAGCGCGACGATCTACGCGCCGCTCGCGCCCGACGCGCCGCTGCTGCCCCCGCCGAAGATCATCGAGCCGGGGCTCGGCGTGCCCGCGGGCGCGGGCGCGGGCGACGACCGGCGCGCGTCGCAGATCACGTTCCAGACGGGCTTTCTGAACCGCATGACCGCGTTCGCGCCGCCGCCCGCGCACGCCGCGCTCGGGAGCAACAAGGCGTGGAAGCCCGTCAAGGTCGTGCTGCGCGGGACGAAGGTGCAGATGTACAAGGTGCCGGGGGACCGCGCGGCGGAGGTGAAGGATCTGTTCCCGACGCGGGTCGTGCCGGTGGAGGAGCAGGATCTGGAGGAGGTCGTGTCGTCGGGGATGTTGGAGGTGGGGATGGCTGCGGAAGAGGCGCCTAGGGATGAGGGGAGGGGTGCAGGGCCTGGAAGGCGGAAGCGGGCGTTCTGGGGGCGGAGGACGCATCCGGATCTGGTGCTGGAGGATGAAGGCGTGGAGAAGGGGACTTTCGAGGCGCTTGTGCACGAAGCCGTGTTTGCGACGCGGTACCGAGAAGGTGAGGCTGAGGCCGTCGCATCGGAGCTAGCAGCTTGGCAAGACTTCGCGTCCGCTGTCCTCTTCGCTTTGCCATCTCTGGTCGGACGCTCCAAGTTCGAAGCTGAGTTGCTTCGGTGTTCAACGTACCTGGTGAACGGGGCAGAAGAAGGCGACGCAAGAGAGGCCGAGCGGAAGAGGGTCGCATGGCTGGCCAGCGAATACATACGCTTCTGGGGCGCGCCGGCCGATGGCACCCCTTGGGAGGAGTTCCGTGCGGAGACTATTCCCGATTTTGCAGCTCCGGAGGCAAGATCGAGCAGCGACGTAGTGCAGTCATCCGTGTCAACGCAAGCGATACATACCCGCTCGCCACAGCCAAGCATGATGACGGCGACATCGAACCTGAATGCACTGTCGCCGCACGTTGACACCTTTTCGCCGCGTCCCGGGAACACCGAGGCTATGCTCTCGCTCACCGAGGCCCTGCGGTCCGAAGCGACCGCGCGCAAGTCTCCGTCGAAATCAAGTCATCACCGTCCCTCGGGTTCTGGAAACCGCGAAGTGCTATGGAACATCCTGGAGCGCGAGGGATTCACGCGGGATATCCTCGTGAGACTCAACCCAAAGCTGATCGCGAAGAGCCTCACTGCGTTCGGGCGCCAAGCGCTGGAGAGCGTGCCGCGGGACCTGACCGTCGACGTTTGCTTCACAGGCGATGGCGGGCTATTCGAGGCCGACGAGAATGAGAGCAATGACGCACCGAAGGCCGCGGTGCCCCCGTTCTTCGGCACGGACGATCGCCCGCACTGGCTCACGAAGCTCATCCTGCTGCACGTCCTCGGCCCAGACACGTCGAACGCATTTGCCGCGCATACGCGCAAGTCGACGGACGAGCGCGCGACACAGACGTCGCGCACGCACACGCGCTCCGAGGTGCTCGCGGCGTGGGCGCGTGTTGGCGAGCAATGCCGCGTTGCCGGGGACGAGTGTGCGTGGCGCGCGATCTGCGCTGCGCTGTGTGCGCGGCCCGTCGCGCGGCTGGAGAAGGCGTGGCGCCGCGTGGATCCGGCGGTGCTTGCGATTGTGGAGACGTGGGTCGGGCAGGGGTGCGTGAAGGTGGGGGTGGAGAGTAGGGTGACGCCGTGGGGTGGGGAGTGCAGGGAGAATGTGAGGAAGACGCTGGAGCGGGCCAAGTCGAAGGGCAAGGATGATATGGATGTCTTTGGAGTCGCTGCGTTGAGGGAAGCGAAGGGTACTTTTGAGGATTTCCGAACGGCGTTGGAGCTTTGTCCCAGAGGCAACGCAGCCGACGAGGATGTTCCCGATGATGTGGAGAAGCTAGTCGACGCTTGGGAAGAACTATGTACAACCGGTGGGGGAACGGGGAATGTTGCTTCTCAGTTCGTCCAGTGAGTCCCGCTTTAATCTGCCGAATTCCGTGTTTCTTCGGCTGACCTGTTTGCAGTGTTGATCAGTTCATGTCGCTTTCCCTGGCGGCGGAATCTCGAAGGAAAGGCCTGTACGAGCCTTACTTCTGGACGAAGGCTTCAGCACCGCCCCCCGGCCTTCATCCATTGGTTCCCCTCCTCTTCCCAGAACCCATGCCAGTCGTCACCTTGATAAACCGGGCGCAACTCTGGCGAGGGCGGTTGGAAAGCGGCGCCCAGCGACTGAACGTACAAGATGTCCCTGCGTTGCGCAAGTCGGATATCGGACTCAGGCCTACGGAGCCTCCCGTGCGACGTTCTTTTAGCGCGGCGGGAAGCCTTAATACGATTGATCGCGACGGCACAGTTCTTCCGATCTGGGAGGGAGAGCTGCTGCTGCTCATCCAACCGGGCGATCCGTCCCCTTCGCAGCCTGGGTCGCGCGCGCCGTCGCGTCCGACCAGCACGATCACCGACGCCCCGCCGAATAGCGACAGCCGACCAACGATGTCCCGTGCGCCGTCTATCAGGGTGAGGCCGGGCTCTTCTCACGCTTTGGAACGCAAAACAAGTCGAGCGCGACGAAACTCGCTTCCTTCGATTTCTGCCCGCACGAGTCTAGTCATCCCTGAACATCCGTCCGAGCGGCCGGTGCGCGTGGTTGTGCAGGCTGGAACTCTCGACCGTCTTGTGGAGGTCCTAGCTCATGGTTTACCGGGAGTATCAGTATCCATCGCAGACGACAATGGCGAAATGCCTCTGCGCGAAGGAATGACGCGGGATGTCAAGCTTGATCGGTCCGATTTTGCCACTGTCTGGTGGAATGTCTTCCGAAGCTTCGTGTCACCACTGGTGTTCTTTGAGGTGAGCTGGATGTCCTCAACGATGGTTTGATTCTAATCCAGAGTTGTAGCTTTTACGAAAACGCTATGTTAGCGCTTCAATGCCTGGCTTCTCAGCCGTCAACGAGTTGCTCCAGATAGCTCAGATCCGCAGGGAGGTTCTCGATGTCATTTTTGAGTGGCTCCAAAACGGTCACGGGGCGCAAGATATTCTGGACGACGGTGCCCTTTACTCTACCATGCACGCCTTCCTGTTCGGAATTTCAGAACACGACATCCCAGACTCTACGGTGAAAGAGGATCCGAGCGTGGTCCAAGCCTGGACAAGCTTGAAGCAAACTCTTCAGAGCACTCGTACTACGTTTGCAGCGCATACCATGAGGCCCGTTATCCAGAGCATTGCCACCTCAGAACCGCTGCCTACTGTTTTAGAGACGCATACATATGGCAGCGAAGCGCCTGATCTTGACAAGATCACGCCCGAAGAACTTGTCGACAACTTGGATGCGATGGCTTGCGCTGCCTTCCGAAACGTTACTGAAGAGGTGAATTCCATTATATATGTTCAGAAATTCATATTCATCATGTCTCTGGCAGGATCTGTTCGTTGCCTCCGATCTTTTGGAAGTCCAAACAGCCGATAGACTGGGCTGGTTCATGAACCGCGATCCCAGCCCCAATGCTGACGATATCGAGATTCAAACTATCTATTCGCACCTGACCGAAGTCCAGCCGTCATCCATGATCTCTGAGCTCACACAGGATGAGCTATTCCGCCTGCTTCCTCCCGGCCTACGTAGCTGCATCCGCGCACACCTGGTCCTCCGTAAATGGATTGTCTCCAAACTGGTCGCTCCGCGATTGACTATCCTAGTACGGCAAACAAGGATGGAACTTGTGCTCAGAGCTATTGAGGTCTGCCGACGCAGGTCTGAGAACAGCGCGGACGCTGATCTCCCTATCACCGACTCCCCTGTGATCCCTTCCTTCGTCGAGGTCGTGCTGACGTCTGCTGTTCTGAGTGTGGAGAGCAGACTACATCAGCGGGCATGGTCGACCGTCGCAAGCAGCCGTGGTGTTATAACTGATAGTCTGGCAGCATTCTTTGTCAAGCCCGCATGCGGGGCATCTTCAGGAAAGTGGCCTCTTACGGCCGATATGGGTTGGACCTTGGAGCGCATGCTGGAGGTCATCAGCCTTCCGGACGTTCTTAGTTCATCAACGTCCGAGAACCGCAATCTGGTAAACTTCGACAAACGCAGGTAAGTTTGTATATCATTCCGCCGCAAAATCAGCTCCTCATCACGTCCAATCAGACACCTATGCAACCTCATTGATACAACCCCCGTCGTTTCATCAGTGCAGCGCAGCCGGAGGCGACGAGACATTGATCGTCGCGACTTTGAGCGCCTCAACAATATCGAACGCGAAGTCAACTCGATTCAGCTTGACCTCCGCTCCATCAGGGAGGACGCTTACCGTGAAGCATGTCAAGTCGGCATTAGCAATGCCCCAAAGCGCAATCAGCGTCCGTTCCAGAGGCTGATTTCCATGCAACAGGAGAAGAACAAACGGGATCGTTTGCTCCGTGATCGCCTCGGAAAGGAGCGCAAGCAGGAGCAACAGCGGAACGACAAACGCGACGACTATCTCACGAAGGCGATGAACACTCGACGCCCGTACACAGCCGCACAGAGGCAGCACCGCATGAAAAAGAGCGGGTCCTCCAGCTTCTTCCAGAACCTCATGCGCCCGATCTCCAACGCCTTCGCCCTAGACAACGTCGAAATCAACACCGTCAAGCGCACCGCGGCTGAACTCGACTTTGCCCCAACCGGCAAGCCGGCGCTAGTCCTGAGCGTCGTAGACGCCCGAGTATCCCAGTTCATCAACTATACGCGCTCGTACACCTTCCAACTCGACACTGAGGACGGCGGCCACTACCTTCTGCAAGCCGCGTCGCGGCCGGAGATGATGAAGTGGATTCAGACTATCGATCGTGTGTCGAAGACGGCTGCGAAGCGTCGTCTGACGTACCTTGGTAATTCCCCCAAGCCTCAGCTGGCAGATCATATACACGACCGTCCGACTACTGCATCGCGGGATCCTACTGCGGGTGCGTGCTCAGCATTTTTCGTGTTAGCAGTGGACTGATGCCGTTTGCTTAGTCTTTGGGGTCGATCTTGAGTTCTTGCTCAAGCGTGAGTCGGGCGGTGCCGAGGTACCTCCTGGGACGGTCCCCTCGTTCATCGAGAGGTGTCTATCAGAAGTTGAAGTGCGGGGCTTGAGCGAAGTTGGCATATGTGAGTTCAAGCTGTTCTCACGCAGTCAGTGACATCTATACTAACCTATCACTGTAGACCGAATCGCAGGTGCAAGCTCAGAGGTCAATGGCTTGAAAGAGGCGTTGAATCGCGGTACGCGATGCGACAATCTAGCAAATTAGAATCTTTACTAACATTTTCTTCAGGAGAATGGCCCGTCACACAGATGACTGATATCTACGCCGTTTGTGACCTCATCAAGTCGTGGTTCCGCGTACTGCCAGAACCTGTCTTCCCATCGTACTCCTACCACGACATCATCGAAGCCATGAGTATGTCTCATCGTCGCAAAATCTCTGATTTCACTAACGTGTCTGGATACAATCTAGAAATTGAGGACTTCAATACGCGGCTCGCTCGAATCCGCACCGTAGTGCACGCTCTTCCTCGATACAACTTTGATCTGCTGAAACGTGTCGTCGAGCACCTCGACAGGCAAGTGTTCCGTGATCAGCCGCTCAGTTCTTTTGTTTATTAAAGATCCACAGGGTGACGGACTACGAGGAGCACAATCAGATGGGCTCGGATGCTCTCGCTATCGTCTTCAGTCCGAATCTAATGCGGGCCCCTCACAACGACTTCGTCATGATCATGGCTAATATGCCATACACTAACAAGCTCGTGAAGGCCTTGATGACCCATGTACGTTGTCAATCCAGGTCTTCTCGAAATATTCTTGCCTTACGGTTATTCCATAGTCCCACACCATCTTCGACGAAGAAGACAACGACGCTGAGGCCGATCAGGAGGAAGACGAGTTCGACGAACCTATACCCGAGGAAGATGAAGAACCCGAGTCGGAATTCCTCGGCTCCTCGCAAATTGGATTCCCCACCTCCGAACACCCATCGGAACAAGCCGCCTCTCAAGATCCATAGCAAGCCTCTAATTATACCGATATCGTATGGACTTTGCTCCGCCCACAGTTCTGATCGCTACCCCCCTGTCCCATTTCAAGTCATACCACATTCCCTGTACTCCAGTGCATAGCAAGCTCCTTGTAGGTCAGTCACTCATCATACGAACATTATTCCCCTTCGCCCCCGGTACAGAACCGATACCTATAAAAGCATCGCGATATTCGGACTAGTTGCATAGATTTCGTTATTGTTACCCTTATGCCTGTGTCATTAGTAGTCTGTTTTCCCGACGGCGTGAATATGCATCTGTGGTCTTCTAAACAGGTCTGATTGCATGACGTCGAGGGAGATGCAACCTGCAAAATTCTGCGTCGTGAAAGCATCTGCCAACCGTTATCTCGCTTAGATTACAGTTGTAGTGCGTTATCAGATAATCAACGCCATAGAATGGCG
This sequence comes from Hericium coralloides, assembly GCA_003675405.1. NCBI lineage: Eukaryota > Fungi > Basidiomycota > Agaricomycetes > Russulales > Hericiaceae > Hericium > Hericium coralloides. Next base: position 2,536 of record QUOP01000191.1, on the reverse strand, counting down.
CCCCGATCGCGCCATCCTCTCCCAGAAACATGCCAGGCCGACGCGGACCAACGTCCGACACGACGTCGATGTGGAGCTTGACGGTGACTAGGCCTGACATTGATTCACCCAGATATTCACGGTCGCGTATATATTCGCCGCGTTCACCATGAATTCGAACGCAATCAACATGGAAACGGTGAACGAGCTCATCGCCGGCAGCGTCGGTGGGGCAGCGCAGGTGCTCGTCGGGCAACCGCTCGACACGATCAAGACGCGTGCACAGATCGCACCTAGTACGTCGTTTACTTTGGTACTATCTGCGCGTGCTAATTTATGAGATGTAGAGGGTATGTTCGTAAGTCCATTTCGCGTTCCGGGAGATGGAGAGCGCGTCTCGATTCTAGTGATCTGCAGACAGGGCCCATGGACATTCTCAAGCAGACAATGCGGAACGAGGGCTTCTTTGCGCTGTACAAGGGTACGCCACCCATTCTTGCGAATCGAGTGTACTTAACTGACGCGTATTTGACAGGCATGCTCAGCCCGCTTTTCGGCATCGCAGGCGTGAACTCCTTGCTCTTCGCCTCCTACGGCGCAGCCAAGCGCATCATTTCGCCCTTCCCCCAACTCTCGCTCAAAGAGACTGCCGCAGCGGGCGCCATGGCTGGCGCCGCCAACGCCATCTTAGCCAGTCCTGGTGCGCATCCTTTCCCCACCCGACACGCACACCCATGACCTGTCGAATTCGCAGTCGAGATGTTCAAGGTCCGCATGCAGGGCCAGTATGGTGCGGCCACCGATAAGCGGCTACGCGACGTCATGAAGGATATGTGGAGAGATTGGGGATTCCGAAAGGGGGTCATGCGCGGCTACTGGGTATGTCTCGCATCTCTGTGCCTTCCGCATGCTCATGCTGCCTTCTATGCCAGGTAACGGTCGCCCGAGAAATTCCAGCCTACGCAGGGTACGTGATCGGGCACCTACGCCTACTGCGAATTTTTAACTTATCTTCGTCGATGCAGATTTTATACGGGTAAATCGAATAGCTGAGCTATGTATTAGAGGCTGACGACTCCTCAGCGTTCGAGTTCAGCAAACGAAAATTCGCCAAGCAATACGGGACGAATCTGCCCGTTTGGGCGCTGCTGGCCAGCGGCTCCACCGGCGGTGTGGGTTTCTATCTGAATTTACCTATCATCGCATCCATAAGCTTTTTTCCAGATTGCATACTGGCTGGCATGTTATCCCCTCGGTCAGTAATCCATTCTTGATGGTGCACCGCCCAGCAACTCATGGCCGTGCTGGATAGACGTGATCAAGTCGCGGATACAGCTCCGCCCTGAACCGCCCAAAGGCACCCCGGTGCAGTATATTGCGCGGGAATTCCGCGCTCTCCTTGCCGAGTCGGGAGTGTAAGTACCTGTGTTCGTGGGCGTGACGCGCTGAGATGGCTGAACGACTGTCTGCAGCGCTGGACTTTACCGCGGCCTGTCGCCATCACGTATGTCTCCCCACTTCTCTGGCATCCGTTTATTTGACTGAAGGTCTGTCTTAGTCCTCAGAAGGTACGCTTGCTAGCGATTCCATGGTTCAGAGTTGTTGACGCCTGTTGTAGCATTCCGTCCGCGGCTAGCACATTCGCGGCGTACGAGCTGACTCGGGGTGCGTCTTCCTCGTGAACGCTCTCGCCCGCTTCTCACCTTTTCTACAGAATTCCTCAAAGAATTTACTGGCGTATAAGCACTCTGCCTGGCGGATGGACATACGAGGTGCTAAAGATTGTTGTGAGTATTGACTTGTCTTCTACGAAAAGTAATGACCTCTGAAGGTCAGTGGCAGGCACTAGGGAAAAAATATTAGTTGCGTATCTAGTCGTATAGAATATACCAGATATTTGTATCGTGTTGCCATCAAACTTCCCACAGAAGGCAAGGAAAGGGCGAGCTCGGTGAGTGTGAGGGCGCGTAAATGGTCATGAAATACCTGTCCGCGTTTTCTTGACCATCTTGACGCACGATTTTAATCCTAGCCTCATTTCGCATCCCGAGACGGTCCTAATCCATGCCATCCATGCGGCATAAATGCTCGGTTGTCCAGGGAAACGGTGCGTAGGAATATCACAACCCTTTTCCAAGCTTAGACCAAAATACACGCAATAACTCCAACGAACGAAGACAAGTTCCTCCAGCATACACGTCTTCATGCCTTGTATGCCGTGAGCTAGTGGAAACTGGTGCATGTAAGCCAGACTTTCGCTTTGTAGTCCGACGCAAATATTAATGATTTACGAAAAGGTGCATCTACCTCTAGTCACTTGTATTCATGCGGTATAAGTTTTCGATCGTTCGCTCACGAGGGAAGCGATCCACCGGAACAGGGTATTCTGACGTCCACGTCTATTCGGCCGTCAGCATCGACCGCGCAATCAAGGTCGCCCAAATGACAACGTACCCGAACACTCGACGTGCCAGGCACCAACGCAACGCCTCTGCCGCTGCACACTTTTGACAGGGCGACGTATGGATGAATGGAATGGGAGCCGATCTCTCTCTCG
>QUOP01000190.1:0-164614 GCA_003675405.1 Hericium coralloides | reverse complement strand
CCCAGAGAGAGATAAGGCTGCATTCAAGACCAACCGTGGTCTCTTCGAACCTCTGGTAATGTTTTTCGGCCTCACCACTCTCCTGCGACATTCCAGGCTATGATGAATGAACTTTTCAAGGACCTCATCGATACCGGCAAGGTTGTCATCTACATGGACGATATCCTGATTTTCACTGCAACCATGGAAGAACACCGTCCCTTGTTCGCAAAGTGCTTCAACGCCTTCAAGACAATGACCCTTCTTGAAACCGGAAAAGTGTTCCTTTGAACAGACCTCAGTTGAGTTCCTCTGTCTCATTGTCTCGCATGACACACTCGCCATGGATCCGGTTAAGGTTGCTGGCATTGCGGACTGGCCGGTCCCCCGCAACGTCAAGGATGTCCAGTCCTTTGTCGGCTTTGCAAACTTCTACGCCGGTTTATTCGTGACTTTTCCAAAGTGCACGCCCCATGTTTGACCTCACAAAGAAGAACCAGCCATGGCTTTGGTCCGATGCTTGCCAAGAAGCCTTCATGGACCTTAAAGCTGCTTTCACATCTTCTCCGGTCCTTGTCATGCCTGACCCATCCAAAGCTACCTTGTAGAGGTTGATGCATCAGACTATGCCATTGGTGGCATCCTCTCGCAAAAAGGAGATGACGATCAATGGCACCCCGTTGCATATCTCTCGAAGGCGCTGTCCGAACCGGAGCGCAACTATGACATCTATGACAAAGAGCTCCTAGCCATTATCGAGCCCTTGAAGCTTGGCGCCATTACCTAGAAGGCTCCCCCATACAGTCGAAATCTGGACAGACCACAAGACCTTGAGTACTTCAAGTCCTCTCAGAAGCTGAGTCGTCGTCAGGCTCGCTGGCCTTGTTCCTTACTCGCTTTGACTTTGTCCTTATACATAAACCGGGCGTCCACCACCGACCGGATGCCATGTCACGACGACCAGATCACCGGGGGGGGTGACAGATGACAACTCTGACCGTGTCCTACTGGATCCCAAGTATTTCCGGATCCGTGCCACTCGCCCTGGAGCAGTTGAGTCCGTTGGTAACAAGAACCTTCGCCAGCGCATTCGGATGCAAAGACCCAGGACGCAGAAGTTGTTCAAGCCCTTGAGGTAATCCGGAACAGTGGTCCCCGCTCCCTAGCCAGAAGCCTCCAAGAATGGAACATCGAAGACGGAATCATCTATTCCGAGGCAAAGTATACGTACCCGCGACCAGGACCTACGTCGCGACATTGTCACCATGCACCATGACACACCCATGGCAGGCCACCCGGACGCTACAAGACCTACGAGCTCCTTAGTCGAGAATATGGGTGCCGGTATGTCAGTATTTGTTCGGGACTACGTCGACGGTTGTGCTGTTTGTCAGGCCACTAAGGTCCGGACCCACCATCCGCATGTCGAAACCATTCCAAACGCCATTCCGACACGCCCATTCCAAGACATTACCTCAGACTTCATCGTCAAGCTCCCTGAATGCCAGGGTTATGACTCCGTCAATGTCATTGTTGATCGTTTTTCAAAGCACGTCTCATTTACCCCATGCAAAGAGACCATTACTAGTGACGGAACTGTCGACATTTTGCTCGACAGGATTTATAGGAACTATGGCCTATGGGAACGGCTCATCTCGGACCGCGACCCCAATACACAGGAAAAGTGATGCGTGGCATCTTCGAAAAGCTTGGGATCAAGTCTGCTCTCAGCACTGCAATCACCCACAGACCGATGGCGAATCTGAAAGGGTCAATCAAGAGCTGGAACAGTTCCTTCGTTCCTTCTGCAACTCCGACAGGATGACTGGGTGCATTGGCTACCTTTTGCTGAGTTCTCGCATAACCACCGTATCCACAGTGCAACTAACCGGTCCCCATTTGAGATGCTCCTTGGCTATATCCCCACGGCCATCCCCCGAGTTAACCCCACATCCTCCACGCCCGCAGTGGAGGATCGCTTCCGTCACTTGGAAAATATCCGGACTGAGGTCCACGCAGCCTCCAAATGGCAGCGGACCTTATGAAACGCAACAACAAGGATCATGCCCATCAAACCATCCACTTCGGAAAGGCGATAAGGTCTGGCTTGATGGAAAAAATGTCCGGACCACGCGTCCTAAAGCTAAGCTTGCAGCGAAACGCTTGGGTCCCTTCGAGATCACTGACGTTCTGGGACCAGTCACCTATCGGCTGAAACTGCCTCCGACCTGGCGTATCCATCCGGTCTTCCATGTATCGCTCCTTTCGGAATACAGGAAACCGAAGCCCATGGGACCAAACTTTGCATCACCCCCACCAGATCTGGTGGATGGTGAAGAAGAATATGAAGTTGAGTCAATCGTTGATGCCCGCCTAACCCGGAACAAACGCGGCATTGAATACCTCGTCAAATGGGCAGGTTATCCGGACTCAGAAAACCAGTGGCGACCACGGACTTCACTCTCAAATGCACAGGATGCGGTCACATCATTCTACACCCGTCATCCAGGTGCGGTTAGACCCCCAACCTCCGCAGTATGCAAAAACCCAACTCCAAGGCCATCTGTGATCATGACGCACTCCAGGCGAAAGTGCGCCTTAGAGAGGGGGTGATGTCACGAATCGCTCCATTTCTCTCCGTCTGCTCTCCTCCATCCGGGCAGCACGTCCGGCCTCCCTTCCTCAGACGGACCTCGCATCCAGTACATGCGCCTATGACCGGACCATGATCCCGTCATGCCACCCTAGACCCAACCAGGTCCTTCACGGCAACCACCGGATGCCCCTCGGAGACCACCGGGTTCCTCGGGCTTTCCCCGGAGGTCACCAGACCTCCCATGACACCCCTCGGCCATTCCTCGGATCTTCCTCGGCACTCACCACAAGTCTCCTCCCTTATCTCATCTCTTATCTATACTCGCCCATCTTGTACCTATCTGATACTCACCGGCCCGCAGGTCCGACCTGCTATCCGGATCCCATCATCTTTCGGACCTCCGTTCCCCTTGTACCTATCGGATACGCACCGGACCGTAGCTCCTGATCTCGGTATCGGATTATCATCCTCCTCTGCCATCATCGATCTCCCTCGTCCTTATAGTCTCTCGGTCGTTTACCTGTTCCCTTAGACTGTCCACTTTGTCTGTACCGTACTGTACCTGCTATCCAGGGCACTGCGCTGCTTGCCATCGTTCTCACTCTCGTCTCCTTTCCTCCTGAGCACCCGGTTCGCATAACCGGTTGGTGACTTGGGCGGCTCTTCTGCTGTCTTCGACCGAGTCTTGACAACTTCCTGCGAGCGATTCACTCTATGGCTGTTGGTGCTCAAGGCTCGCCGGAACGCGACACGAGGGACGTACTCATCGGTTCCTTCCAGATTTGCAAGCGTGACTGTGTGTCGGCGCTGGAGCTGCACAGTAAGCAAGACCTGGGTCGGGCATGCGAATAGACGACGCATTCACATGCGGTTCATGATGCATGACGAGCGCACATCGTCTGCACAGGGCGAGGGAATCAGTGATGGCGCTCTGAGCCTATCACGCCTTCATTGCATCTTGCTTCCCCTCCTGCTTACTGTCGCCCTTTGCGCTATAGTCTCGCTTTGTGAAAAAGAAGCTGTGTGTGTCAGTCGACATGCTTGCATATGTATTTATGAATATTCTACTTGCAGAGAGACCTAATGAAATCGGTGCTGAGAAATCACAGAGACTTGCCGCAGATGATGAAGTTGTTAAGGCTTCGGCAGGAGACGTATGGTTGTTCTGTGACAATTTCCTCAAGCGAGAACCCTCAAGCCATTCACATCGGAAGGCCAGCCGATCCTTGCCACAGCAGCAGGTCTCTTCCACATCACCACCACTACCATCCTTGCTGTTCAAACAATGGCGACTTGCACCGGCTTTGACAAGAAGGGACAGCGCTGTGTCTGTTCTCGTTTCATGGTCCGTGACGGCCAGAAGGCAGGTGCCCCTGCGAAATGTCGGGACTGTCGGCATTTCGAGTCATGCCATCCGGACCCTCAGGCGCAAACAGCTCCCCAGCTCTCATCATCCATAGCCACCCAACCTTCGGCTGCACCTCCCGTGCTGGCTACAAGTGCTGTCGACAACATAATCAACCAGGTCTCTGGGAACTTGGCCCGCATTAAGGCGACGGAGGCTGCTGCCCGTCAAGAAACAAACTTGGGCTTTCGACCTGGAAGTGGGATAACGGTCAAAGGAAGCATGGCGCCGAAAACAGGACGCAAGGGCAGCACCCGCATCAAGGTGAGTTCCGAATTGTTTTCTTTGAATGCTGACTCACCTTGTTTGTGTGTTTCATTTATTCAGAGCAGTTCAGTGCCACGGAGCACGCTTGCTGTTGGTCCAAGTATGTCAAGGGCTGTTAGTACGACTCGGCCTCGACATAAAGAGCCGGAGATGATCCCGTTTTACGCTCTTTGTATGCTTCCCTGTGGATTGACGGTGAGTAGCTCCAGGATTGTGTATTGAAACGCTGCCTAACATGCACGCAGAAATCTGGTCTACTCAAAGACAAGACGGTGCCTAAAACAGAAGAAGCTGAGGCGCTGCGCCGATTGGGACTTTGCCACATGTCGGAAGGAGGAGTTCCTCTTCAATTCAGCCAAGAATGGCTCATGGAGAGGATTGACAGCTTCGTGCGACAACTACTTCCTAACCCCTTGAATTATCTAGATGCCCGATATGGTGTTCCAAAAGAAGGAGAGTCTCACTGGTGCTTGCTGAAGAAGCAGCAAAGGAAACTGGTGTTACTCGACCGAACCACGATTACGGGCGTCGAGCTGGTCAGCGCGAAAGGATCAAGCGGGCGCAATTGGATAGACTGTATTATCCATATAGGTATGTGATCCAGACCTTGTTGTCTTTAAAAAAATTGGCTAATGACGTTGACCACATTCTATTTAGTCCCACGCTATGAGATACCTGAAGAGGTGTATCGTAACTGGGGAGCCGCTATTCAACAAGCGAAGATTGATTATCAAGAGGGAAAATCGCACGTTCAGGACATTTCTTCGGAAGAGGAGACTGATACAGATCTCGATCTTGGGCCGTATGCCAGTACCTTGCCAGGTCTACAGGCACAATTATCCTCCATGTCTATGATCTCTGACGGTGAGGCTGTTGATGTGGAAAGCGACGAGGCAGTGACAGATAATGAAGACGAGGTCAACACCGATCGAGACAGGCGTGGCAGTGCATGTAACGGTTCGGGGGCAGCGTCGAGGTAGTTCGTAGCACGCGCTGTCCTGTAGGCGCCCGATAGGGCCGATCTGTCAACCCTATGAATTTTCTTTCGGTTTCGTCGGCCTTCGATAAAGATCTCTCTCTTGATCGAGAGAGACGGAAATTTTAGTTAAGATCAAGTATATAAGTAGAATAGAAGTACAGTAACTAGGTAGTCTTTTTTGAATCCACCGTTTACGACAGTTCTCTGCTCGATTCTTCAGATTCTTGAGGCTCGTGTGGCTTGTACGCTAACGCCGAGCGCCACATATTTTGAACTAGTAGAACCTTAGACTTCCTACCTTTTACTCTTGTCGACTCCTTCGAACGGCTTGATCACCCAACCGCTGGATCGACATGGCTCCGACTCGTTCAGGCGCGCAATACCTCGCTCAAGGCGCAAGGATTTCGGCCTCGACTAGTCACTCGCGACGACGAGGTGCTCAGGCTCCTGAGTCGTCGGATTCTGACTCTCCCGCTCCGACGTTGGTCCCATCGGGCCAAGGGGAGGCGGAAGACGCAGCAGACGGGTCGCGCGAGGATGCGCCCGTTACGGGAAGGGACAATGCACCGAGTGTAAGTCCCCTCTCCGATGTCGCCAGTATAACTGACTACGTGGACGCCGAGTCGCGGCGCGACTCGGGTGAAGCGTCCACCGATGCGCGAAGGAGTCGCTCTCCTTCCGCTCGACCCCGACTGGCACAGGTACGTCTTTTCTCAGACGTTGCTGCCGATCGCGCTCCTGGCTTGGCCAGTGATGCTGCCCCGCGAGCGCTCCCCGTGAGGGTCGATGCAGCTTCGAACGCGCTCCCCGCGAGGGTCGAAGCTGCGCTTGATACGTCCCGTGAGCATGCGGGAAAGGAGGCGCGTGATGACGACGGCTTCACTAGCCCCCGATCGCCGCTGCGTAGCCCGGTGAAGAAATCTTCTTCATCGAGCTTGGCTTCCGAGCCGCGGTACTTCCCTGAATGGTTCGGGGAAGCCTATGATGTCCCTGTGAAGAATGAGGAAATGTCAGTATCACTGAAGTGGTCCGAGTACGACGACGACGGTGATATTGGCGATATTCCAGCTAACTGGGTTGCTAGGCCAGAGGGTGCATCTCCGGGCACCGAAGTGTCCTTCCGGAACACGGTTCCGCTAAGCGTCGAAGTCGAGCGCGCTCTGGCGCGACTCAACGAAGGGCTTCGGGCTGAGGAACGGGAGAAGTCGACCTCCCGACTCAGCGACGTATCGAGGCGGCACGTGTGTCCTGCGCATAGAAAGCGATCGAAGATCGCAGCGGGTGCTGTAGCAGTTGAATTAGAAGAAGTTTCGGATGAAGACAACGTGACTCGTCACCTAGTAGACAAGGGCAAGGGGGTGGACCATAGCGAGCGCACGGGGCTCCCGCCTCCTGATCCGAGTTCGTCGTCGGAAACTGATGACGAGCGTGATAAGCAAATTGCTCTCGATTACGAGACTGCACTAAAGCTTCAGAAGTACCTTGAGGGGCTTGAAGGGAAGACCTCGGGTTTGACAAGTTCTGAAAAGAACGCACCTCTTGCGACCGGCGGACTGCGTGCAGATCTTGAGAAAGCCTTGTCAGAGGGTGTCTACTCGCGAAAGCTAGAATCAGTCAAGAATTCAACAACGAGCACACAGAAGACTCGCCGGGGGAAGAATAAACGAAAGAGTGACTCGCGTAATCGCGACAAGCGCTCTGATAAACCGACGGGACGTCATGACCGAGCGTCGTCGCTGTTGCCCAAAACCAGTAACTTGAAGGCCGCATTGACGGGAAAGAAATCAAAGACTCCGGGCTCACCTTCCGACTCGAGCTCGAGTGACTCTGATTCATCCTCGTCTAGCGACTCCGGGGACTGGAAGCGGCACCCAAAGCGCAAGTTCTCGGGAACTGACAACTCGTCGGAGTTATTCCCTAGTGAACCCGATAGCGTCGACTCGAGCGACTCCGAAGCGACGAAGCGCGAGAAGAAACGAGCGAAGAGGCGCTATAAGAAGAAAATGATGAAATTGCGTTATGCGCAGAACTTCTTAAAACTAGACCCGCCTTTCGTCTACAAAGGCGAGGTTCGTGCCGACCTTTTCCAGAAATGGGTTCGCGAAGTACGTCTATACATTAAATACTCGGCTCTAAAGCCATCGCAGGCCCTGCTAATACTGGGGAAATACTTGGGAGGTAACGCATATAAATGGTATAGTCGTGAGGTACTCACCGCGCAGAAGAAGTTCACGCTTTCTGAGTTCTTTACTGAGTTGTTTGACTATACTTTCCCGCCCGACTTTCGCGCTGAACAGCGTGACGCCTTCGACGACTGTCATCAGCGCGGGCGCACAGTACGGGAGTTCTTACAGAACTTACTTGACATCTCCAACACCGTCGGGGACTATGACGAACGTGATATCGTCGTGGGTTTCTGGCGCCGCTGTGACTCATACCTGCGGGTTGAGTTGACAAGGTATGGTTACAGCCAGGAGACACTTACCTTGAAGAAACTCGAAGAAGTCGCCATGCGGCTCGAAAGAACGCACAAGCTGGTGACCCGAGAGGCGAAACGCGGTAACGGCGACTCGTCGTCGTCTCGGCGTGAGCGTAGAGACGAACGACGAGAGCGCCGAGATGATCTCGGCTCATCGGGTTCGAAGTCGCAGGACAGACCGGCTGGAGATAAAACATCGAAGGACTCTGAGCAGTCCAAGGACAAGGCCAAGGCTGGAAAGAGCAAGCATTCAGATCGCAGAGTGCAGGATCGTGAGCGTGATGCTGATCGTGCGCGCCGGCGGAAATTGCGAGAGGAGGGGAAGTGCTTCCACTGTGAGTCTACGGGGCATATGCTCAAAGATTGCCCCGAACGTAAGGTTGCAAAGCCTCCTGCATCGCTGCGGGCTGCAACGGTGGACTTCGGGCAGGTGGAACAGCGCAGAGCCTTGAAGGAGGCAGCTGCGCTGGGACTGCTGGCGGTTTCGTTCGACGTGCGAACCGAAACGCCTGAAGAACGTGAGATAAAAGATGTGATTCTGATGGAACATACCCTGGCAAAGCTCTTCGCTGCAGTTCCCCTCGCTCTTGACAAGCGTGTGAATGCTGCGTTTGGTGAACGCATATTCGCGTCTGACCGTTTTGATTTCTATGTCAATGGCCCTGGCGAGTTTATACTTACTGACTGGCATTCCGGGGAGAGCCATTCGCTCTGGCGAGAGCAACTGGAGGATCCCACATTCGATGTGGTGCACTGGCTCTTCCTTGAGAAAACGAGTCGCTGGGATGAGCTGATCAGGAAACCATCGGACTCAGGAATGCGAGTTTGCCCACCCCCAACTCCGCCTCTCGAGGATGACCGTGACGGCACTGATAGCAACGGCAACGGTTCTGCAGGAAGCGCGGATGACCTTGACAGCGCCAATTCTGACGTGAGTGACGCGGACGGCGCGGACGGCGCGTCTGGGGGTGACGGTTTGAATGACGAGGACATACCCGGCCTAGACAGTGAGTCGGACGGCGAAGATGACTATGACTCTGAATTGTCACCTTCTAGCACAGCGCTTGAGGCTCAGCTCGGGCTCTTTGGTATGTCTAAGCCGACGGGACACGGGCAGCGCAGCGGGAAGAAACCACCTGCCGACACGAACGCCTTGGAGCGTACTGCCGCGCGGGTTAAAGACTTTGACCGACGCGTGCCAAGCCCAGTGGTTGTGTCGGTGAACATCCAAGGTGAGCCTGCTCGGGCTCTCTTGGACAGTGGCTCAATGGCTGATTTTATTTCTTCCACGCTGGTTGATCAGCTGAAGCTCAAGCGCCGTTCGCTGGCTAAGCCGATCTCTGTCCAGCTCGCTGTTTCTGGGTCTCGCACAAAGGTCAACTATGCTGTTGAGGCACAGTTGAATTATCAAAGTATTGACAAGACGAGGCACTTTGATGTTATTAATCTCGATAATTATGATCTGATTCTTGGCACCCCATTTTTGTTCCAACATAAGGTGCTTGTCGGCTTTAATCCATCTCAGGTTAATGTGGGCAGTGGTCCAGCTCTACCTGTAAATGGGTCGCAGACTATTACTATCGAGTCTCGAGCGGCGGAGGTCTATCGCTCTGATATAGATACACTGCGCGAAGGTCTGCGACTTTATGCAAAGGACATTTGTAAGGAAGCTATCGAGACGCCGCTACCACTGCTTCGTGCGATAAATCATGAGATCCCGCTCATTGACGAGCAGAAGGTCTATAACTGGCGTCAAGCCAGGTGTCCTGATGCGCTCAAACCGCTCTGGCGTGAAAAACGCGACGCATACCTGCGTACAGGGCGCTGGGAAGTCCGCAGTGGCACTAATGCGATGCCCATGTTGATGTTGAAGAAGCCCGATAAAGGCGACGGGAAACTGCGCTTGCGTACTGTCGTCGATTCAAGAGAACGCAACGCGAACACGAGGAAATTAGCCTCGCCGCTTCCGGATATCGACGCGATCCTCCGGAATGTTGCCTCACACAAGTACCGGTCCCTGGTAGATGGGAAGGATGCATACGAGCAGATCCGTGTACGACCTGATCACGTCGAGCGCACGCTATTCACAACGCCCGACGGCACGATGGTCAGCAATGTCTTGCAGATTGGCGACTGCAATGGCGGCGCCACGTACCAGGCGTTGATGAATCATATCTTCGCGCCGTACATTGGCGTCTTCATGGACGTCTACTTGGACGATATCGTGATATACTCGGATACTGCTGAGGATCATGTGAAGCACGTTAAATTAGTAATTGACCTGCTAAAAGAACATAAATTTTACCTGAGTGAGCATAAACTCCATTTCTTTGTGGAGAAACTCAAGATCCTTGGGCATGTCGTTGATCAAGATGGAATTGCGATGGATCCCGCCAAGGTCGACAAAGTCATTGCATGGAAGGAACCTACTAACAAAGACCTTCTGGCATCGTTTCTTGGTGCGGTCGGGTTTCTCGCGCCTGATTGCGAAGGTATTCGAATCCCGATGGGGACTCTTGCGAAGCTAACTGGCTCAACCGCCGTGTGGCGCTGGGGTCCGACTGAACACCGCGCTTTTGAATCTGTAAAGATGTCCGTTCAACGCTGGCGTGATAATCGACGCGTCGCAATAACTTACGGTCCTGAGGCCCCAGCCATCAACTTGACGTGCGACGCCTCTTTGACCGGGGCAAGCGGTGTAGTCAGCCAGGGCGATGACTGGAAGACTGCCCCCGTCGTTGCGTTTTGGTCTGGAAAATTTAACTCGGCACAGCAAAATTATCCTGTCCATGAGCAGGAGTTGTTAGCCATTGTGGAGTCTCTGAAGTGATTCCGTAACTTACTTCACGGTGCGCACTTCCGAGTCTTCACGGATCATAAGGCCTTGCAATACATACATACCCAAAAGAACCTGTCTCCTCGACAGGCTCGTTGGCTCGAAACCTTGAGTGACTTCGATTTTGAAGTCATATACATCCCGGGAACGTCGAATGTACTCGCCGACGCTCTCTCACGGATATATAGCGATGAACCCGCCGGCACGGTGCGCGCGGCGAGCGAGTACGTTTCCTGGGATGAAGACACCGCCACCGGGTCAGCGCGAGCGCTGCATATGGTGTCTGCGCCGTTACTCACTGGACCGTCTGTGCGCGCAGCTGCTGCTTCCTTGCGGCGCTCGTCCCGTCTTGCCTCTGGCGTCGAGGGCGACGCTGCGCCCGGGGGTAAAGGGTCCCAACCTTCTCGCATTAAGCGAGTGATTCTGCATGTGCGCGAACCTGTCGCTTCTGCAGAATCTCTGGAGGGCGAGGGGTCTGTGGACGACAACAGCGAGAAGCCTGAAACCAAAAAGGCCACCGTGAACGCGGACTTACCCGAGATCGAAGAAACGTCAGTTGCTAAAACGACCGAGGTCCTGGAAGAAGCAGAAGACAGGTTGCCCGAAGAGTCAGTGATATCCCCGCTGGCCGTAGAAGATGAGATTCTCACCGAACTGGGCCCGCGTTTAACGCAGGTCATCCATGCGGGAGACCCATCGCTCGATATCCTAGCGGGTATCCGCGGAAAGTATGCAGAAGACACATTCTTCGAAGGGATTCTAGAAAATCCTGGTCAGTTTAGAAACTTCGAGGTGAAAGATGGACTTGTCTTTCTACGAGAGAGTGGTGAACGTATACTTGCCATACCAGATGTCAAGATTGGTTCACGAAAGGTGCGCGAAGTGATTATTTCGCACGCGCACTCCATCTTGGCGCATCTTGGCCCGCGAAAAACTCTCCACTATCTGAAGGATAACGTCTGGTGGAAGGGCATGGTGGAAGACATTAAAGCATTCTGCGAAACGTGTGTTACTTGCAGAACTGGGAAGTCTGGAAATCACAAACCTTACGGCTTTCTGAACCCGCTCGAAGTTCCTACTCGACCGTGGCAGTCAATTGGTATTGACTTTGTGGGACCGCTGCCTGAATCGAAAACGCTGAATGGTACATTTGATATGATTCTGGTAGCAATCGACCACTTGACAGCTATGGTTCATCTTGTGCCTACGAGGCAAACGTTTCGAGCACGAGACGTTGCGGAGGTCGTGTTCGACCGAATCTACAAATTGCATGGCCTGCCGGAGGTGATAGTCAGCGATAGGGATACTCTATTCACGAGTACCTTCTGGGATCGCCTACATGCGTTGATAGGTACTGAGTTGCGAACGTCGTCGTCATTCCATCCTGAGAGCGACGGTGCTACTGAGCGGGCGAACAGGACCGTGACGCAGATGCTCCGGCAATGCGTTGCTCCTCATCAAAAGGACTGGGCGACAAAGCTGCCAGCAATCGAGTTCGCCATGAACTCGGCCAGGTCAGAGACGACGGGGTACACCCCGTTCTTCCTGAATAATGGTCAGATGCCTCGATCTATGATCTGGAATAACGAATCGGAATACCCGGGGGTGCGCGCCTTTGCGCAAAAGATGCGAGAAGCTATTCTTGCGGCGCACGACTCGATTCTTGCGGCACGCACGAAGCAGACTCGCCACGCTAATCGTCGTCGCCAGTTAGCGCCGTTCTCGGAGGGCGATATGGTGTACCTGTCGACGGAGAACCTGCGTCTTCCGAAAGGAAGGGCTCGCAAACTCATCCCGAAATTCATTGGGCCTTACAGAATTGTCAGAGATTTCGGTAATAATTCTTACGAGCTTGACTTACCTGCCGAATTGAAGCAGCGCGGGCTTCACTCCGCCTTCCATGCATCCCTCCTTCGGATTCATCATCCGAACGACGACGCTAGGTTTCCCGGTCGTCGATTGCCTCGGGCCGTCGGCCTCGGAGATGCATCGGAGTGGGTGGTCAAGGAGGTCCTGGATCATCAAGGAACAGGGAGGAATGCCCTGTTCGAGGTCCTCTGGTCGACGGGAGACCGGTCGTGGTTACCGTTCCACGAGGCTAGCCACCTAGCCGCGCTCTCCGATTATCTGGAGGCACAAGGGGTAGGGGATGTTATGAAGCTCCCTGAAAAGTTAGCAGCAATATCGGGTGGTCCGATCTCTGAGTCTAATACTCTAAAGTCTAATTACATGGCTCTTGGATTCACTGGCGAGGAGATAAAAGGTGAAGGGACAGATGGCGAATTGGCCGCGCCGCCTACAACGCCCATCGACATGCCCATCTTTGCGTTCTCCAACGACGACATTGCCCGCTTCCGCGCGTTCGCCACGACGATCGAGAACCAATCGTATAACCCCCTCGAGTCTGCCATTCCCGCGGGATACACGGAGTACTGCGTCCAGTACCAGCATGACCCGGCGAGGCGTTTGCCTTTCGTGCCTGGTCTGTCGACTGTCGAGGTGGTTGTCAATGGGGCGCGTTGGCGCGTGATCGCGCCGAACGCTACTGGTGGTCATCCAGGTCCTGGCGCGCGTGTCGACTCTGGCGCGCATGCTTACCTCGGTGGTCCGCCTCCTATGTACCCACCGCCTGTCGACTTCGCTTATGGAGGCATGATGGCTGCCGCACCTGTCGCTGCGGGAGGGATCGGTGATGTGGGACAGCGCGCTGTCGACGTCCTGCTGAAGCGGTTTGAGGCCGCTACAGAGATGCGTGAGTGCTTAACCGACACAGACTACTTGTGCGGCACTCACTGTGGCTCAGAAATCGCCAACGCGAAGCGCAAAGCTTCCCAAGGTTCCCGGCCTGGCGCGCCCTATTCTCGCGATCGCGCGGCTCTTCGAGGCAGAGGATCTCGTGGGCCTGGCCGCGGGCGTGGTGCTTCCGGCAGGAACGGAGAACTTCGGTTCCCGAACCTCTCCAGGACCTTCAACGACGACACGAACCCGAGCCGCTCGGGCGCGACTGCCGCGGGAGAGGTGACCCCTCAAGGCACTCCCTCGAGCGCGAGCCCGAACGTCGGACCTCCTCAGGAAGCGACCGGTTCTGGCGCAGCTGGTGCTTCTGTACAGGCGACTGGTTCTGTTTCTGCTGGTACATCCACTGGCAACGGCGGTTCTGGTGCTTCGTCAGGTGGTAGTCAGTCTGCCGAGACGACATCCAACGCGCAGGGAAGCAGTGACGTACCTGAGACCGATGGAGAAAGCAGGGACGAATTGGGTGACGAGGATGCTGACCACGAGATGGAGGAGGTCCTCTTCTGAGTGGGTCCCTCTCGTCGAGGGCCCGGAGGGCGTATGTAACGGTTCGGGGGCAGCGTCGAGGTAGTTCGTAGCACGCGCTGTCCTGTAGGCGCCCGATAGGGCCGATCTGTCAACCCTATGAATTTTCTTTCGGTTTCGTCGGCCTTCGATAAAGATCTCTCTCTTGATCGAGAGAG
Source organism: Hericium coralloides (assembly GCA_003675405.1). Classification (NCBI taxonomy): domain Eukaryota; kingdom Fungi; phylum Basidiomycota; class Agaricomycetes; order Russulales; family Hericiaceae; genus Hericium; species Hericium coralloides. Next base: position 150,594 of record QUOP01000190.1, on the reverse strand, counting down.
ACGGAAATTTTAGTTAAGATCAAGTATATAAGTAGAATAGAAGTACAGTAACTAGGTAGTCTTTTTTGAATCCACCGTTTACGACAGTTCTCTGCTCGATTCTTCAGATTCTTGAGGCTCGTGTGGCTTGTACGCTAACGCCGAGCGCCACAGTGCAACTCGAGTGAAGGGAAAGTCTAGTTTAAGGGACAACTTGAAGGTCAAGCGTAGTAAAGGAAAGAAGGCAACGTCTGATCAGAAAGGGAAAGGGAAGAGGTCGAGATCCATGGCACGATGCAATGATGACGATTCAGACCGCGCTGAAGGTGCGTTTTAACTGTCAACCATTGTCTACGATTAGACTGAACAAATTTGTCAGGGGAGGCCGCTTTTATTCCATCTTCGGATGAGGAGCATGTCAAGAAACGGCAGAAAATGACCAAACAGCGCCGTTGTAAGTGTACTTATTCCTTACTCTTTCCTCACGCTCCAACATCTAGTTTGCAGCAGCTCGTCTGTTGGCGAAGGTGACAAGTCCTGTCATCGAGATCGACTCAGATTCGGATGATAATGACCTTCCGCTTTTTCTGACGTCATCCTCCCCTGATGTCGAAGAATCTTGGTCTGCTTCGGCTCGGCCATCGTCCTCTGGCAGTGGGGCTATTGTGCCGACTGCCAGTGCTATTGCTGGACCATCCACTGCGTCTTCTTTCTCGCTCGATGCGCCACTCCCTGAACCATCCACTGCTACCCCTCCGAAACTCAAGATGCTTAGCCGCACATATACAAGAGGTGGCTTTGCCCTGCCGTCGACACCTCTTGCCTACCCCTGGCCAAAGTAATTGCCGTCCTAGCATTACTTGCATTTTGACTCAAGTTTGTGACGAGCTTCTTCTAATTCCTCTGATCATGCCTTCTCTGCGTAGATACTATCTCTATATTCTTCTATTTCCTGCTAATACCCTGACGCCTCTCACGACGCTCATGCCATCTCACGACACTCACGCCTCTTACGCTATTCATGCCATTCATGCCTCATCTGATTTCCTAGCCTTGTCATTGGGCTGGTCCCCCCACTTGTGCCGTCCATCTACTCACACCACTGGTAGCGCTAGTTCGTCCAGTTTGTCCGTACTTTAATGTCCATGTTAGTCGCATTATTTCGAATGATGACTTAATGTTCTGCTCTCGTAGTTTCTGTCATGACTCCTCCTAGCTCGCGAAGAGCATGAGCAAGAATGAATTATAGAGTTATCATTTTTCATACAACCTTGATGCAAGTTACCTATCTGCTTAGTTAGATAGTTTGGCCACCGAAAAAAATCATCATTCTCACTGAAGGCTGACTCTGTGACGATGTATTCGAGCTATCGCCGGACATATGTCGAGCGCACAAACGAGCGCCCGTCGTTCCCAATATGGTAACGACCTAAGCCGGGTGAAGCACCCATTCAAAAAAGTGCCGTGGAGAGCTCAGATGTTGCACGCAACGTTGGATTTTTCGTATATAGACCCCTGATATGATTCTCTAATGGAATCTCTCAGCAGATTTCCTTAGAAAACTTCCGCAGTGGTCGATTTCGAAGCTTTTTTTCAAGGCCCCGTCGGCGCGCTCTGCTTATGTAACCGATGTTTGACGCTCTCACAGTAAGGTCGCCTTCGCCAACTTCCATCCTATAGCATGCATGCTCTGACGCACTCCTTGGACCATTCACTCTCTATGCGTCCGACGATGCGCATTGTCGATGTGTCCCAGCTGCTTCTGCCCCATGGACTCTCAACCAGAAATTCCCGAATGCAAATACGCATATCATCAAGTGAGTGCCTTGTTGTCCCTGCGTTTCTTCCATTCTCACTGCATGCGCAGACTTGATTCCACATTAAGTGTATGAATCCAATGTCCAGATATCTTCGCTCTACACCGAGAACCTCTGCATGTATGCCTCCGAGATGGCACTCACCGCGCAGCTGAAGAATGGATGCGAATACTCTGAGTGCATCATGGCTGATGCAGAAACCGCTGTACGTCCCTCTCCTGAGTCGCCTGCATGCCGCGGAAATGGAGACGCGTTCCGGCGTCGAAGTGGTAAGCTGTGTCTTTGGTATCTGACGGACGAGAATACTCACTTCGAGTCGTCCCTGCAGCATGTCCTCTTCCCGCCATCTCCCTTTCGTCGCCAAGGCTGCCTTCGTGATGTCCCCATTTCCTTTCAAGGCTGCCAGCACGCTGTCTTCCCGTCACGGCGCTGTCTCTTGTGCGAGCAGGGCGTCATCATCAAGTTCAAGGCCGAGCGGCCATCTCCGTCCCTCGCCCGGTCTCCAGCGTGCCACCAAGGGCGTCATCTCAAGTTCATCGCCTCGTCATCCTCCTCGCTCAGCCGTGCGGTCTCGGGAACAATGCCCAAGGGCATCATCATCAAGTTAGACACATCCGGGCCATCCCTCGCCAGCTCGCCGTCTCGAAGACGATGCGGAGGGCGTCATCATCAAGTTTGTCGCGCGGCGGTTCTCCTCGCCCAGTCGCAAGGTGTGCAGCGCGCTGTGGAGGCGTCACTGTCCAGTGCGACGCGCCCGTCGCTGTTCGTCGCTCGCAGTGCGAAGGGCACCATCGTCAAGTACGTCGTGCCCACCGCCCGTCCCCCTCCCTCACACGCCCGCCGCATGACACCCAAGAGCGACGCCCCTGTCGTCCGTCTCAACAGAGCCTCCAGCACGATGCTTATGTGTCATCGTCAAATACGACGTACCACCGCTCTTCTCCATCCCTCTTGCGAACTCCAGCAGGACGCTGAGGGCGTCATCATCAAGTTCGTCACCCCGAGGCTTCCCTCGCTCGAACGCACGGCCTATGACAGCACGCCGAGGGCATCATCATCAAGTACGACGCGCCCGTCGCCGTTCTTCATCCCTCCTCCAGCACGATGCGAAGGGCGTCATCGTCAAGTACGATGCTCCGTATCTCCTCGTTCGATCAGCAGCGGTACACCGAGGGTGTCATCATCACATACGACGTGCCCGCCACCCTGCTCCATTCCTCGCATGATCTCCCGTACGATGACAAGGGCGTCATCATCAAGTACGACGTGCCCTGTCTCCGGGCGCGGCCTCCAGCGTGACACCGAGGGCGTCGTCGTCACGTTCGACGCGCGGGATCTCCGAGGCGTCATCATCGTCGTGTAGCCGTTCGCTCTCCTCGCTATCGTTGCGTTCGTGGTCTCCGTGTGCCCCCGCCGATGCTGTTATTTCTGTGACGGTGTCTTGGGATGACTGCTTGGCAGAGTCGATGCAGGGGAGCTGGTATGGATGCTGGTAAATGTGTGTGGAGCATGCGGCTTTTCGAAAGCTCACTGGTTCACATTGGCAGCTCCCTCTCATCCCACATGCCGCCCTGTCCACATCTCCCTTCGGCATCTCGCGAAGCGGTGACCAGCAGGCCGTCATTGTTGAGCTCAACATGTGCTGTTTTGGATGTTGATAATTCACTGTTGAGGGCGCCTGCCTCTTCTGTTAGAATGTGCCCAAACCCGAGTCCTTGACCATGGAGAATGCCTCGCGAGGTAGCTATGTCATATGTGAGGAAGAGAAGGAGTATATCATCCACTGAGTCAGGATTCACCAGCGATGACAATGCTGTTATGATATAAATTTGTAATGGTTACATATTTCCTGGGGCAGACTACATGTGCATCAATGAAAGGATACTCACAAAAAATGTGTGTGTGCTGAAAATATGTGTATGCCGAATATATGCGCCAGAGGTATACATGCGCCCTGATGATTTGTACGCCCCGAAAATATGTGCGCCCGAAATGTGCGCCCGAAAGTATGCGTTCATTGAAAATATGCGCTCGTCGTTTGAAGATGTGCGCGCGCGCTGAAAATGTGCGCGCGCTCTGAAAAGACGTGCTTGCAGATCGAGTTGCGCGCGGAAGCTGATTTCGCGCGCGGGGTGATTTTTTGTGCAAACCGACCGCCATAGTCTAACACATCGCTGCTGCTGGAAACTGATGAAATATTGATAGAGGTAGATTCAGCCGTGACATACCAATACGTGAGCGCATGCGACAATTGTTCGAACGTGCATACTATAGATGATAGAGTCTGATGGGGCGCGGACACCACTAAGCGCTGATCATAAAGCTGGGCTCCAGAAAGTATGAGCGGTGGCCTCTAGTAGACATTAAGGTATAGAAGCTGCAGACATCGAAGATAATGACTCGTCTGACGGTGTGCTCGTGGCCAGTTGTGGCCTTTCGTAGCCACCGCCATGAGCGCTTGAGCGTCGACGAGGTCCCACACGGGCGCTAATAGCATCGGAATTTGGATAGCCGAATAGCCGGCAAGGCATGTTACGAGCGGCCATGCTCATTCTCTTCGACGTTGGGGAAGGAAGGAAGTACGACGCCCACAGGTCTCCCTTGCTGACCTAATTTTGATAAACCAAGACAGTGGTTCTTTCGAGGACCTCTGTTATTACCAGTCTCTCCTTAAATTCCGAAGGTAAGCCTACCTAAATCGATTTCAAAGCTATCATAACATGCGATCAAACAAGCATGCCTCTAGAAATAAGAGTAGGATCGAGTCAGCTTCGTCCAGTCAATCACACGGCATGCGTGGAAGGCACTGAGAAGGCCCGAAGAACTCACGCAATACCGGCAGCCTGCATCGTCGAGATGAAACCGCAAAGCATGGCGGACATGCCAAGCTTCGCGATGGCTTTTGCGCGCGAGGGTGCCAGGGCGCTGAGCACACCGATCTGGAAGCCGAGCGAGCCAAGGTTGGCGAAGCCGCATAGCGCGTAGGAGGCGATGGTGAAGCCACGGGTGGAGAGCGCTTGGGGGCTGGCCTGCAGCGTCCTCAGGTCTGCATTGCTCTCATGTCAGAAAATGGAAGGTAGCGAAGAGGACACCGACAACGAACCGACATATGCCACGAACTCGTTCTCGATCAGCTTGGTTGCCAGTAACTCGGAGACACGGAGGATCTCGGCACGGGGAACACCTCCCGACATAAATTGACAGAGGAAATGATGAGTTCGGATATGCAGACTTACCCATGAAGAACGAAACAGGGTAGAAGACGTAGCGCAAGATGAGCTGAAGCGTCAGATGATGGAGCCCGAAGCCACGACCGATCCAAGTGAGCAGGCCATTGAACATCCCAACGAGTGAGATGATTGTCAAGATATTGCACCTAGGTGTTTGACATGAGCGCTTCGAACGTGTCAGCAAACGTAAATCACACACAGAATCTGACCAGCAACGACCAGACCAAACACCGCACCCTTCGAAAAGGCATGCAAAGCATTAGCTGGAGGATATTTCTCCTCGCCCCTGTCGACGACGACACGACCGCGCGTGACAGGCTCGTCGGTCTCGGGCAGCCGCATCTTGCTGATCGCGATTGATGCGGGAATGCTCATCACAGACGCGGTGATGAGATTCTGGGCTGGAACTCCGAAACTGATGTACACCGTGAGCACGGAGCCCGCAATCGTGGAGAACCCTTATTCAAGACCATGCAGGTGAGTATGATAGTGGAAACGAGCCTGAGTGGAGTGCCAGTACCGGAGGTCATTGAGAGATGCAGCTCGGAGTCTGTCATATAGTCGACGAACGGCTTCACGAGACATGCAGATTCGCCCTGCCCGATGAACGGAGATGCCGCCGCCACGACAGCTTCCGCGCCAGACACGTTCATTGTCTTGAAGAAGAACCATGCACTGTAGAAGGTGAACCATGGACTTACATAGGGTGAACAGAGAAAGACATACAAATGCTTAATGACCCATTGCATCACCCCAAGCTATAGATCAAGTCAGCAAGCATGCGACATGATGAGAAATAGAGTAACGCACGTAGTACAGCATCTGCAAAAATGCAATGAAGAAAATGATGACCGAGAGCTGCGAGATAACAAATTCAGCCAATGTTCTCATCATAACTTTTGAAAAGAACACACTGTGTTCACGAAGAACCAATTGTCCGCGATCACGTCTGAGCTGAAGAAGAAGGTAGCTCCGATGAGACCTTCGTGCAAGACATCTGATGCAAGAATCGCTAGCCAGTCGAAAATTTTGAATCCGGCGTCGGTCTTAAGGACGAATAGAGCAATGACCTGCTGGAAGAACAAGCCAACAATGGCTGTTCGCCTAGAACATCATAAGTGCCAAGTATTTCTCCGATCAGACAGCTGAATGTACCACTCGATCCTATACCTATTCCTTGACGATACCCAGAAGCAAAACTGGAAAACGAAGAGACCAAGGACGGAAATCGCGCGGTCTCCGTAAGTCGTTCCCTGTCGATAAAATTTAGTCCATGAAATCCAATAATCATGCTAATTGCATGCAGATAATGAATTACATTAGTGGGCTTGAACCCAAAAGCCGAACCGAAGACGATGCCGAGCAGAGCGAGCCACCCCATAGTCCATCGCACAGTTGGCGGAAGGGCGAAAAATGGCTTCTGCACGAGAGGTATCCAGACAGCCTCCACAGGCCGCGAAACGATGCTAGTGGGGATAAAGCGGAATGCGATGACGAGGATGAAGAACCACGCGCAGAAGGTCTGGACGATCCATCGATGCCGCGTTGCTTGCAGCACCGTCGACGAGATCCACCACCCGAGAATTAGCGCACCCAGGGCCACCATGAAGACTGACTGAATGGTGCCATCGTGCTGCTTCAACCATGGAAACGATCCCTTCTCGTCATTGCCTTCGGTGGCCGGAGCGGAAACCTTCTCCTTATCCTCTGGAACGGACTCCGTGGAACGCGATGGCCTCTTTTCGAGCTGCTGCACAGTGGTGATCTCCGGTGCAGATGGCAGCTGCTTGACCATGGGGAGTTCTGAGCTCATCGTGGAGGAGAGATGAGGGAGCCCGAGCACGAAGGCAGGTTGGAAGGAGATAACTGCGAGAAACACAATGGGGTGGAGAGCGCTGAAGTTGGTAGCGATGAACCCAAAGCTGGAATATACTCGTCCCGAATCTGTGGTCTGGTGGTTCAACGGGGGCAGAACCATGCGGTCCATCAAGCATTGCTCACTTACACTCCAGAAAGGTCTTCGGACGCACCTCGTTGGCTCTGATAACCATGATAGCCAAGCTTATCTGCCAGGTCATTGACTTCTGGCCGAAGAAGGCGCGCAGCTTCCTAAGAAAGTTGGCGTATACGGCAGTGTCATTTGCTGAGATAGTACTAGGAAGTCGTTGCTCGGGACGATTCGTTGTTGCGAAAGCCAGGGAAGGGCTGGGATAAGTCAAAAAGTCGCGCTTCTCTGGACTGGCTGAACATCCATAAGTGAGGGTCCCAAGACATCTGGAAAGAAAACAGCAAATTCAGTAAAGTCCTTTGCTCAACAGAATGGCGAACCTCACGAAACCACCAGGATCGAGGACGTTTCGTCAGAGCATGATTCAGGGTTCTGACGAGAAGAGACGTAGGAAGTTCTGATACTAACGCTCAAAAAAAGATTATTGTCCAAGTTGACGGCGCCTACGTTTGGTCGAACGCTGAAAACGCCATTGTTATCTGAGCAGAGGAGCTATCGAACGCCGGCTCCGGCGTCTACGGGACCCGGGCCCCAGGACCGCAGATAACAGCCTTTGCACACATCTTTCGAACACAGACTGAGACTAGGGCTCGCCCAAGAGCAACGGAGCCTAAGCGAGGTCACGATTGCCACAGGTAACTTCAACAGTATAGAATTTTGCATCGAGAAGGACACATTAAAAAGTTGGTAGTGAAAAAGAGCTGAACCATCAGAATGCCGTCCTCCCTGTTTTTACGGTCTGCACAATACCGGCGTCCGCCAACGCACTCACCAGATCCAGCAGCATGAAGTCGCAACCTCTGCGCGCGACGATGCTGACCGTGACAGGCAGCATCTCTTCGATTCCAGTGATGTTTGACGTGTATGGGATCTGACCAACTACGCGCCGTATGTCAGATCCTCATAAAGGAGATGATAGACGCGAATGTACTAGGGACGACCATGTCGGGAGAACGGGAGTGGACTGCAACGTAGTTGTCTGAGAACCCATATGGCGGACCATTTCTGACGGGAATTGTAAGCATAAATCGCTACGAAGGAGGGGCACTTACGGGGCTGTGTAGTAAACTTCTCGACTGGTATACTGGCCCGTGTTCTGCCTGCAAGAAAGTTAGGCACCACTTGACAAATAGAGATGTTGAACGCACGGCCACAGATAGAGACTGTCGGAGCAAGATAGGCTATTTGAAGTGAGCTAGATAACACGCGAAACGTAGCTCAGTACAGGTGCTTGAAGGTTTTCGAGTAGCTCAAGGAGTTGCTCACGAAGTGTTGCATGGTCCAATTTTCGAATGTCTCTCTGTTAATAAGTTCTTGATTATATACACCCTCTCCTTGCGTCTTGGCGAAGCTGCAGACACGGTTTCGTAGAGAATGTAATGATCCATCTAATGGTGAGGCGAGAAAAGTCTTACATCCATCGATTGAGGACACCGGGATTGATATGAGGCTTCCGTCCACCATTTGCTGCAGCGAAGTCATTAAAGAACGGCTGGCCCACCGTGGTCCATTGGTGCCAGCTAATTAGTGTCGCATAAGTCTTATTCCGAGGGTGAGAGGCCACGAAGGAAAGAATGTCAACTTGGAAGCTACATAGACAAATATTGGATCAAACCGTACCGCATTCAGTAGCTTATTGACGTCTACATCAGTCTTCGACGTCTGATTCCACTGCGCGGGGACGCTGAAGTTCGCAATGGTTGCATTCTGGCCGAGGAAGGTGCGTAGTTTTCCAAAGAAGTCGGTGTAAACAGCCGTGGCGTTGGCCGAGACAGTCTTGAAGCTGTCGCTCAGGAGTATTTTTTGGGGAAATGAAGGGAACGATTGGAACGACCCGGAGTACCATGCTTTCCCAAACGCGCTGAACAGATGAGGGTCCCGAGCCATCTGAAGTACAAGAGGTACAAGCAAATCAGTGAAGATAGCTGGTCACAGAATGGAGGGGCCTCACGAAACCGCCAGTATCGATTACGTTCTGCGCATTTATGACTCAATATCTTCGAGACGGATATACGAGAGTAAAATGCTGACGCTCAAAGGAACGACCTCATCCAAGCTGATGGCGCCGACACTTGGTCGAATACCATAGACGCCGTTGTCACCCGCGGGGATACGAATGCTGCCTCCCGTGTCTGCGAGATAGAGAGGTCAGGTAGTATACTAGGCGTAGACGAAACACTTACCTGATCCTATGGAAGCGTCTAACCAATCTGCCGAGGAGATGCTCGTGCCACCACCCGTCGACGAGCCTCCCGGTTCACGATTTCCATCTCCACGCTGGACGAATGATGCGTGGTAGTCTACCCAGTCCTAGTCGCAATAGATGAGGATCCATTTACGGTCTATGCGCATGGTCCGAGGATTACTCACAGCAGTCGCACGATCACCATTGGCGAATTGTACTGTCTTGGTCGTCCCAATGATGTGCGCACCCGCCTGCATGAGACGCTGAATAGCCGGGCCGGTCGCATTTCTAGGCGGATACGTCGTGTAAAAGTGTCGATTTCCCGCGCTCGAACGAAGGCCCTTCACTAGAGTCGAAGATTAGGATCCCTACTTCGATGGCCGTGACTAATGAACGAACTTACAAAAGTAGATGTCCTTGACGCTGACACGCACGCCTGCGAGGGGGAAGACGCTCTTATCCTTTTCTAAATCGTGTATCCTCGAAGGAGCACCGATCCATGGAGATGAGTCCGTGTCGAAAGTGGCTGAGACGACAGTAAAGTTGCCATCTGAGAGCGGCATGACGGACTTGAAAAAGCTCTAAAACATGTTCTAGGTGAGAAATTGGGCCAAAGAGCTAGATCAGACCAACCTGCGTGTCGTCGAAGTGCAAGAGCAAAGGTGAATAGACGGCCGCGGCACCAGTAGGATCGCGAGCCAGAATGTAGGGACCGGAAGTTAGCTGAGAGGTGGTCAATAATGGAGATCCGAAACTCAAAAGACGCGCTTACCTTGACAGCCCCGAGTTCGACCACCGAGAAATTGGTCTGCACGTTCAAGGGACCTACGTCGCCGGAAAGCATCAGCAGCTCGGTACCCTGACCGCCCAAATAACCAGCAATGGATGGCCCGTCCAACGTCGTATTTCCCATACCAGACGACTGGATGAGCGCCGCTGTACAGGAGATACCGTAAATGACAGATTCAAGATCGAGCTGAACTGCTTACCTTGCAAGAAAGAGTTGCTGAAAACATCGTCGATGGCCGACCAATTGGCGATAAGAGCAGATAAATCTGCGCCGCCGAATTTTCCCGTGCCATTCGAAGTAAAGATTGAGAACGGCAGGATCTCCTGCGTGAGATTCACTTGGGGAAGCGATAGTACAGGCTCCGTGCCGATATAGTAGGGATTACCGTTGAGGAAGAATGACCGAGAGACGTTGACAAGAGTGAGAGCGCTGGAGACGCCAGCAAGAACTGCTGCGACTCCAGGAAACAAAAGTCCTCGGACCATCTTGCGTAGAGTACTGTCTAGAGAAGTGCGTGCAGTTGCCGCACACTTCCTGGAGGCGGAGGAAGAACTATATTTCTTCGCAGCGTATCATGTCCATCTGCGACTTATCAAACTATGCCGTTAGACTACGCACATGCCCAGGAGACGGAATACCACGCCCCAAGACCTTGTACGTTATCGAAGGCTATATCAGACGTTTGGGATGTCCTCGTTGATAAGACGCTCACCTGCCCATATCGCATTAATTCCGACTCTCCGAGCTCTCGCTTGTAGATAACGCTGACAGTATACAGCCATGTCAGAACCTCGGCCTCAAGCCTCATGACGGTTGATTCAACTTCGACCGTGACGGATACGGTCAGATCCATGAGTGTGATCGTTATGCCACAGTGATGGCATCGAGCTAAACCAAGGATCTCAGCTTAACGATTCAGGTAGCTCGTGATGAATGAGTTACTCACGGAAACCAGACGTTGTAAAGTAGCTTGACAGCAGACGAAAAAGCAGCAGCTAGCTTTCATGCCAGAGAGTTCCAGCGTGTACGAACCTAGAGAAAGTCCAAGTCGGCGAGATACGGCTGCTTCCTTCTTTACTACTGCTGCGGATCGGATGCTCCGACGTCGGCTTCCATCTCGGGGGTCCACTGTAATTATTGCCACTTGTTATCCACGCCAGTTGACGTCGCGATTAGGTGTCTGCCTCCTTATGCTGTCGTATGGTATCATCTCATCACTGGGTATTCCTCAACATCCTGCCTAGGGCTAATACCCCAGCTAACCTTCGCTCTCGAGACAACCACTGCTTTTCGTGCTATCGCTCGTCGCCTGCAGCTCCAAGTCAACTGTTCCCGAAGTTACCGACGGCTGCGGCCTGAACTGCAGGCTGTGGCTGGTATGCCTCGGGAGCTGCGACGAGCGCAGCTGGCTGGATGATTTGCCGGTGCTCGGGTGCGTGATCTCGAGGCACACGAGCACGATGATGAGGGTCGGGTAGATGCCCTGGCAGATACGTGTCGGGACGGAGCACGGAGGCTAAAGAGCGCGTGCGGACGTACCGTCAACTGCGCCGCTACGTCATTCAGGATGTAGATGCCGGGGGACTGAGTCGCGAGGAGGACGATAAGCGTGAGCTAATTTGTTTCCGTGAGTGGATGGGTGCCTGACACAATTTCCGGAATGCAGGAAATGTGCTGACCCATGTTGCGCAGTACAGTGCTCCGGACTCGATGAGGAGCACAAGCAGTTTCCGGTACGGGTTTGTGTAGATCCCGAGAACACGCTTGATAAACCGGTGGTGCCTCCTGTGGGGAATTGGGTACAACCATGAGATAAGAGAATGCCGGTCCCTAGCTTCAGAGACGCAGCAACTGACCAGGTGTGGTATGCAATCACCGCCGTGACGAATGCGTTGGTCGTGAATGTGAGTGCGCCAAACGCGTAGGAGAACTGCGCAAAGCCGCCAGTGATAGTGCCAGTGCTCTCGTTGCTGAAGAGCGAAGCCTCGTACGCCAGCGCAAAGGCGCAGACTGCAGGAGCAAAGCTCATGAACTCAAGAAACAGCGGGCTATCGTATCTTGGACTTACATCCTGAACCTGATAGCAGGCAAGCCGGAATAGCAAGAATCCACCACTTGCGGTTGCATATCACCCATGCACGCCAAATAACGATTGAGTCCCCGAGAACACACTACGAAGGGGAGTAAGAGACGACCCCAGGAGGAACTAGTAGATAGAAGGCTCACATTCAATCCTTCCAGGACCATCTGAACGATACTGATCGACGAGTTCAACCCCAAAAAGAATTGTCGCTCCTCATCAGCATTCGGATGCAAGAAGGGCTCCGCGATGCTCGCGATGCTCAACCCGAAATATGCCGTCGAGATCCCAAACATAACAATAAGCAGAGTCATGAGCGCGAAGTTGATCCAGGTGCGCTTTCGTTTCGATCTTCTCGCGCTTAGTGTCAGCTCCTTTCATTTCACGATCGAAGTTAGGACTCACATCATGAGATTCATAGCGGCGAAGAATAGAATCATGTAAATTCCTAGAATGGTAGAGTATGAGCCATCGACTTATGCGTAATCTATAAAGGACGTACCATAAACAACAGCCTCACAGACCAGGTCTGCCAAGAAAATCTGCGGCAGGGTAGGCATCGCTGCATGGAGTGCCGCTGGGCGCCGCACAGCAAAGGCGCGCGAAGTCAAAACGTGTAGTCGGCATGCTCAGCCCTGTTCTGCACTATATACCACCCAACGCCCGGTGCCCAGCGATAAGTACGTCTTGCTCGTCTCAGTTTGATCATGCGAACGTGGAGGGTAGACGGGTAAACTGTTCATGTCTTCGCTAAAGTAGCGTCCGCTTTAGGAAATGTGAAGGGGGTGTACTTACGAGTCCTTTGAGAAAGAAGATCGCCAGCCTCTATCATGCTTCGAAATCATGGGATGAAGGCAGATGAGCTGCAGAAGTCTGTGATAGACACAATCGGGAAGGATGGCGTATATCACGTTGATTGAGTCGCCCACCGGCAGGCCGCCGCTGCGTAAGGGGATGTGAGGATGATTGGTTGCCACAAACTTACTTTAAGAGCATACAAAAGCTCGTCCACAAGAGGGCATATGAAACAGAAAAGCCTCCATGGTTACCAAGATATGACGGGACATTCATACGCCACTGAACCATACCAGTGACGCCACTCCCACTAGCGATGCAACAATGATCGCAGGCCGGAAGATCCTCCAGAGATGTGTGAAGAACAACACCGTCCGCCTCATACCCTGAGAGAACCTGTTGCCGACCTCGATTTAGCTCTGTTCATATCTCGTTGTATGGTTGACTTACCCTGTCGGCCGCTCGACCCGGTCTTTCAATAGATCGTAGAGACCAAGTCGCAAATCATCTCTGTTAACACGAAGCACGGGCCGTTCGTCGAGTAAGAGCCACGGACACCCGCTCGTGGACGGGTCAGGGTCCGTCGCGGAGCAGAACACTGCGCCCGCCACGCGCGAAACCGGCGTAAGAGGGACTCCGGCTATGAAAAGCTTCCAAATGACAGGAAGAATATTTGTATCTACGGTTAGAGGTCAGCGAATGCTGAAGAATGGTGGAGAAACGCTAGATACGGACCAACATACCACGGGTGGACGGATCCTATGCGGATGTTGTCTGCTTCCAGAGTCGGGAAGAGCGAGAGCATGAGGCCCAGAACAGCGTGTTTTGAAGCGCCATATTGAGGCGCAATCGGAAATTCGTTCCATGATGCTGGAAGGAAGCGAGGTTAGCTAAGTCCTGAAGAAAGTCTGGGCGGATTACACATGGATCCAACTAACACCACTGCTTTTAGAGACCCGGGAGTGCAGTTTTTCTTCAGGTAGTGCACGCCGAGATGGACAGCTTTGAATATGTTAATCGGGCTCCATCACAAACTACTTAGATGCTTACTATGGATTACGGCGGTCACATTGATGTCGAAAGTGGGCATTTGTGGTGGAAGAACGCGCCCATCACTTACTTGGACCTTTCCTACAAACGGGTTGCCAATCTCGTTTACCCCTGCATTCGGGATCTACGAAGATGGACGCGCGCGCGCTTTTGAGAAGGTTTTCGCAACGCTAAGACAGTAGACTCACCACTACGTCAACAGTCCCGTACTTTTCCATAGCCAGCTCGAACAGATCCACCAGGTCATCCCATTTGAGGACATTGCAGGCCATGCAGACCGCGTCACTGAGGATTCAAGTTAGACATGGACAATCGTACTGATTCCCTTTGCCCACCCCCCACGACTTGTTATCTCGGCAACGACAGCCTTCGCCCCTTCCAAGTCGAGGTCGCCGATCACGACCTTCGCGCTGCAGGAAGGACCATTTAGCTTCTGAAGGACGTAGGTCGTCTAACCAAAACATACCCATATCTTGCGAATGTCAGGACCGTTTCCCGCCCGATTCCATTTGCGCCGCCTATGCCAGGTCAGCAGGTGCAACTGAAACTGCGAACAACACTAGCTCAACGCACCTGTGATAACAACCACCCTTCCTCGCGCCCGATCTACGTGCTGGTGAAGCTCCTTGTCGGTCACCGTCGTCATCGTGTCGGCGACGGTCCACGTCAGACGCCAAGAAGGGACAGGCGGCCATATTCAAACCCTCACTCAGGCTCCGTGAGACGTGGAGCGCTGGAACATGCTGCGGCACGCCCTTGATCTTCCATTTGTGCTGCTCGGACATTATAGATTCTGTAAGTATGGGCTTGGTGTGAAATGGTCAACGTATCTATTTGGGTCCTACTGATCATGGTCAGTCGGAAGACGTGTACATCACCGTCAGCGTTTGACTCACTACGAGCTATGGACAGTCGATTGCGAATGTCTAGAACACACCATGCCCATCCCTTCGACCGCCACAGATGCACTCGGGTGCTGTTCTGGCGCTGGTTGGTGATGCAATGATCAATGCATGATTTGATGTTGTGTCGAACTAAACTCAGCCGGAGTGAGAATCAGATGATGACCCTAGACACCGGCGTGTAATATACAGTCGTAAGTTATGTACATACTTTGCCGAACCCGACTCCCACCAAGTTATCAAATATCCATGGGTTGACATAGCATCGCGCCCCGCGGGCCTAACCCCCGTCTCCCCTGACGTCGACCTTGAAGATTTCTCGATAAGTATGACCACACTTGCGGATGACGAGCTGTTGGCTCATGGTGATCGTGCGAAGGGAAAGGTCGTGGTGATAACTGGTGAGTCTCTCATCCGCTTGGCTGGAGAGAACTAAAGGATAGTTAGGTGGTGCGAACGGCATCGGGAGGGAGACGGCCATATTATTTGCAAATCACGGGTGCGCGTTGTCACTTCGTCAACCCATCGTATGGTTGCTGACGGTCTGCTTCAAGGGCAAAGGTGGTTATCGGCGACAGAAACGCGAAAGGGGCGGAAGACGTAGTCGCAGAGATATCGCAAGCAGGAGGGTACGTTCATGACCATTGCATGACCACGTCAAAGTGCAACCCCGATACTGATTTTTCTGTGCCGTCGTTGCGATAGTGTCGCAACGTTTGCTCCATGCGACGTTCTGAAATGGGACAATCAAGTCAACCTCTTCGAGCTCGCCATTCAACAGTATGGTTCAGTGGATATCGTCGTATGTGGAATATTCGACATCTTTTAGAAAATTAACTGATAGGAGCTAGTTTCCCTGCGCCGGAGTCACCGAGCTGAACCCGATCTGCGATGGAAATGTCGAGCTCAAGGATGGTCGGCCTGTCCCACCAAAGATGCTTACACTGGACATCAACCTGACCGCCGTTCTCCATAGTGAGTGCCGAATATCACCAGATTTTGGCTGGTTCTAACCGTCCAGTCCAGCGGTACACCTCGCGCTGTACTACTTCAAGAAGAATCGCACTCGAGATGACTGGAAAGCATTGATTCTTATTGGCTCCATGGGTGAGCACGTTCAGTTTCCGCGACATGGCGTTTTTGATTTGGGAGATAGCGTCATGGCAGGCAATCCCTGGCGGCCCACAGTACAGCACCTCAAAACACGCTATCCTCGGCCTGATGCGCTCGCTCTGGCCCATCGTGTCGCAAGATAACATCCGCGTCTCTATTATCCACCCGTGGTTCACAGGTCCGTCCGTACGTCCCGTTTATTTTGACCGAATTGAACCCTGTCTCCAGACACAAGCATCATCAACACCCCGGGCCTGAGAGTCCTGCTGGCCGGCATCCCGATGACCCCAATCGCGCGCGTCGCAGGCGCCGCCTTCCGCTCAGCTACGGATCCTGACCCGGCGACAAGCGGACTCCCGTGGGTCCTGCCCGATGACGGACCTGTGATCCTGCTCCAGAGAGAGGTGCTGAACACTGGCGTGTACGGGATGGTCAACAGGAGGGTCGAACGGATTATAAGGTGCGTTGGCATTGTCAATCGAATCACTCGGCTCCTCATGAGGGTTTTCCATGGCAGTTTCGCGGAGAGCTGCAAGCTCGTGGCTTTGACGATCCGAGATCTGTGGTCTCTTTTCGGCCAGGGGATTACCTTCGCGGCTCTCCTCGGTGGAGTCGCATATCTCGTATTCAAGAAATCGTGATGCACCAGCCATCTCTTACCGCCGTCCTTGATCCGTGCGGGACACATCTTATTTAAATCCAAAATATCATTACTCTTATCTGATCTCTTGAATGAATCTTGAAATAGGGAAGACTTCACGTCTAGGGGTGCTTCAAAATGAAAGGTATAGGCTCGGAGAAATTTTGTCATACTCGTTCGATGTCGCCGTTGCGGCTCCCATCCTCTTGATCCGTCGAATTTCTCATCTGCCGACTGCCTACTTCTCTAATGACTTTGGCCAGCATCAAATTATCCCACACGACAAGCGTATAACAGCTACCTAAAAGTACAACAAAATTAACTACACATTATCACAGACCCCCACTAACTCGCAGGCGTCGCTCGAATCCACAGACCACCCTGCGAAACTTCGTCAACCACCAAAGAACGACAAAAGACATACTTCGCTCACCTTCACGAACGTCGTTACAGAGCTCCCAGGCCAGATCCTCTCATACGCCTGCCTACCCCGCCCCGCCTTCCACTGATCAGGCGGGATCGACTCCGCAGGCTGCGCATCGAGTGCAAGCTCGAACTTCTCGAAGCGCTGCATGATGCGCACGAGGAAGAACGACATCTCATTATAGGCGAAGTTCTGCCCCAGACACTACGCATGCACCCCATCAGCACCCTCGAGGGGACTACCAAACCAGCAGAACGCACGATACGCGGGCCCGCATGGAACGGGATGAACATGAACGGGTTGTTGGACACGATCCTAAGCGACTCCGCGTCGAGCCAGCGCTCCGGCCGGAATGCGTCCGCGTCCGCGCCCCACAGGTCCCGCCGCCGCTGGATGAGCAGCGTGTTGTACAGGATCTGCGTGCCGGGCGCGACGTAGTAGCTCACGCCCTCTGCGCCAGGCGGGAAGGCGCGCGGCGCGTCGTCGGAGACGCGCAGGTTCATGGGCACGGCGGGGAAGAGGCGCAAGGTCTCGTTGATGACGGCGCGTACTGGGCATTGTGTGAGATTGGGGTGCGTGAGCTACGTGGGGTGTGCTTACGATATTTGAGGTTGCGCATGGACTCGGGCGTGGGCATGCCAGTCTCGCCGTATTCGTTGAGGATTTCTTCGCGGAGTTTGGTGCTAATTTCGGGGTGCATGCAGAGGAAGTAAAGGACGAAGGTCAGCGTAGTCGCTGTCTGCATCTTCACTGAGTAACGGAATCAATGTGGAGGACGAAAGCTCTGACCGTGTCGCGCCCAGCTAGAAGCATGTTCAAAACTTGGAAGCGAATGGACTCGGGATCTGAAGATCGAGGGTCAACAGTGCTCAATAACGTGCAATGAGAAGCGCACCATCAACATTGTCTGCGAGGTGACTGAGGAAGGTGCGATCCTCGTCCTTTCTGCCAAGTCTGGCTGCTTCATCCTTCTCCTTGAGAGCTTGTTCGACCAGCGGCTTCAGCCAGTTATGTACAATGGCATTGCTCTCCGCATACGCCTCTCCGAACAACTCGAAGAGGGGCCACATCCGGCCGATGCGCGTCCGCCTCGCCGTCTTGACCTGCGCATCCTCAAACGCCCATGCAAACGTACCAAACTCGTCGTCGATTGCGCTGCCCTTGGGACCGAGTTTCGCCTTCCCTGCGACGGGGAGCGCTTTCTGCAGGGTATGGAGGCAGTTCCCGAAGAGGAACTCAGAGGCTGAGTCGAGCGTGAACCGTGCCAGGAGGTCTTGCGCGTCGAAGGCGCGTCGATCGCGTGCGTGGTTGACCATGATGTCGATGGTGTCCGCTGCGTGGCGGTTAAACAGGTCCAAGTCTGAAATGCGGTCCCGTGTGAACCACGGCCGGGCGATCTGACGATGCTAGATGCATGCAAGACTTGAGAAACTGCGATCGTAGGGGAAAGTGGCAACGGACCGCTTGCCATTCTTCCTTATCTCTAAAGGCCAATCATGTCATTATTGCTAGGGAAGATAATGCAAAGGACAAACCTGTTGAATATCCCGTTGCCGAGGAAAGACTCCCTAGTGTCAGGATCAATAACTACCATGGGACAGGATGGAAGAATCACGTACAGGCGTTCCTGCCACCAGTACCCTTTGTGAAAACATTCGAAGCCAGCACCTGTGAGCATGAACTTCACATTTCCCTCGTCGATGGTCCATATCTACCAGCGCGCTTTATAATTAACGCGCATCAAAAATGTAAAATCCATTGACGAAACCTGGTCGTCCCAGAGAATCCTGGTGTTCAGTGTCTTCGTGTTGTATTCCTCAAACAAATCGTTCATGTATTGCATAAGATAGTCGCGGTTCATGGATTTGACGAGGCCGATAGCGATGTCAAGGTTTCCTGGCCATTTTCCGCGAACGGCGGGCGGGAGGACTGCGCCCAGTCGAGCTTTTGATGCAAGGTATGCCATGTAAATCAAACCCACTTCTCGATGGTGAACAACTCACCTGCATTCCGTTTTGCAGACCACGAAGAGATCAACGACCGTACAAACCCTGCTGCTGGTACGGAAAGCGCGCACAGAACGATTCGAGCGCCCAAGCCTAGGCTGTACGGCCCATAACGAAATGCTGCCGCTGTGAGGAGAACAGGGATGCCTATGACACGAAAAACGTCAGATAGAAAGCGCAGGTAGCGTCTGGATGCATGAGGCGAAGAAATGCTAACTCCAGCTGCGGATGCTATTGCGGCGCCTTGAAACAATCACGAGATAGACACCCCTCCAGCTACGAAACTTTGGGGTGGAGTTAGAAACTTGCCTTCGAGTTTTCAAACGAAATATTGTGAATAGCAGGCATCATGAAGGAATAGCTGCCTTTCCGATGCGAGATTGCTTGGACGTCACCATCGACGTCGAGAACGAAGGTTGAAACTGACTCAGAACGGGCGCTAACAGTGCCAGGCATTCCAGTGCACCGTACCCGGCTACATATCCAAGATCCCGTATGAGCGCGCGGCCTCACTGACGCAATCTCGAGCAGCAGGCGACCGGACTTCAATCGCCTACAGTCTACTGTAAGAGGGTATCAAATCGTACATACATCCGAACCACTAGATACAGATACAATGAACTACCAGGAACTGCGGCTACCATTCCTCCTGCCAATGTCTAAATCGATCCACCCACCTCCCGAGGACCAGCCTCACCGCCATCCTCACTTCTAGCGCTCCGCAACCTTCGCCTCATTTCCCTATATCCCTGCATGTCTTTTGGCGGAGTCGATGGGAGAAGTGCTTTCTAGATTGATCGTGTCGAGGCTCTGCTGGTTCAAGGTCAATGGAAGCGAGACAGTCTCCCTTCGATCGTGGGCCTGCCATTCGAAGCCCGATCGTTTCCAGTGCGCTGTAGGAGACTTGTCGTCTGTCTCCACGGCTGTCGTCGGGCTTTCCAGTGCGGAAAGAGCGGGGTCTACTGCTCGTCTTTGACTCAAACTGCCAAAGGAAGTGGTATTGACATGCGAAAGAGTTGGCTATAGACGCATTGAAGGTCAGCGACGTTCGATTTTCCAATGTCCTGCTGGTCGATTTGACACTCGCCTTCGTGTCGCTTGAATCAGGGAAGGATAGTTCCGAGCGGAGCATGATCTCTCCTGTATTCCTTGTCTCGTCTTGCGGCGCAATGATAATTGTACCCGTGTTGATCATTTGCCCCTCTAAATTCTCTCTCAATTTCTTCCGCCCATTTAACCTTGCAGACATGTCAGCTATGAGCGAGGAACTGCTCGCGACAGCAATGAAGCAGCGTACATAGCAAGCATGGAGTTGGTGTACACTGAAGGACCATATCAGTATCTGAACAGAAGTCATGGTTGACTTACATACGTTTGCCCAACGTGAGATGGAATACGATGAAGACGAGATTGTTTGGCATGGTTACCCACTGGTGCTTCGTCAGTATTGGGCAGTAGACAATCCAACGTCTGACGCACCGTTATGAGCTGAAGCAGCTCAACCACGCTGAACGGGGGGTCAAGACGACGTGCAACTAAAATCGAGGGGCTCGTACCCGGTGATTATGGCCGTATTTACCGACCAGATGATAAGCAAGTTGATCAATGAGTTTGTACTAAGGAGATATTCAGTGATTCTGGGCATGACGCTCCTCGAAAACGCGCACCGCTGCAGACCAGTGCGACTCTTGTTTAAATAGTACACGAGCGGCCCAGAAATCAGCATATCCGCGGCGACGGCGCATGCCAGCTGGATGCTAAGGGGAACCTGACCATATCATCGGGATCGCGTTGCGAAGATCATGTCAGGGCCGTGCTGACCTCGAAGTCTGGTAGCCTATCGAAACGCTTGATGTAGAAGCTAGATTTCAAAGACAGTCATCAGGTAAAGTGTACGACAGAGAACCAAAGGAGGATCTACCATAGGATAGACATGGCTGTCACGTTACATATCAGCTTTGTGCCTGTGAGATATTGATTCAGTCTACTGACCAATGCCGAGTCCTGGGATATTGTCCATATTATTAGCTTTATTTGATGATTGGTGACCAGAAACTGACCTAGTTGTGCGAAAGAGAATATCATCTTCCCGTCGCGTCAGTGTCGAGGGCGGAATGGCGACCTTCGGCAGTACTTACAATAATGACAGCAAGAATCTTGTTCTTGCTGCTCACTGGGCCGAAATAGTCGGCGCTCGATGCGGGTCAGAAAGAAGGGCTGCTCTTACAGTGCCAGACCCGAACAGAGAAGAACCTTTAACGCCCAAAAGCGTAAGAGGAGCCTGGAAAGATAACCGGTGGAGACGCACGATCGCACAAGAAAAGTAATAATGACCTGCAATTTAATAAGCTTTTACACCGTGGCGGGTGTGGACATTCTGCGTACCGAAATGCTGATCTCAATCTGTCCGTAAAGCCGACAAGTGTTAGACAGAGACGTCGCGAACAAGATACAAAGGCCTACGTTGAGACTCCTACGATGCCATGAGAAATGCGATATTAAACAAGCAATTGAAAGAGAACGTACCAGACTGTGTATTGAAGTATGTCTGCTTCTCCGTAGTGCAAAATGAGAAAATAATAGAGCACATGGCAGATGAGTGCGAGCTGAAACGTGTCGAGGATCCTGCGCGCAGGAGAACTATAAGCATCCGAGGCATAATTCTGTGCACGCGACCAACATACCAGAGTATAATGACCTGTCAATATTCTTCGTGACTTCGAGGACAGCTAAAACGCGACGCAGGTGCTCACGAGGGATCGCAGTTTCCATCGGTCGTCATACTCAAGGTGGAAGTATCGATACGTTTGCAGGGTCATTAGGCCGTATAACCTTCCCATAAAAGAGCGTTAGGAACTACTCAAGAAATCAATGAAGGACACGCACACCGCATCAAACACCATACCGATGAAGAGGGCACCCATGGTACTCGCAAGCGCCATAGTGAAAAGCTGCACAGGTGAAGCGGAGAGGGAAAGGACGGAAGGAAGGGGACTTATTACCAGCCACGCTGTTATCACGGCCGGGAGCATCGGGACCGTATGGGAGCACTAATAACGGATGCTGGACTTCATTAGTCTCCGGGGCAGGGAATCCTACTCCCGAACTCGTCGCACATGTGCTCATGTACCTTTTGCCTTCGAGAACGTCAGTTGGAAGCCCGGGATGAGTGGCTTGTAGTGCTTGCCGGAGCTTGGGAATCGTCTATAAGCGCCATCTGCAGGCGTCCAAGGACGCTCCGTCGTTCCGTACGCACAACCCCGAGGCATCGATTCGAGTGGTGGACTGAGGAAATGTCGGGTTCTCAACGGTCCTACGGGTAGAACGCGGCCGGAGTGCGGATAAGGAAGCGAAGCAGCTTGGTATTAACTCCGCATTTCCATGAGGAAGTGACACCTCATGGAGGCGCCTGCGAAGACTGCAAAGAGCTAATCGGGCACTGACGATACACTATCGGCGAGAGAATTCATTACTTCTATCAATTGAGTCAGACCCCAGCCATATTGCGTATATCCCGCAAGGACTGAAGGCTAAACTCACCAGACCTTCTGCTCCGTCAGCGCAGATCAGACCACAGATTCAACGGTATGTACGCCTCCCGAAACTGCTAGGTTTCCATCGCTCTCTGTCTTCGCAGGCTTGCCATCGAGACTGACATTACCACCTATCGGCAATCGCACAAAACCTTTCGTTCCTCTCGGAACGTCCAACGTCAATGTGAAACCACCATGCGACGTGTTCCATTGGACACCGAACCATCCTAAGGCGGTTTCAAACCCGCCTTCTGCCGCACTCAATCCAGACGTATGCGGGGCGATTGACCAGGTGCGGCCCTGCGGAGACGTGACGGTGAGACCCAGGACGTAGAAGGTCAATGCCGAAGTCGGACCCGAGCTCCAGCCATGGGAGTGACTTGTGTATGATGGGTCATAGTTGTAGCCTTGGTACGACCGGTACCTTTCGAATGCATCAGGGCATGTGGAAGAGCTGGCAAGCACACAAAGGAAGAACCTACAGGAGAGAGCCATTCGCTGTGAACCCTTCGAGAAGCGTAGACTGGACGCTAAGATTGGTGTAAAGCATGTACCCCCATTGACGGCGGATCAGTTCCAGGGCGGCATTGTCATTATCAGCTTCGAAGTGGGCAGCGATCTATTACAAGACATCGGAAGGCTGTCAGCGAAACGCCGCAGTGAGTGCCTTCTCCCGTGCGAAGGACGTACCTCGAGGCTACCGATGAACGGGGAGATATTATCCGGCAGCTCAGGCGCGACTGCCCCAATGTCATTCCAATTCGCTATGAGACCTTGGCTCACAGACGAGGCTTGACTACGTGACGTTGTCAGGTTGTACAAGATCGCCATTGAATTTGCGTCCTGCGGACACAGAGTGGTCGACGTGTTGTCGCGGTACATTCCCAGCTCAGGCACCCAGAACGTCAAGTTATACGTCGTTTTAAGAGCGGACGCGTTCCGTGCCCAGCCCGTTGAGACTTCCGTTTCATTTAGATATCCCGCTAGTTCCGCGCTATTCGTGAGGACCTGGTATGTTCGATCAGAATGGGGAACATGATAGTGCGGGGCCTTGCTGGCCTTGTAGTACAGTGCGTTCCCTTCCGCGTTATGTCCGCCGCCGCCGAGCCTTGCCCAGTCCCTCAGCCCCGTAATGTTCATCAGACCCGAGCTGTCGACTTTGTTTTCCAGGAAAGAAACCGCCTTCGTATAGTTTGCCCAAACGTCCTGGAGCCAATCAGTATCTCCAGAGTAAAGATGGTAGTTATAAGCGCCGATGAGCGTCCACATGTGATAGGTATCCGAGCCCTGCTGACTCAAGGGCGGCCCAGACTCTGGAAGAGCACCCGTCGTAGGGTTTTGAGCAGCGAACATGGTCGAGAGGGCATTTCTCGTGGGCAGAAGATCATTTGTGGAAACAAATTGGGTCGGAACCGCGACGCCCATATCACCTATTTAAAAGGTAAATTATTGCCCTCGCCGCACAGTGTAGTGACGTACCTGGCCAGACCGCGCTGGAGTTAGAGGGTCAGTGATGTTGAGAACCTAACGGGCGGCGGTGATACTGACCGGTCTCGCTTGGCACCATCCACGATTATAGGACCGGCGACGCCCAGTGTTGCGTTGTTCGCCCAGCCTTTCGCCGAATCAGATTTAATAGCCGCGATGACCACCCGCACTCACCTGGAGAGCTTACAAAAGGTACTTGTCTGCCAGTATTGAGTGGTACCGTGTTCGTTTGAATCGTGTATGCCCCGGCATACCATATCTTAGTCAAGAAGTCCTTGTCATGGAAAACGGGATCAGAGGCATAGAAGTAACCGGAATAGTCCCGAAGATTGTCGACATGGGGCATGAATGATATCGAGCACGAAACATTGGATATTGAGGTGCTATCGTTGGAGTTCAAGACAATGGTTAGGAATCGAAAGCCGCCTCGCAATGACGGAGCAGGCTGGGTCCAGTAGCCGTTTGAAAGCGGAGCGGCAACGCGCAGGACCCCGTCATATGATGTGTTTGCTGAAGGGTAGGACGAGTCATCCGACGTGGTGGGATTGATGAACGACGGCGACTCTGTGAATGAAAGAGATATCGTTGAGGTGTCTGACACATTATCAAAGGTTAGTGATATGAGGCCGCCGACCTGCGTGCCATCATGAGGCTCGAGAGAAAACGGAATTATAAGTCATCGCGAAGGACGAACCTCCACGCCGTAGTCAATAGTGAACCAGGATCCCAATCCCGATAGGATTACGGATCCGTTCTTGCTGACCAGATTGTCTGCACCCTCCACTAGCCCGTCAGAGTCGCGAATAGAGCTAGGGTAGACGGTCCGGGATGATGGAGCGAAATTGAAGGCTGACCATGGTCCATCTGGAGGCGACGCGACGACGAGCGAGCAAACAAGGAGAGGAATCGCGGCCTTGAGCATGATGCCTGGCATAAGCTCTTGCCGCACAGGTAGTAAATATATGTATGGAACCGCATGGGTGTCTGAGAGCTTGAGCGACATAGGCATCACGAGGCCATCGCAGACGGTCCGCCTGTTGGCATGACCATGTCGGCTGGACTGCATCACTGCCTGAAGAACCGCTCAGTGAAGTATCACTCCACAAAATATCATCATGAGGATGTATCTAAATTTGCAGTGAGTACACATCCCAGCCAAAGCTGGCAATCAGTGCAATGATCTATGGTCCTGGAAGGCGAAAGATTAGAAGTTGAGAGTTCAAACAGGACAAGTGATAGGGGGTTCCATCACCGTATTTCGTTCGCATTTTGTGGATGGCCGAACAAATCCTCCATGGAAGTCGCTGAAAGAGAGCTCGAGGCTGCTGGCGGGGGCTGCGGCGAGGCTACCCAGGCGACCACGCCTGCTTGCGCGTCACCCGAATCCGCCCGGCAGTGAACCTGTACTTAATCACAACAGAAACAAACACCACCGTCGAGGCCAGTACTACGGACTGGCAATACCAAGGGGGATGCGGGATGTTAATCCGGGACAGGGGGTTAGGTAGTTAGTTAGGGTGTGGGTTGCCTTACCAGAAATATTGACCGTACAAATGTAAACCCACCTTAGGGTTACCTCTCGACATATCTGAAGCGCACAGCTCACGCCTGACATTGAGGTATGGCAAACTTGTTGTCATTAGCGGCGGGTAGTCTAACAAGTGATCTAAACCACCGACGGCCATCAGAGGATGATGATGATGATGAATATATGCAGGCATCCGATCAGAGCGAAGCCGAGAGCAGCAGCGACGAAGAGTATGGTATATTCCAAGACGAGGATGCTGATAACATGGTGGACGGCGAGCGCCACAGTGGAGATGCCATAGAACGTGAAGGTAACGAGATAGATGAAGACTCGATGGGTTCATTGCCCGCGCCGGGTGCAGTGGCAGGGTTGGGCGCAGTTGATGATGGTAACACGGAAGTCGGGCCACGGGTGACTGGTAGGACAGACATAGGTGAGAGAGTTGGCCCAGTTGATCATAAATTTTCAGACATACCGGACCCGGTGGTTTCTACCGCTGCTAATCCCACTGCCGTCGCAATTGAAGCCCAAGTAGTTGAAGCCGTGAATCCCGGGGGGGTCGAACGCAATGGAACTGGCCCTGCCGTCGACTTTGTTAATCGGTCGGCCTCAGCAAAAGCGAAAGGGAAGAGATCTTACCGAGATAAAGAACTGCATTTGCGGGGAGCGTGCAGAAGCTGGAGCGCACGACGTCGTCGAATGTGGAAAGCCTGGCTGCGAAACTCGATGGGTGAGTGCTAGTAAGGGGGCCTATCTTTGTACAGGAACTCACCACTATCATTTAGTACTATCTAGAGTGTGTCGACCTTGATATGGCACCGCGGCGCTGGAGTTGTGAGGCGTGTACGGAAGGACAAAGGGGAAAACGACGTAGAGAGTGCGGGGTACGGGAGATAAGAGTTCAACAGTCTTATCTTATCAATTTCCATATTTGGACATGTGCCTGATTACATACATACTTAGTCCGACTGTATGACCCACTACCAGAAAATTCGACCATATGTTTTCTTTTAACATCCCGCATCCCCCTTGGGCAATACGGTCGACTTTGGGCACAGACGACTACTTAGTTCTTGCCCGAGACCATAATTCATAGGTACATAGCTCGTCTATGATAGATGTATGAACGTGAGTAACGCAAATTTACTTTAATTCAATCCTCAACCTGAACACAAGCACAGATCAGGTCTGCTCCGATGGCGGCATTCACATCTCTCGATAGCCTTGCTACCATTGTTTTTCTCGTTGGAGAACTCACATATTCAGCGGCATGAGTAAGTATAGATTTCATCGCGGAAGTCCATTCTTGGTGTCAAGTGCAGTTAAGTGTACGCCTGTCGTTGGACTTACGGCAGCCTCGTTCATCCTCTTTCGTACTCGGGACATTCTCGAAACGCTTTGGATCATGCTCTGACATTCCCCGAAACCCACAATCTACTACATAGGTGTTATATGCCTGCGTCACATCGAATACACGTGACCTCAGCTTAATCCACTGTGCGAGACAAGATCTTCCACACAGCAAACAATGTCGAAGACTCACATGCGTTCACTGTGAGACCCAACAAGTCAATGGCCTCCCCTATCTAGGTCGTCATCGACTCTTGTATGTATTGTCACTGCCGCTCAATTCACCGCATTGACGCTGTATCTGGTCTCTGGTGATAACGACGATCTCCACGATGCCTTTCCTTCACAGAAGCAGTCCGTGTACTAACACACGCGTTAGCTGTCCCTTGAACTTAAACCGATAATGACGTTCGGTGAACTTCTTGAATGCTGCGCACATCGTGTATCGGACGCTGCCGAGGGACTAGGCTCTTCAAATTGCCGCTAGGACAACGTGTTCAAGTTCGCCCCCTCGCCTTTGTGAAACGCCTTCCTGCTTTCCTCCCACTTGGATCTTTCTTCATCCATGGCGCACCCACTCTACTGGCCAGGACAGTACTATTTCTACGCCATTGGAAATACACCAGCTGTGTGCTTAACTCGAGATATAGCACCAGAAGAGGATGCGAACATACTCCTGCTGGGGTGTGGTGAATCGCGGAACGTGCTGTACACTATCTTCTGTGAACCTGTCGATGGTATGTCTCCGCATTTTTTATGGTTCTGTTCTAATCTCGACCACCAGCGTCGCGCATATTAGACTTCACGTGCTGCGACATAGACCCGGCTATTTTGGGCGCGTCTACCTCTGCTTACTCTTACGATAAAGTCTCATAAATGAGCATAGCTCGAAACGTCTTATTATTCAGCCTAGTCACA
Source organism: Hericium coralloides (assembly GCA_003675405.1). Taxonomy (NCBI): domain Eukaryota; kingdom Fungi; phylum Basidiomycota; class Agaricomycetes; order Russulales; family Hericiaceae; genus Hericium; species Hericium coralloides. The sequence continues at coordinate 122,758 of QUOP01000190.1, read as the reverse complement.
GATGGGAAGCCTACAACCCATGCATGGAACATCATTTTCCATATGTATTTGGACAAGCAGTCACACGCGGTTCTTCTAGAGCAATGCAAGAAGCTCATCGAGTTCTCGGAGACGCACGAACGCTGGGCTGAATCGCCCTACGGCGCTTTCCTTCGGATGTCGTCCGATTACACTCTCAGCGAGCTCCGTAGACATTGGGGCCTTTACGGTGCAATGAACGACTTACCATCTAGTCGACTGAAACCCATACGCAATGCATTCACGCAGCAGTTGAAATCTTCATCGCGCATGAGGACGGTGCTTAGCTCGAATCGCTCCGCTGGTCCGCTCATGGCGTTCGCAGGTCAGACACCATCGGAACACTTCCACCAATACTGGAAAACAGGGATATCATCCTCTTCTCCGGGGGATGAGGCTGCAGCAACCCTTCTAAATCCCACCTTCGTCTATTCCCTTGCTGGCGAAGGGTGCAACGTCCACTATGGATCTGATCCTCTGATATCCTTCCATCTTGCCGCGCTGTTCGGAAATTCGAAGAAGTCCGTGACGGTCTCGCAGATGGTACAAGCCGCCAAAGCCGAGTTCGCAGATTGGTGCTCTGCATACCATGCGTCTGTTTCGGCGACATCGTCCTGCCGACCAATCGTTCGCTTTCTCGCTGCTGATGCGACTGTCGTATGCCGTTCCATGCACGTGATGGCGACGACTGGAACACTCAAGCTAAATATTACGGTGGCTCAGTGGAAGACAGAATTTATGGAGCTCAGTAGAGAGGAATATGTGACGCGAAGGGCACCGACCATGTTCAACATCATCGAGACATCAAATTTGGACGATCATCTTGGCCCTCTCAATGTTCTGACAGCGACGGTGCCCCTGTTGTCTACCGGATCATCCAGCGTGCTCTACACAGAATCGCTTTTGACCGTCGGCAAAGATGCAACCAAGGAATTTGTTGATAACTTATACGCAGACATTACGTCCTTGGCACTGGTCGTCGGCTTGTGCCCTGTCGCCTCCCTCTGCGCATTCACAACTAGATCCAACTCACACGAGCTGTTGTTGCATAGCTTTGTCAAGGACATGCAAGGCCCTAGACAGTTTCATGAGGTGACGACATGGAAAACTCCCACTTCGGGGGACACTTTTGGCGCAGAGGATCTAGGCCGAGACGGGTCTCCTTCCCCTTCGTCCTCTATCACTTTCGACTCGCATCAACTAGCCACATTCCTCTACGACATGTACCATCAGCTTTTCGAACAGGAAGATGCCAGGGCTTTTTATGCATTGAATCAGAACAACTACTTGAGAGCTATTCAAGCGTCGAATATCGTTCACTATGTGCGGGAGAGCTTCGTTTTATTCTTGAAGCTTGTTCGCGACCGGCGAAATATCTCGGATCAGCAGTGGATCGAAATCATGGACTATTTTTTCGACTTCATCGAAGCCGACCAGTCGATGCCAATGGATAGCGTAAACCAGAACGACTTCTGTGCGCAACTTCATCGGCATGGTGTTTACACCGTGGATAGTTATCGCCGCACTACACTCAGGCCAAGGATCGGTAGATTCGTGCATTGGCCCAGTGTACCTCCTCTCGTGCGGATAATCTTGACCGTTCCTCGAGAAAGGCTTCATATACTGGAGCATAATCCACCAAACGAGATCGGCACGCCACCTCTTCAATGCGGAGTTCGCGGAAAGTGGATGCACAATCTCTTTTCGTCCATCCATGTAGCCTATGGCAGAGCTATACCTATGGGAACGAAGGCTTCTCCCTGGGCGACATTCAAAGAGGACGCGGAGGGACGCAAGGGACAATCTCCCATGGTTGTATCCTTTGTGATGCCGACCCAGCTGTTGACCGGCATTTACGAGCCTCCGGAAGATCTCAGTGTCGAGCTGTCCCTCCGTAGCACTCCTGGGACTGTGATGAAATTCTGCAAACATTTTGGTATGGAGCTCGCAGTCTATAGCGCCCGACTCATGGACGAGTCTAAAGTCATAGTTCTTCCCGAAAATCCTTTGCCTAGCAAGCGAGAATCTTCAACGTCCCTACCACTGCTGCCCGACACCCGTTCTCGGATAGGTTCCGTGAGCCCTGTGGCTGTTGACCTTGACGAGCAGTGCGAACTCGTGGTGTCCATGACGTCTCGCATCACTCTAGACATCAAGGACGTTCAGCTTCTCTTTCAATCTGGGGCCATACCGGAGATCTCGCAGATCTCGCCTTGCAGAATGCGACTCAAGCTTGGAGATTACCAGCAAGATGCATATTTCCCTTTTCCGGTCAGTGGGAGCCAGAATAAGCTACGACTTGCCAGAAAATCCTTATACATCGAGGTGTGTTTATGCGTTGGCCCACCATGCGAAAAATCATGTTGATCATCCATTCACTCGCAGGTCATAGTGCCTCCTGCGGGGCCATTCAAGCCCGATGGTATGAAGCTAAATCCGTTCCCCGTAATGCGTTGCCAGGCATCCGTCAGTCCATGGAACATTCATCGCATCAACTTACCTCAGCTTCCTGTCCTCGACGTCAAAGCCCCAGCATTAAAAAAATGGCTCAATCCCCACTTCGGTTCTATGTTCTCCACTCGCGAAAGGGGCTTGCGCAAGAAGCACGAGGGCGATGCGCTTATGCTGGTCAAAGATTCGCTGCTCAGTATCTTTCTGCAGTCGGCTGGGATCCATGGCGGACCACCGCAGCGACTCTTCTCCTTACGCGACGCCGCTACCAACAACGCCGATACTCTTTTCTTCATCAGCGATTTGCGATATGACCTGTCCTGCCACACCGTGGTCTGCGACGGACACGTTCTTCCTCTGCGGCCCGAAATCGTAACGGGAAAAATGGGCCAAGCTTTTGGCAGACTAGTCACTGAGGGGAAGATTGTGTCTGTGTCTGTGTACGAAGGGGAGCTGCGGGCATGGAAGCAACTGCTCCCCGCATTCGTCGAGCGCTGCCGTTCGTGGAAGCATACCGAAAATTGCGAGTACGCATCGCAAGGTCGGGTCCCACTGTCGGAAGAGCTAGAGGAGGTTCCTCTGTGTAGCTGCGGCCAGGGCAGAGACACCGATGGAATGTCCAAGAACGCCCTATGGAAGCCTCTCGCGCCGTACGTCACGCGAATCGCCTTGTCGCCGCTGTTCGCTGTGTCCTATCTAGAGAGCATCGGCCGCGACCCCGATGCACACAAGTGCTCCGTATGCCGTGGGAGGGGAAAGCCGAAGTTGAAGACATGCACGACGTGTAAGAAGGTGCGATATTGTTCGGAGGCTTGTCAGAAGAAGGACTGGAAGGCGCACAAGCCGAAGTGTAAGGCGTAGACAATTTGTTGGCACAGACACATAGAAAATATATCATTCAGCTTCATGCCACAGACTGCTCAAATAGATAGCAAATTCCAGAGCTCGAGGCGTTGACGTTGAGCTTTCGAGCGGACCGGCTGTTGCCGATCGGCTCAAGCGCGAGTCAATCGTGGTGTTGAGGATCCCTTTCACCTGCAATGTCTGCTCAATGGCTTTGAAAAACATCTTTCGGTCTTCTCGTGATGGTACTTGCGTTCCCAAGAGCGATAGCTCGGGATTCTCCCGAAGGTCGTGTACTCGGGCTCGAGTAGGCTGAGGTTCATCCAGTATGTTTCCGTTGCTGTGGACCGTTGCTATCCTTATCTCAAGAAAGGGCATGATACTAATTCTTTCGTTTTGGTTTCGCAATGACAGATAGTTATCGTAAGGGGGCCTATTGTTGACGATCATGTTAATACATGACCTTGAGACAGGACAATGAATGGCTTTCAGGCCTTTGAGCAAATCGATGATTGACCAACGTGATAGTGGTCAATGACTCTCCTGTGTAAGGCGAGCCACTCGATGAGCTCTTTTTGTCCTGAATGTGCTTAAATGTCCATGATCTTCATCCTCCTCGTCCCACCACTGAAAACTCTCCTCACCCATGCCTAGGATCCAACCTTCGCATACTGTCGAACAGTCAAACATTCCTCGTGGCGACGTCTCGAACCTCAGGAAAATCACTCATACCGCTCGGCTGAGCCTCCAGATAGTCAGTCTACCATACATGTCTTGCGAAGATCCCGGCTGAGGAGTCTTATGTTAAGGATGCGGAATTTACAGGAACACGTCAAAACGCCCTGGCTGAACGCCAGGCTTCCGTAATTCTCATACGGGAAGTGAGTAGGGCTTTAACCGAGTTTTTCAGCATCTCCGACGTTGGTACTGCCTCCCAAAAACGAGAGGCAATACCACGCCGGGATTCCCACGTCGACCCCTTCTTTGCCGATGGCCTGAAGCTAAAGGCCTTCCAGTCGGAGGATCTGGACATGCTCGTTGAACTGGAGCGTAACCACCATGACGGAGACGCATGCGGGCGTATAATCGCATATGCGACAGGGTAATGAGTCTCGACATTCGTACTTTCTACGATTCCATTAACAAGAGCTCCTACTTTCCTACAGAATGGGGAAGACTGCCCTATCCCTCGCCCTCACGGCTTCGAATCCGTCAACGACGGGTGCTCCGAATCTGTTCGTTCTTTTGAATACATTCACCGGATTCGGCAACTTATCGAGCGCAGGATCATATGTCCTAACATTGGCGTGATGCAACATTGGGAGTCCGAGATGAAGAAATTCACGCCTCAGCTAACATACGAGCTGTATTACGGGAGCAATAAACCTAGTGAGAACGATCCTACATTCCCGAAAACATGTTCATCTAACGGGGCAACTGCTCCCTTAGGTGTCGAGAAGCTCTCTAAGTGCGATGTTACAGTAAGCCCTGAACAGTATTCGTCAATACTCACGGTGTTGATATCACCTCAGCTAGCTACCTATGCACAAGTTACGCGTCAGCATGCGGAATGGCTGGCTGATCGTGAAAGTGGTGTAGAAAACGCCGCTCGTTATCCATTCTATTGCATGGACTGGTATCGAATATTCACAGGTAATAAGCTGATTGCTCCATCGTTTCGTCTGTCACTGACCAACTTATAGACGAATTCCACAATGCTAGGAATCCCGACACCAAAAGCGCGAAAGCGTGTTGGGATCTACAAAAGACTTTCGCCTATTGCCTTTCGGCGACTCCTGCGCAGGTTCGTCTACCATGGTTTCTGTCCAGCGACCTACTCAAACTGGCCTGTAGAACTCTGTCCTAGACTTCTTCTCCGCCTTCAAGTTCCTTGAGATTCCAGATCATGGCATCGGCGACCTCGTGACGTTCAGAGAACTGATCATCACACCTGTTGATAAAGGACTTCGAGAACGAACAGAGGTGCAGACGATATTGACAGTACGCCTCTGTAACTTGATTACTTGGAATAACACTGAGTTTTGCATCTAGGATGTTCTTCGCCGTTATATGATCTACCGCCCAAAGAGTTTGCTTGGCCTTCCGCCTCGATACGATAGATTCGTCAGGGTCCAGTTGAACGCGGATGAGAAGCTTGTATATCACCATGTGGAAGTCCTATTCCATTCGGAGCCATATGCTCGATTTACTCGGACTCGGCAAAGTATGTACGACTACCTTCCGCTATTCGTCGACTAACCTATTTTTCTCCAGCCTGTACACATCCGTACTCTACAACGAAAGCTGTGGATCCGCAGGAGATCCTTCAGAAGGGAGATCCGGATGTAGAGGACAAGCCTCGGCGTGCTCCTCGCACAGTCGACGAGATCACAGCTGCCTTTTCACAGTACGTCCATTCCTCCTGATTCACGCACTTGTCGGATGATGATCGTTTCTAGGGCGAGAATATCTGATGAAGGCGCGGTAGACGGCGGGACGCCTATCCACGAAGGCGACCACGCCTTGAAGGCCGTCAGACATGTTTTTAATCCCTCCTACCCGTCGTCAAAGATGGTCGCTGTGACGAATATCCTAGAGCAAATTCGGTCTCGGCCGGGGAATGAGAAGACCATCGTATTCGTACGTTCTTCGCTCGCGATGAATGGCGAGAGGCTGACGACGTCGACAGGCTCAGTTTAAGCTGTCTCTGGACCTCTTGCATAGTGCCCTTTTGGAGCAGGGCTTTAAGTGCGCGTTCTGTGAGTAGCGAGGCCCTCATCCTGTTCCTGACACTGACGCGATCCCTACTTCTAGACACAGGCGCGATGAAGCCGTCAGAGCGTGAGGCAGCGTTGAAAGCGATCAAGATGGACCCGAAGTGCACCGTCATTCTGATGACGCTGTTGGCTGGTGCCGTCGGTGCGTGCTTACTTGACAGAATATGCATGGGCGATTCACGATCCTGCCGCAGGCCTGGATGTGACCTCGTGCAACCACGTTATATTCATGGAGCCGTGGTGGAACCCCTTCCCCGAGGTACGCCCGTATAACGTCAGGCTCGGCCCTTTCTGAACGTCCCATCAGGAGCAGGGCATAGGGCGCGCTCATCGTCTCGGACAGACGCGCCCTGTCCATGTTTACAAGGTCGTTGTTGAAGAGACCATCGAGGAAGCCGTGATAGCAGTATGTCTCTTCATAGATTAAAGAACACTGACGCTCATACTAGGACTTTTCTAGAAACAAGATGAGAAAAAAGAGCTTATCGGCGAGATCATGAGCAGCTGCGAAGCTGATCTAGAGGTCAAGGAAGTAGAAGAGATGCTCACCAGACACTCCACTATTGCTTCCATCGTCTAGCTTGCCTCAGCCATCTTTGAGAACATGTACAGCCCTTATAATTTGCGGAGTCATTCAACAATGTCATTCATCCTATCCATTGTACGAGTCGGCGAATATTGCGATCCAAGCTCAGAACAGAATAACTGCAGAAGGTCCAATCGACGCGTCTAGTAATGTGATATGCAGTCTGCTTTTCAGCGACCAGCAATCGTGATAGTTTAAGCCACAGTAAGGGTCCCCCACATCGCAAGAAACGCGGCCAGAGAAACAGTGAAGAGTCCACCCGAAAGCACGCGCCACGACGCCGCCCCATTCGTCATCATCTCTGCCTCGAGGTTCGGCACGGTGCCCAGGAAGCTCTCCCACGCGGCGACGGTCGCACTCGGCGCGAAGAGCGTGGATTGCGTGGACGTGGCGCCGAGGAAGAGGGCGGTGGCGACGCGCGGGGCATCGTTGGCGATCGACGGATCCTCGCCGCCAAGAACGACGGTGTCGCCTTTCGAGTCAGATGTGATGGATCCGGTTGCGTTTGAGTTGAGGACGAAATCGCGGAAGAAGACGTAGGCCTAAGAAGTGACAGTCAGGACCGGTGCTGGCGTACTACTATAGTACGCGAGGCTTACTGCGGTCGGGCTGAATTGTGGAATGAGATGGCCGACGTTGTCGAACAGCGCATAGGTTATGCCTCGTTCTTGGTGGACTATTCCAAGGACGTTCCCATCATCGTCCGCGAAGGGCGTTGCAGGCTTTCGAGTGAAGCCTCGGGTTCCACCAAAAGTCGCATTCTGCAGCAGTCGGTGAGATTATCACTCTAAACTTAACCACTCTTACAAACCTGAATAAGTACTGTCAAAAGACAACCGGATGGTCAGCGGACGATCAGCATATGTATTTGAACATGGGCTAACTTTCTAGGCTGTGGTGGTTGGCAATCGCATTGTTGGACCCGGAAAAGAGGATGAACTGGACGCCTTGGGATATCGCAGTCGAGACGAGCTCGTTAAAGAAAGTTGCGGGTCTGGGATTCAGATAAATTCTTTCGTTAGGATCTAACCATGCGGATGAGGCTCACTCGGGACCTGTATATCGAAACATATCAGAACAAATACTCCACAAAGACACAAGCTACGCACTGGGATCGCCATAAGGGTTGTCTGACGAGGCTGCGCACGAGCAAATAAGTCCCGTCAACTCAGTCAGAACAAGACCAGGACTTACAGATATTGGCCGAAGACCCGAACGGGTAGGCCGACACCGAAGTCCAGTTCTTACTGGTCGGTGCATGGAGAGCACCTCGAACCTGGTCGGCTAAATTACCACGTCGTAAGGCCAGGAATGACAGGTAGATGTTAAGAATGCAACGTACAATTGAAGTAATCTTCGATATTGAAAGAAGGCAATGGGTTGACCACGTCTGGGACATCGAAAAGCTTGAATCCGATGCATGTCAGTTTATAGAGACATAGACGTTCTTGCGAAAGGACGAACATTGAATGTCCCAGGAGCTGATTTGAGGAAGTATAAGCACAGACTTCTCTAAGGAAACATCCAGTACCTACTCCATGGGAATGAGTTGTTCACCGCGTAGTCAATCATCTCGTCGAAGAGCGAGCAGCCGTAGAACGGGTCGAGACTGCCGCTCGCCGAGCTCTGGCGTTTGGAATGCCTGACAATTGTCTCCCGAGCACGAAGCTCTCTCCTATCCAGTGATCCCACAATCTTCGACTCTGGTTGCGTGAGCGTCCAGTACGATGACCGCCGCGGAGATGATTGGACGGAAGGCAATGGCGCCTCCTGCGGATAGGTGATGTTGAGGTCGTATCCGCAGAGCTGTTCCCTAGATGCGCATCGGATAGGACTCAGATCATCTTCGCAAGACTGAGAGCAGAGTATTTATGTACTTTGACTGAAAAGAGGTGAAAACGCTCGGGTCGAACTTGATGAGCTGCGGGAAGGACTCGAGGACGCTTAGCTAGTGAGAGGAATTCAGCAGCATAGCAGAGACGACAATTGCACATGCAGACCGTTGAGACATGCGGCAATGTCGTAAAGCCACCCATCAAGCCGTTACCGATGGCTATCTTCTTCAAGCTCACGGGTGGAGATGATGAGGCAAGAAGAGCTTGCGCGATGTATGGCTATAAAGTAGCCTCGATTGGGATATAGGTCTACAAGGGACGAGTCGAGTACACATACGATAAAGATGCCCGCGTAATCTTCACCTGCGAGAGTGAGTGGACGCTTCGCAAGGCTCGGAAAGACCTTGACAAGGTTCGATAGGAACCCCAACTGAGGATCGGCTTCAGTATCTGAATAAGCTATCGTTAATTCTTTTGAATACTCACGAAATCAGAGGCCATGTCGCCTTCATTAGAAACTGGAGGTCTAAATGAGTCGCCAGTCATGCCACAAGCATACAAAACGCACTGTAGCCATGAAGATCAACTGTCGAGAATCCACTTCCGACTACAGCTAATATAAGAATGGAGAAGTTATGAGATCAGTTCTGTGCATACCGGGTTGATCGATCCAAAACACATCGATAATGTTGGTCCAGCTTTGGCCGTTTTGCGTGATACTGAAGTCCGGATGTATCGACATGAATCCATTCTACCCTTACAATGAGCACAATATAGGCCTTAAAAAACCAAGTAATGCGCACCCCAGTCATTGCAGTGAACAAACTTGACGATCCAGGCCTGGCATCAAGATGATATTAGTGATTCTCAAATGAAAAGCGCTGTCTTACCCTCCGCCACCTCCAAGCCATATCAGCCACGGCTGAAGCTGGGCATCTGCAGCAGGGATAGTGAGAGAGCCGCTGGTAGTCTCGAAGCCCCAGAAGAACAGGGTATTGTTCGGATGGCCTGCTCGCCCGACAGGCAGATTGCCAGCGAAGTTGCGAGGAAGTGGGAAGGTGATGTTCGGGAGACCTTGCTGGACCTGGAAGTCTGTCTCGCGATAAGCACTACAAAAAAGACATGAAGGCTAAGATGAAGGTGCTTACAATCCTGCCAGCCAGGGCTAAAGTCGCCTTCTTCGGGAATTCCGCTGTAGTTTTGTGGAAAGCTGTTGGAAGGTTGTCCGGGAATGGTCGGAGTCACATGCGGCAGCGGAACGCTGGTTGATGTTGCCGATGCGCTGGAATTGGACGCGCTGGTGCTGTTGCCAACAGTCGAGTTTGCGCTGCTGGACGCCGAAGCAGCACTGGTAGCAGAGCTTGCAGGCGCAGATGGCAAGGCCGAGGATGACGCATTCGCAGCAGCACTAGATGCCGCATCTGAGAAATGAGCAGATGAAAAAAGGATGAGGAATAAGGAAGGGACGGCTCTGATAGTTGAGCCTTTCATCTTGAAAGCAATAAGTTATGCGGGGAGTGGAAGACCGGCGAAGGTCAGGAAATGCGAGGAACGCAGACCTGCCATGCTTTATGGACAGTTTTTCCGCAGCTGTACACACGACCACAACGGAGAGAAGGGTCTTGGCGGGCCCGCTAACAGCGCAGAATGCGTCGCGTCCCTGCCTACGAATAATCGCTCGTGAGGCCCCAGTCGAAATGTTTGTGCCAGATGTAGACGAGGAACAGATTGTGGGAAGTAAAGGCCAAAGGTTTGCTGTATCAAGCTCTGCATGCGAATTCCACGAGGCCACCGAGGAATAGATCGCGGAATTGGTGCGGAGAAAAGCGAATTAAAACTCGACCGAGGAGACCTGCTCGACGCGAAGATGGGAGAATCCAGGGCCAATGTTGCATCAGGGCGACCTTCCTCTGCTCGAGCCTGGCAAAATCCACCACTGGTAGCAGTGTGCCTAGGCGGCCATGTGTCCTTGTTCACACTGTACGTCAATCGGGACTGCATTGCGGAGGATCACGAACATCAAGGACCTGCGCGACAGGCAGTAGCAAGCAGTGCGGACCTGTCTACCCAAACGGGCAGAGGTTTCACGGACATACCGCCGGTGAATCAGAGATGGATTGACAGATCCAGTGATAGCGAACGTAGGACACTTCAATGGAGGGCTGTTATAGAGGCTGTAAGGTCAAGCTGGGACATTCGTGGCGATTCTTGCGACCAAAACGGGATATCATGAGGCTCCCACGGAAGGGCGATCACAGTACTGTGGTTTTGCATCGGCCGCGCGGCCGGCTGCAATGTTATAGCATGAAGAAAACTCTCGAGCCCGACATCTTCACTTTTTAGTGATACGGAGTACTTTCAATATACGCTGGATCAGAGCAATGAACACCCTCATTGGACCGTCAGCGCACATCATGTACTGGAGGCGCGATATGGACTCACCATTTCTCACCATGCATGCTGCTAGCACTTGCACAAATCCTCCAGAAGACGACAGCACTTCCGCCACACGAGATTGTACTCACCCCTTCGCCGTCAGTACAGGCTCTTAATTATTTATGATTCGTATCATCGGTGCGGGATTCTCAGGACGCGGAAATTTGAAGACGGAAGGGAGGTGTTCGAGTTATAGACGCGTTTGGGCGGGTAAGACGTCCTGATAACAAGAGAAGAGAAGACGGCACAAACTCATCCCTCAGATATATAATAGAGACAGCAAGGGCTGAGATTGTTGGGAACTGAATGAGTATCAGCCTAGAGCATGAACACGATGATGCTGAACTTCTGGCCTGACCGAAGCTCGAAGCTCGCCGCGGAGGTAGCGGACCGGGCTCCCCGGCGGGTGAGCGCTGAAATTCGGTTTCTAATTCTGTCTCGAGGATCATACTCCCATGAACTATTGTGTGCCATGGGTTTAACAGACGACCTACGGCCTCAATAATACGATGTGCGGCGTGTTCAAAACGGCACTGAGTTGCTTATTCTTTTTCTATTCTATGTTTGGCGACGCAGCGCTGCCCATCGATCCGCTACAGTAGCTCGTGTCTGATTTCTACGATCAGGCCATGCCATTCGAAGAGATGACTTCAAGGAAGGTACCTTATGGTGAGCATCAAAACTTTCTGGCATCTGTACATGATGGGCATTCTAATATTTCATGGTGACATAGTCCGTTTGGGCAACTCAGGCCTGAAGGTCTCTCGCCTTATTCTTGGCTGCGGTGCCTACGGCAGCTCTGGCTGGCAGCCCTGGATCGTGAACGAGGAGGACAGCATCAAGCTCATCAAGGCCGCGTTAGTGACCGCTCACGCCGTACTACGGCCCAGCCCTGACTTCTCAGATCGCGTCCAATCATAGGTACGACCTCGGCATCCAGACCTTCGACACGGCGGATGTAAGTCGCTTCTTCAGATAGACGGACCGCCAGACTGATCGTGCGCAGGCATACTCCAACGGCGAGTCGGAGATCGTGCTCGGAAAGGCTATAAAGCAGCACGATCTTCCGAGAGACGAGATAGTCGTCATGACCAAGGTTAATGGTCAGCTTCCCGTGCGCGCAGCGCCGAAGACTAGTGCGAGCAGCTCTACCGCCCTGTATCACGCTGTCAGAGCGAATGGTACTATAACTTGCACGAGAAAGCCGAGGCGAACGGCTATGTGAACCAGTTCGGGCTGAGCCGTAAGCACATCTTCGCCGGTGTACAGGCGAGCTTGCGGCGACTTGGTCTGGACTACGTCGACGTCCTGTTCTGTGAGCACTGGCTTCCAACTCTTGCGCGCGTGCACATTTTTGATAAAGATTCCTCTGAGGCCATCGCTTCGATGAGCATACCCCGATAGAAGAAACGGTGAGGCCTTCTCCAATGCGGTCTATTCTGTGCCGCTAGACTAGCCGGTAGATGCAAGCTCTGCATGATGTAGTGCAAGCCGGGTATACACGCTACATCGCAATGAGCTCGTGCAGAGCCTGGCAATGTAAGAACGTCCCATGGATTCCCTGCGATAGGTCGTTTAACTTGCCCTATGTTAGTCCATATAATGCAGAGTGAGCCTTTCCTTCACCTCGCCCCACACGCCGACTGACCTTGCATCCAGATTACGCCCTGACCCACAACCTCACGCCCTTCATCGCAATGCAAGACCAGTACAGCCTCGTCTACCGCGAAGAGGAGCGCGAGATGCTGCCCACGCTAAAGGTATCCACTCTCTCGTCGCTATCGGCTCCATGCTCACTCGCGCCAGCATTTCGGCGTAGGGTGTATGCCCTGGTCGCCGCTCGCGCGCGGACTGCTGACGCATCCCTTGGAAGAGAAGACGTACCGCAGCTCTACAGACCGGTGGGTCTCCCATGAAGGCCTGCATACATGCATGTCTCAATCACTTCTGCGACCACAGCTTCGGCATCCCGCTATTGCAAGGCGGCGGGAAGGAGATCATCAGGCGGTAAGCCTCGCCATCATGCGACACCACCACTCGATCACCAATAGCACCTCGCAGAGTCGAGGAGACAGCTAAGCGCCGCGGCGTCAGCATGGCGCAGATCGCTCTCGCCTGGCATCTCCACAAAGACGGTAGGAGCGCCTGTCGTCAGCACCAGCATGACATCTGACAGAGGGCAGGCATCACCGCTCCCGTCATTGGCGCGAGCACGGAGGCGAAGCTGAACGACCTCATTGGTACGTTCCATCCACCCGCGCGTCACGAGGAGACGCGAATCTCTGATGATCTCCCAGGCGCGCTCGACGTCAAGCTCGACGATTCGGAGATCAGCTATCTTGAGGAGGCGTACAAGCCAATGCCAGTTATTGGACATCCCTGAGACTATTTGCTAGGTAGTATATAAATCGTAATTGTGCGATTTTGTGACCATAACGCAACTCAGATGAAGCAAAGGGCGGGATTTATTTGACCTTTCAAATGTACATGCGACGCCAATTAATGCCTATGTCGAACAGCAGTCAATCGCGTCGACGATCGTCAACCATCAAAGAGAATCCAAACGTCCAGCCCCTAGAGCCTCAAAGTCTTTGCGTCCCTGAAAAAGGTCAGTAGAACAACATGTTGCATGGAAATATAGCCGAGTCCTTGCGAATGCTACAAAAAAGTGAATTGCTCGGAAGATTAAGGAAAAACACTTAGCCTTTTTGATAATACAGGTATATGAATGATGAGGTGGCGAGGAGAATGGTGAACGGTGGGGCGCTGGCGAGAGCATAAGAGACGACGATAACTTAGATGAGTGGCGGAGTAACACGGTGCGTCCTGGGGATGGGAGCAGCACGCGCATCACCAGCCAAATGCGTGAGCTATCGTGTCCGAGTGCGTTTTTCTAATGGGATGGTCAACATCGTTTCGAGCCACGAAGACAACATGAGACCATACCTGGTGACGCAGCCTGGTCGCTCTGAGCATCAGACTCGAGCTCATCGTCTTCCAGGTTCGCTTCATCGAAGTCTCGCTTATGCGACGTTTTACTGGACAGCGTTGCGCTCTCGGTAGAGGCGTCCTCAGGCTGTTCGACCAGAGAAGGACCGTCATCGTCGAGTCCTTCTTCCCAAGGTTCGTCCTCAGGTTCTGGATAGTCCCAAGTTTCGGCGTTAGCCTTTATCTCATGAGAGGATTCATCGATGTCTGCAGATCAAAATTAAAAATAAGAAATATAGGAGTCAGAATGTTGGCTGACCATCGTGTCGTTCAGATACATCCTCAGGCTGATGGGAAGGCCCAGCGATGGGAAATAAGGACTTATGCTCCGTGTCGTCAGTAAGCGGATGTGCAACATCCTCTACTTCGGTGGAATAATCTATATCACCCGGTCAATACAAGTTCGTTCCACGAACCAAGTGGATACTGACCTTCGGGATTAACTGCAACAGGCTCAGTGTGATTAGAACTGACGGTATGAGAATCGTCTTCGTAAAGGGCGTCCTCATCTTCGCCAAGATCTATGCACAAAACAATCAGTCTACTGAGGAGTACATCACGCATAAGTAGACTCACCTTTTTCAGCCGCGACGACATCGTCATTTGGTTCGATGCCGTTCTGATCATGAGAAAGCGAGGTCTGATCGACGACCTCGCCGGATTCGCGTGAACCAGGATATTCATCCTGGTTCTCCTCATATGTTTCTTCCTCATGTTGACTGGCAGCGTAATCCTCTTCATGAGCCACACCAGCTTCATCCTCATACTCCAAGGGACCGACATCTTCCTCAGTGGCCCCCTCGGCGCCGGCATCTGGAGCTTCGAAAGCTTCACCGCCGACGCCTTCTTGAGTTTCGGTGGGTGCACCTTCGCGAGCTGCTTCAGCGTTTTCGGGACCGTACTCTTCCTCAGGAGGCACAACGCCTTCGTTTACCTCTTGATATTCTGGATATTGCCCGTCGCCATCTTCGTATTGGGCTTCGGTTTCATCGGGAGCAGCTTGCTCTTCCTGGTTTTGGGCTACAGAAGTATCACCTTCCTCTTCGTAATAAGTTGTGTCTTGGTTGTCTTGTTCATAATAAGTATCATGCGCTTCTGTCCCAAATATTGTCAGCCTATTGGGTATCCTGGATGCGACCAAAACGCATACCGTCTTCGTGTTGTACCGCCTCCTCGGCGTAAACTTCACTGCCCTCCTCAGCCACATTCAGGCGAGCTATCTGATCTTTCAACAGGTGATAACGCTCGATGAACCTCGGCTTGATGAAGCGCAATCTGCAGCGGAGCGGCCCAGAGAGATCTGTGCCGTCATGTAAAATATTCAAATCATGCAGGGTCACTTCGCGTGCGTAAACATTGTCCTATAGAGACAAAATGAAATGAGTCGTTGATCGCCACTGTTGTTAAAATACCGACCTCAGATATCGCTAACTGAAGATCATACGCATCGAGAACCATTTCGTTCTCCAGAAATTCGGGAAGCCGTTGGATCCTTTCTTCTTGACGTAAAGCATCGAAAACGTCGGATAATCGCTCGTAATAGAGTGTCGGACGATGGCCAAGCAAGACTTCAAATCGCGGTCCCTCAAATTCAGTGCTCTCTCCTTGCGTCTGGTCAAGAACATTAAACAAGCAACATTCTGGCTGGCCTGGAGGCAGAGGAAGCTCGAGAAGGACGGCAGGAGGAGGTTCGATAAAGACGCCTTCAGAGATCTCGTGCGGATTTGATTCTGCACCCTCGGCTGCCTCGGACACGTCGTGGGCGACGTGCTCCTCAAAATCTGCCTCACGCTGGACATGCTCTTCAGGGGCATATGCACCGTCCTCCGTAGGGTAGTGCTCGTCTGCAGGCGCAAGGTCGGTAGCCACTGTCTCGGGATTCTCAGGGACTTCAGGCGCTGAAGTCGCCTGATCGTAAAACGTCGAGTCATCTTCAGGATGGACGACGGCCGCAGCAGAGTCTAGCTGCGTGTCATTTGAATCTGAGATCTCTGGAAGAACGGCACCCTGCTGACTTGCGGGTTGATCAGACTCCTCCGTAGCTGGAACAACAACGTCGTTGGTGACGTTCTCTATGTGAGAGACAGTGCTGTCTGAGGAGTCTTGAGGTGCCTCGGCCGCATCCGTAGGACGGTGGTCGAAGGGTGTGGGCTCATGTGGCATTGGCGTGGGGTTGTCGAAAAAGCGGGTCGATCCATCTTCAGGGTGAGGCTCAGCGGTGTTATCGACCACTGATACTAGCTCTGTCACAATATGAGGATGATCATCAGTTGGTCCGTGTTCGAGAGGGATGGGAGCAGGTTGGTAAGGTGGGATGTCTGAGGGCTGCGCAATCGCGGCGTCCGAATCTTGAGGGGCGTCGACAAACTCGACGTCCACTAGCTCGGTGCTAGCAGCCACCACCCCGCCATCGTCTACCATTTCATATTCGATAGGATCGCTGTGATAGGGCTCCATTTCGACCTCGACGTCTGAGTGGTGCTGAGTGGGGATGTCGTCGTCCATGGCGGCTTCTGTTTGTGGCCATAGTTTTGGGGAAGAGCCGCTAGTGTGCATATGGACATCGGGGTCACTTGGAAAATCGAGCATCTGTGCGTCGTAAGGCTCCATCATTGTCGTCGACATACCGGTGCCGTCGACAGTAATCAAACGGCGAAGTGGAAGTGGTGGAGGTAATGGGGAAAGGACAAAAGGGTAGGTGACAAACCCGTGACAGACCGTGACGCCAAAACTCAAGTCGGAGCTTGACGCGCAACGCCACACGCATGCTCCTCGACTCGTGCACCGATCCATGAGCCTATGCAGCCGCAGATTCGTACTATTGGCTAGCTTGTCTCCAGCTTGAGGTTGTCCAGATTTCTATCTCTAAAAATCGTTATGAAAAGTCAAGAAATTATTCGAAGTTCCGCTGTGCAAGCGATGTAAATATCTCATTTCTTCCGACGAGCTCTGGACTAGAGGCGCCAATATAGGTACGTTTTTTCCTGGTCTCGAGCTACTTCAAAGTTTCAGAAAAAAAAAACCTCAACGCGCCCACAGTGCACGGACGTATTTGATATAGACTTGATATATGTACGTCGGCAAGAATCCTCAGGACTGCTGATAAGTCAACTAGCATCGTTGAGCCGAAAGCATGTCCATGAATTTATGCGACGTAGCTCAAAGTGGCTGCAACTGGGCTGTATCGATACGCTGAAATGTGAGCCTTTAGGTAACATGACGACGGCTCGAAATACTTGCTCGCACGTCTGGGTCGGAAACGACTATGAGGGCAGATTTTGATCCGTATGTTTCCTCTTACCTCAATATTGTCTCGCGAAATAGCTACTTGTCCCTCGACACAGGTGGCATGCGCGGTCCTTGAGGCTTGAAGGACTGGCAACGAAATCATAGATCGGTGAAATTGCTTGTTATTCTGTATTTGGTCTGAACGTTGACATGCAACATTACCTAGAATCTCGCCACGGAAAAGGATGGCCCAATGGCGCAGCTCCCCCCTCGCGTGGTTTTCACGAATGACGGTGCATCTGTGTATTGGTATTCTCTCCCGTTGTTCGCTCATAATCTTCTCGGTACATAATTAGGTGCCGCACCACTCATCATCGGGTCGACTTCACCCGAGAACCTGTACGCTGGATGTGAAGCTGACCGACGATGAAATGTCCATAGAAAGGCATACATACACATCGATGTCTAGCCCTCGGACATCCTTGAAGAAGTGATCCATCGCAGTCTTCGGGAGGTCTGCGTCCGGTGGATACCCTCCTATTTTTCACTGACCGTAGCATGATGGAAGACTAGCTCATAGTCCCGCCTAGCACTGTTGCATGGAGGCAAGAGAAAAATTCAATATGCGCCCGCCGGCAACTTGAGTTGAAGGTATGCTCGTTGTTCGTATCATTCTCTGCAATCCTTGACTTACGAATTTCTTCACCTGCTGATTTTGCATCGGTGTACACGCTTCGGACTTAATGAATCAGCACGGTCCTCGCGCTGACATCAATGACATCTGGGAAATAGTCACGAAATTCGCGTCAGGTCATACGCATGAGCGTTGTCATCGCGTTACCGATCAATATTGTTTGATGATACCGGAGACAGCATCTGTGCTTGTCGAAATCTGCATCAAAATTATCGGGCAATTGCTTAGTCTCCGTTGCTGACCTCATACAAAGGAAAGTCATTCTGCGTTTACGTGGTGACTGCTCAAATCAAACTAGGCAACCTTGTGCTGGTGAGTTGCTTGATCTGTTGTCTGTATGCTGAGATGCCGTCGAAGACTGACCACTCCCTTAAATTCGGCAGACTATCGACGGCTCATAAGAATCTTGGATGCGCCGGCTAGAGTCCAAAGCCCGATTTTCCCAGCAAGCTTGCCTTTTAAAATTAACGTATTTTTGTCAAGACAGCGTTGAGATATTCAGCCCATATTCTGACCCCACGGTTGGTTTGCACGCATGCAAACATGTTGCGAACATCACCAGCCAATCGCAGCCCATCTTAACCACGACGGCGAAACATGAGAAATCTGATGACTGTTTCTGTTTACGTTGTGGGGAAAAGAGCTGACAAACAGAAGTGCGCTGATTATCTATACAATCTTTAGAGCTGGCCATGCCTGGCCATTGTCCAAATCCATCAATTCGTCCGCAGAGTTCTGCAGTTCCATGGACTTCCATTGACAGGTCTGTATTGTCAATGATGTCGACGATCGCCACGAGGCACCGCCTCTCGATCCTATAAGAGCACGCTCGGTGTTTGATCCTAAGATCACCAACCGCCCTCGCCCCACTTTCGAAAAACCTCTTTACCAGTTCGCTAATATGGTCCTCAAGCTCCACGGCTCCCCCCACTCGACCTGCTCATCCAGAGTTTTTGTGGTTCTCAAGGAGAAGAACGTGCCCTACGAACTCGTCCCAGTCGACTTCGCCACCGGCGAGCACAAGTCCGCCGCATTTCTCGAACACCAGCCTTTCGGCCAAGTGCCCTACCTTGTCCGTATCTAACGTCTACCACCCACTATGACCACCCGCATCTAATCTGTAGCCATCTTCAGGTAGATGACGGCTTCGAGCTGTACGAGTCCCGCGCCATCTGCCGGTACATCGCGACGAAGTGGGCGAGCCAGGGCACGCCGCTCATCCCCACTGGGCTCGAGGCCCTGGCGCGCTTCGAGCAGGCCGCCAGCATCGAGCAGAGCAACTTCGACGCGTTCGCCGCGCCGCTGGCCTTCGAGAAGGTGTTCAAGCCGTGAGTGTCGCCCTGCTATATCGGGTACGCATCGTGAAGCCAAGCCCAGAATCTGACGATCGCTTCCATATCCGTAGATTGTTTGGCCAGACGCCCGATGAGGCGCGTATCGTCGAGCTTTTGGGGAAGCTCGACGCGAAGCTCGCCGTGTACGACCAGATTCTTGCCAAGCAGAAGTACCTCGGTGGGGATGTACGTGTCCAGTGATTTGTGGTTGGAGACAGTTTGCGCTAATTATCGGTTTGTAGGAGATCACCCTAGCGGACTTGTTCCACCTCCCCTACGGTGACCTCGTTCATTCGACACTGGACGTCTTCAGCAAGCACCCCAACGTCCTCAGGTTCGTCCCCTTACTCTTGGATGCGAAACTAGTTTCTCACAGATCGTCATAAGGTGGTGGAATGAGCTCTCGAGCCGCCCTTCGTGGGTTGCCGTCAAGGCTGCTGCGTAAGCTTCTGGCCTCTAGCAATGGCTAATGGCCTGCGGATATCTTGCACATAAGCTTTGTGTACTTAGTGAGGATTTTGAATAAAGAAGAACGAAAGTCAATGGCAGGATGCACAGGGTGATCACCGTCAAGGCCACGCGCATCATATGGACAGCGCAAACGTGAGATAGTCGTGACTCACACCTGTCCTTGTTCCAGAATAAACTTGTTAATGCGAAAAAATATGGCCCACAACGCCCGGAACAAGGTGCCAGGAACAGCTATGAGATACTTATTCATCGATCTGTGGGACCATCGCCGTCTCCGCAGCTTCGTCGCGAGGAGCCCATTCACGTCCACGAAGGTCAATAACATCCTGCAGAATATAATGAGTAATCGATGGATGAAAGGGCCTTCCAGAAGCTACGACATACCTGCAACATGGACCGCATACGCGGACTGGCCTTATCAGAGTCGGCCAGCTTCTTCATCCGCACGAAGTACACGTCCATGAATGTACGCGCCTTCCCCACATCCAGCATCTGCCCGGCGGTTGCCAGGAGCTCGCACAAGCCCTCGACCTGCTCTTCCTCCGGGTTCTCTACGTTCTGGAGCAGGACTTTGATACAGTCGTACGCGATGCGCTCCCCGACCATGTGCACCTTGAATAACTCGCCGATGAATCTGACGAGATTGACGTCACGGCGCTTGGCCTCCTGCGAGGTAGGGTTCTCGTCCGAATTCAGCCTGCGTTCGCCGTCCTTGCGTTCTTCGCCTTTCTTGCGCTCTTCGCATGCCAACGCGTCCGCGCCCTGACCTTCTGAAGCCTCTGTCGCAGGCGCCGCCCCAGCGACATCCTTTTGAACCCCCCAACGACGCTCAAAGTCCTCCTGACAACGGTTGAGCAGATACTTCCTGAACAGAAGGCCTCCCGCAAGCGGCTTGCCCTCCGCGTTTCGGATCCCATTGTCGTGCACCTGCGGGCTGATCTCTTCCATCATCTTCCGGCACAACCGCGCATACAACTCGGAGCCCCGTCCGTCGCCCATCGCCTTCTCGAACACGAGCCGGATGACGAGGATCAGCGTCCGCCCGTCCGTCTCCTTCTCGGATTTGTTTGCCCATTGGACGATCTGGTCTGAGATGGCGTCGAAGTGCTCGGTGGTGAGTTTTTTGAGAAGCGCGTTGACGTTGAGATGGACAAGCACGGGTGATACTTGCTTTGACGCAGCACGTTTTGAGTTCGTGGGAGCCCGCATGCCTCGTGGAGGGCCAGACGAGGTCGCTTCAGCGTCCGCCTCTGGAGTCATTTCTGCTTTCCTAAGGATCGACTAAGCGCGTCAGCGATAGTATGGATGACAATCAGTTGCATACTCACTTGGGGGAGGAGCGCAATGGATCCATATTGTTCTTGTCCTTTGTTTCTGTTGCGGACATTAGTGGGGCGTTGTTCGTGAGTATTGTGCAACCCAAAGACAGCTATATATGCGTCCGTAAGTAAGCGCTACTCTCTGCGCTGCATTACGCATGACGACAATCAAATGAGCCCGTGAATGCGAACACGATAGGCAATGCTTGCGCTAGGGTTCCCACTTCCCACGAAATGACAGCGCTCGAAAGAGCTGAAGGGCCTCGCCAATCTGGCATGTCTGTGCTACATGGATCCAGCACGTGAAAAATCTGCGGTGCAGTTGCACTGCTAGAAGCTTCTACCTTCAGCGCTTGATAGACAGAGAAGCGCCTCGATATGTGGATCGAAAATCGAATCGACCATAATTAGGCCGCTTGAATGGTAAACTGCGAGAGTGAGTGGACTTAGGACCACCGCAAAGTTCTTTCCACCCTGCTACGCAACATCGTAAAGCTGTGATGCTGCAGAACCACACGACAGGCGCCGCCGCTATCGACATTCCCTAGCTCAGTTGGCAGCTACCTATTTCATGAGGTTATGCAATCGCAACATCTACGAAAAGATGGAAGGATTGACCCGTAGAACACTCACCTGGAGTCTGTTTCAAGACCAAGTCATTCAAATTTCCCACTTGAGTCGTGGTCAGGATAAGGCTACGGATCTGACCAACGATTGCGAATAGCGAGAATCGATGCGATTGCTCATAGCTTTCATGAGAGACGGACCCGAACGACTGCGTTGGTCGAGTCCTTGGCAAGGTTAGCTGCGATTCAGAAACTGTCGGCGGGGACATTTGCGATCGACAGAATGGAGTCCTGAGTCAGCGCCGATTGTAAACAGGGATCTGATAAGATTAGATGTCGAAACGCTCTGATGTCGGTTAGCTTCAATTTCTAGGCACGCCGTCGAAGTACAACACGACGACAAGCATCCTACCAACGAACTGAAAACTACACTTTACAGTCCATGAAATGTGAGTCCTTGCGTGGAAAAAATCCCGTATGTTTCAAAGAAACCCAAGCAACCTGTTCCCGCCTGCCCCTCGGGCCCGATAGATCGGGGGCCTGCGGGGCGGGATATGTTATTTCATGCCGAGATCATGCCGCCCAGCGCAGCCCCCGCCGGTGTTGCTCACAAATATAACGGTAGGCGTCCGTAGTCACCTTTTACCTTCTAACAACCCTCATCTACAGCCTCTAGCCGTTCTTCTCGCTGGCCTTTCCTCTAGCCAGACGTCGCCGACTCGACTCCTGTTGACCCGGGAGTCATCGAGTTCGCTCTCCAGCTACTGCCCATTTCGAGAACAAGCGGTTTAAGGATAGCCCCTGACCGGCCGCTGCCTGAAGACGCCCAGCATGTCGGTCGGACGCGCTAGCAAGAGCGTCATGCGCTCGATGAAGAACGTTGCTCATGGTTATTCGGATACGCAGACGAAGGTTCGCTCTGCGACGAGCAACGACCATGTCCCGCCGAGCGGCCTGCAGATGCATGAGATCGCAGTCTTATCATATAACCCGTACGTCACTGGCTGGGCATCCTTGGCCCACTTGAGACCTTTGGTCTGAAATCGTATCCAGTGTCGACTACACGGAGATCATTGAGATTATTGACAAGCGTCTCAACGACAAGGGGAAGAACTGGCGGCACGTCTACAAGGTTCGTGGTCTTCGCTGAAACTTTTCGTCCTGCTCGGAAGATGCCTCCGTCATCGAGGCGCCGGCGTGCTGCGGGTGCCGTCAGCATGTTCACACTGGCATTATCCGACCGTGGCCTCGTTGCATAAGCGGATTCGGGCAGACATACGCGGTCTTTGTCCAGAGCTGTCCAATCTCGTACGAGGTCATGATTCACGTAGGAGTTATATGTCCCTGCTCAGCAAACGATCCGTCTGCCTTTTCTCTTGGCTCGGGCATCCGGCCATTACCTCCATTTGCTCAGGGCGTTTGGCGCCTTCGGGCAGAATCGTCTATGACTTCCTTCTCTTCGCACATATGCTGACGCTCTGCCATTACGTCTGTAGTCTCTCGCTATACTCGATTACCTCCTGCACAGCGGCTCGCCGGCCGTTGCGTCCTACTTCCGTCAAAACCTCTACGTAGTCAAGACGCTCACTGAGTTCCAGTACATCGATGACACCGGGCGCGACGTAGGCGCGGACGTCCGCGCGCGGGCGCGCGAGATTACGCGTCTGCTGATGGACGAAAGGCGGATCGCCGAAGCCCGCCGTCGGCGTCGCAGGATGCGCCAGCGGATGCAGGGCCGTCCGGTGGACTCAGACAGCGAGGACGATGAGGTCAGCGCGCGAAAGTTCCAGGAGGAGCAGCTCCGCAAGGAGCGGGAGGGAGCGGCGCAGAAGCAGGAGAAGAAGAAGACAGAGGAGGAGCTCGACATGGAGCGCGCGCTAAAGCTGAGTGAGAAGGAGCAAGAGGAGCATAGGAAGCGGCTCGATAAGGCTAATGCGGAGGCGCTGTTTGACGACACCAAGCAGATGTGCGTCACTGTTTCACTATTTTGCTCGGAAACTTGTGATCCTGATGCTATTTTTGCGTCAGTGGACCATCAAGTCTCATAGACACGTCCATTAATGCCGATGTCCAGCAAATTGCGCCACAGTTCACGTCGGTGCAGCCGCAGTACACCCAGATGCAGCCACAATACACGCAGTACTCGCTGCAGCCTCAATACACTCAGATGCAGCCGCAGTATACCGCGTATGATCCGGCTGCGCAACAGGCCCAGTATGACGCCATGATCCAGGTGCGCCCCTCCTTTTCGCAGCCCATTTCACGTCTAATGCCCTCTATAGGCCGAGTACGCGCGCCAGCAGGCAGAGGCCCAACAGCAGTACCAGATGCAGATGCTCCAACAGCAACAGCAGCAGAGGGCAGTCCAGCCCCAGACCACCGCCAACAGCTTCGGGTCCAACAACCCCTTCGCGCAGCCCTCGCCCCAGCTCCCGCCCTCGACACCCAGCTCGTTCTATGCGTCCTCGCCGGCCCCCTCGCTCTCGTACCAGAACACCGCGCGGTCCGTGCCCGCGCTCACGCACCGCACGTCGACCGCGTCGTCCTACGCATCCTCGCTGCCGCCGCCGACGCCCGTGTCGCAGCCCGACCTGTCTATCCGGCGCAGCGCCAACGAGAACGCACAGCTCGCGCAGCTGTTCGCGAACCGCACGGGCGCGAGCGACGGCGTGGACACGTTCGGGAACACGGGCGCGCTGCGGTTCGGGGGGACGGCGTACGGCCAGCTCGCGGCGCAGAAGACGGGCGTGCTCGGCCAGTCGACCGGGTCGTCATATGCTTAGCTTAGATTCAACTCTAAGCGTGTCGCATCGGTTGGTTGGGCGCCCGCGTCGAAACATTGCATGTATAGCACCTCATCTCATTATTTGCATATTCCTACACTAGGATTTGATACGGTCTTGTTAATGGACCAGCACCCATCATCTATCTGTACACTATCTTTGTTGATGTTGTAGCTGTAACACTAGTACCACGTAAACTAGAATCTTTCCACAGTTTTGTTTCTCATCATCTTCTATCCTACCGCATTCTCTCTGGGATAATTTACTTTTGTCTTTGTGTCAATCTTATGCTTGATTTCAATGTCTCTGCACCCTGTACCGTGTCGTACTTCGAGTCCGAAGGAAGGAAGGACTTGGCGCGTGATCGGCGTGCCGCGGAGATGAAGCAGAACTCCCGCCGCTCTCCTCAATGCCAAATTCAAGGACATAATAGATGAAGAAGGGAGGCCACTTCGGCATATTCCATTGATTTCTGGAGCGTTTATAAGAGGACAGAGAAGTGGGAGGACCCGCTTGCGTAGGAGATACAATAATCGAACGAGGGGTGTTTAATTGTCCATCGGAATAAACTATATGCAACCTACAACTCCACACGTCTTCGCCTTCCACTATTTCGGCAGCAACGCTAGGTCCCAACAAAATGCATCGCTGACCCATAACCGTGCGCGTTCTTGTCCACTCCCTCCGTCCACCTCTCCCCAATAATTGAGACCCTAAATTATTGCCGGACCCGTTGCGGGCCAAGGTGTACATTGGATTCACTGGTTGTTGTACGCAGGGCAGAGCTGGTCCCAGGCGCCTGTTTAAAGAAGCGTCAGCATTGGCTCATCTTGCAAGACGGATAGTCATACCGGTCGGGTCATTCACAGCAGCGGCGTCGCCAATGTCTTCGGCCATTACCACTGCGAAGCCGCTAGAGGAAGAGGGTGAGTATGACAGTATGACATGTCCGAGCTATGGAAGGAAGCTTACGCTTGCAGATGCCAGTCGATGTGGCTGTCAACGAGTGTCAATTTCGTGGGACGGGAGAGCGACAGATCAGACATACCAATGCATGAACCAGGGGCCGGGGTTATTCGTCTGGAAACGGATCGTCACGTTGTCGTTCGTGGTGGTGCCGATGTTGACCGTGTCGCGCCAAACGGGGTTCTCGTAGTTGAGGGCATCGGAATCCGCGCTGCGCACCACCGCGAAGTTGTGCTGCTCGCTAGTCAGCTCCTGCTCAGCTGCGATGAGCAGAAAATACATACACCGTGCAAGTGGACGGGGTGACCACCGCCGACGACACCGCCGGGGATGTTAATCTCAACGCTCTTGTTTAGTGCGAGGGGGTATATGCTGTCCGAGGGCATCAGAGCGGACGCGTTCTGGGCGCCACTGAGAATTTGGAGGAGCACTGGGACAGTGGGAGACACCCAAGGGTGGCCGTTGACTGTGAACTCGGTACCGGTCTAATATCACGATCAAGCGCATAGTCAGCGGCCAGCAATATATTTGCAAAGATGCAAGGCACATACGAAGTTGACGTCCAGCTCGAAATTGATGTCCGCGCCTCCGGGGTGAGCAAGTCCGGGCTGATAAGATAGCGCGTTAGAATCAAAATGAACGAGATGATGTGGGCCTGGAGGCACGGAGCCGAGTACTTACCGCTGGCTGGGCGACGAGAGGCTATATAAGGGCAACAAGGGACATCAGACCCGGGACCAAGACTCGACGGAGATAAGATAAAGCGCCTTACGCGAATGGCGGTTTCCTGCATGGGCGCGACGGTGGGCGTCTGGATGGTATTCGGGTCCGCGTTGCCAGCACCGGCGTAACGGAGGATGGCCATGTTCACTCCGCCATCGAACGACGTAGTGCCCGCGTTCGGCATTGCGCGAATCCCTGCATATTCAGAATTCAGGAATAAACAGAATGTAACGAGAAGGAGAGACTGACAGTAGTTGCCAACGGTTTGATTCGCATTAAGCTGGGAAAGAATCATTTAGATAAGCCCATGATATAATTTCATCGGCGACGCACAATGAAAGAGTATCTCTGGCCTGCGGAGATTTAAAAGGAATTAGTCGGTGCGTAAGTACGAGTTTGCCGCACTCACTGGCATAGATCTGAATCGAGTCAACATTGTACGGCTGCACAGATACTCCGTCGACCTCAATGATGGTGAACGTATGGTTGTCGATGGTGAAGATATAGTTGGGGTCGCAGGCAATATTGACCAGACGCATGCGGTATCTGAGAGCCGTATCAACAATAGGGGATCGACAGGAAAATAAAAACTCACCTTTGGCGAGAGGTCACTGGTACAACCGCGAGAGGTGACGACGAACCATTGCCAGCACGGCCGAGCCCGTTGATCAGCGTCGCATTGAACGGCCTACACGTCGGTTAAAATTTGCGCGAAGATAGAAGATGCCGAATTCACGTACGGAACGAGACCCGCTTCAGGCGCAGGGATATGGTACCTAATGAACTCGTATGAGAAAACGTATAGCTTAAAGGAGAAGCAACATTACCAGTCGGCCAAAGTGATGATGGTTGAATCTGAGGCAAGACGTAAGTAAGAGGGAGATCGGGGAGGAACGGAGGAGAAATCACCGTCGTCAACATCATACAGGTCCTTGTGCGGGTCATTCGGATCGTAAACGACGAGGGGACCACGCAGTCCGTCGCAATACTGCGTAGCCAGATGTGAATGATACCAGAAGGTGCCGGCTTGATCGGGGACGCTAAAATTGTACAAGAACGAGTCATTTGGAGGAATGGGGCACTGCGTAACAAAGGCCACGCCATCCATCTGGTTCGTGGTGTGCTGGAGCAGACCATGCCAGTGCTGCAAGCGGCCATAAGACTCGGACACCATGGGAGACAATGACACCTACAATGGTCGTACTGGTCAACATGGATGGGTCCGTCAGTTGATTGATGACGTTGATCTGGAAATTGTCCCCCTGCGTCAAGTGTCAGACGTCGCCCTCGGGATAGTACTGCTCTACGAATGTACCTTATTTCCCGCAATAGTTGGGCCTGGGAAGACGCCTTCGGCGACGACAGTGCTGTGGAGAGGATGTCAGAGACGGGCGGTCAGTTGTACCCGTGCTAGCGCCACTCACTTGCGTAGGAAGCCGTCTGGAGCAAGCTGGGTGTTGACAATGTGCAGGTCGGTCACCGGTCCTATCGCTGCAAGGGTCGTCCTTGCTCCAATGATTGAGACCAAAGCAGACAGAATCTTCGACAGCAGCATCGTGTAGGTCGGTGCTTCAGTGAAGACGAGATAAGATGAGAGCTGGGGATGGATGGGCTCGAACGGTAGGTTCGATGGCCTGGCAGAGTCACAGCATAATCTCTTTATACTGCGCCAATTTTGCGCGAACTTCAAAACCTGTATATTTTTCGAAATAAGTCAGAAACTGTTTGTGAGCTGGGAATGCAATCAGGCACACCGGCTTTAGGGAACATCAGACACTGCGCGCAAAAAGCGGATGGATCCTATGATTCGGGACCGCGACCGGGATCGCGAGGCACCAGGCAGCAGGACATCCGACCTCAGTCGTTTCAAACCTTGCGGGTATCATTCATTTCTGAACGTACAGCACACAAGGTGCGCGTCCCGTTAGAAGGGCGCTGGCAAAACTGTCACGCTGAGGCTGCGCGCTAGGCCACCATCACTGCAGGACAGGCGACGAGTTAGCCTGATGTAGAGGTGAACGGTCAGTGATGACCCGTCCAGGGAGAAATTGGGGCGCTTGACATCGTGGGACGCGGCCGATGCTCGTGCGGCCGACAGTGTATTGCCTTCTGCTAAACGTAGATCGGACCCAGAGCAGAAACAATAACGCGTCTTCAAGCTGCGGACAGCGAGAGACCCTACTTCGGCAGGATTCGCGCAATGTGAGTCGCCAATCACAGAGCGTCTAGTACCTAAGGCAGTGGGAAACGTTTCATTCTCGGCGCCGCGGGTCAGACGGCAAGGAAAGCTTGCGTACGACACTTTGAACAAGGCCGAGGTCATATGGCGAGACACATGGCTAGCAGGTCCCCTTCTTCCTTAATGGAGGTTGTGAGCTGACAGCAGTCAATATCACGTAGGATTCGACCACGGCTACTAAGGAAATGATGAGTACAAATTTAAAGCACGAAAGATACCCATGGACAGATAGCCCTACTTTAACTGATGAGGTCATCATGAATAGAATGGGCAACGCGAACGTCTTCTATGTCCCACAGCACTGCTGCAAGGTCGAGACTGGGCTTTTCGTGGCCAGAGCTGAAGTCGGAGTTGCAGTCTACGAAAATGAACACTTCTGTGTGCGGCACCGTGAGACCGTCGCGGAGTTGAACAAGGCGGCATCTCCCGTGGACTCATCCACGTCACCTGAGAGCCGTTCACTTCCTCCTTCCCTGCCTTCGTGTATCCCTCAATTTCGCGTTCATTCATCATCAACTTATGTTGCCTGACCATGCGCAGCCATGTGGGACATGGATACTTATCTTTCTGCTGGAAAAGGTAACTTAGGAAGACACCGTCGGAACGACCGGTATGTTTGGACAGCGCTACGAGCCAGTATACTTATCTTGTCTCAACTGATCCGTGATCTTTCAGGCCCAGCGATCATCGGACAATTCGTGACGTTGGATCACAAACATACAACGTCTACGTACTCAAAATTCTACTCCTGAGTGCCTAAGATTGCGCAGCCGCGGCAACTTTTTTCTTGAAGGAGACTTCCCAATCCTGTGGCTCTTGATATCGTGGAGATCGGGGATGACTGAATACGTGGTAACTGGTTCCTGTGCACATGTACACGGCTAGAGAACTTCTCGGAACACAGGACGATCCATGTTTGGCTTGTGCCCAACAGACGTCCCGACCGTCGTGGCATCGGCAGAGTCCTGCGGCTTCTTCATTCTCAAGGTTTGGCAGGCACCATCGTCCTTTCTCCTTTTGAACAATCGATCATCTCTAACGGCAAGTCGAGGGCCCAGTAGCGAGACACTTTCGGAGCCGCAGTCTCATATTACCTTTACGTTGCCCAATGTGCTTATGCAGGCGTCTCATCTTCGTCGGGCTTTGGATTGCTTCAGCACCCTTATCAGCCTCATGGAGATGTCTCACAGAGGCTCATTGTTAGGTATGTAGTCTAGCTGTATAGCTCCCTGGGGAACATGATTCACAAATTGAGTTAGGGTGGCACGGCTCGGAGCGAAGCGTAGCGCTTCTTGGCCTCGGTGCCCACAGCGCTGCCCACACAAGCGCGGGCGAAAGAGCCGCATCGGCAAAGGTATACGTGGTACCTTGAGCCATATGTGCCGAGCACGAGCCATTCATTAGCGTGATGACAGGGTTGCCGCCATGATCTCATACGGGAAGTCACGGCCGAATCGACCCGTACCATCCGTGGATCTGCGCTGAGGGCGCACTGTATGATTTCTTCTTCCTATCGTTAGGCTGTACTGCTTACTACCTTTTCTGATCGCCGCGCGTGAGTAGGAATATTCCGCCACCATTGTTCGTCTCCAGGTCAGATGCAACCATCCTGCACAAGCGGGGAACAATATTCCCAAGTAGACAAATTCCTTCTTGCGATGGTCGGACATTCAGGGGGCTGCATAGCTCATTTTCTGTTCCAAACGTGCGCCAGGCGTTCCTAAGATTCACCCTTTCCATCTGCCACATGAAATGGACTTGGTCATCCAGGGCATCCTACATCCTCTTGACGTGAACAATATGACCCTACTTTCTCAGCTGAGTTCGGGAGCCGGAAATCCTACTGGGTCTTCCGCCCCATATCAAGGGCCTTCAAGTGGACGGCAAGGCAGGTTCTATTTCCCCTCTGCCCCAGAACCACCAATTTCTAGAACCCATCATGTCTCTCAAAGTCTTCTCCGTACTCTGCGCTTTGGTTGCCATTGCTGCAGCTCTCCCTCAGGCGAGTCCAAAGATCCACCGCGGCGCCGTGTTTACCTGTATTCACTTCTTAACTTAGGCGGACTCGAGCTCAAGTGTGGTTGCTGCGCCATCACATTCGTCCGCTAGTTCTGACCCGGTCATCACTGCGACCCGCGTCTTGGAGGAGCTCGTTGTGACTGAGCCTTTCATCATCACCACGACGGAGATCCTCATCTGGACCCAGTCCCCGCCGACGACGCCCTTGCCGACTGCTGCGCCGCAGGCGTAAGCGCACGGCGAAGCACTTCAGGTATAGCGCGCCATCTCTGTTTCTGCGCGTCGTCGCTGTCACTTATTTCCGGAGTGATCCTGTCAGATCCCTTTGGCGCCGGTCATGAACGCCGAGGACGGTGGTGTTAAGCGCAGGTGCTAATCTTGAGTTGGACGGATGTTAGCCTCGTTTGGTTGTACGAAATGAAGCGGAGGCGCCGTGTTCCGCGAACTATGGAAAATGAATGTTGGAAATATCTTGTCCTGATGCCTTTGAGCGCCCTGGGGATGTGTGACGCCGATGACTCCCATCCCCAGTTTTTGACGTGATGCAATCTTCGGCAGTTCTGGACGCGTGTGGAAGTGTCTTAGAACATTGGATGCTCTCCTGTCCCCCACGTTCATCCCGCGGCCGTACTGCGTCCTAAGGCTATGTGAGTTGGAAACCCTTGTTGCGTTCGCCCCCCGCTCACGACACCCCCGCCCCGCCTCTGCATACCCAGGACAGAGGAGACCATGAGCCCACTACTTGCCCCCGTATCTTTCGAGCACAGCTTCTGCAGTACAGTGCTCGACGATCGTACAACTAGCGACG
Organism: Hericium coralloides; assembly: GCA_003675405.1. Lineage (NCBI taxonomy): Eukaryota > Fungi > Basidiomycota > Agaricomycetes > Russulales > Hericiaceae > Hericium > Hericium coralloides. Next base: position 91,674 of record QUOP01000190.1, on the reverse strand, counting down.
GCATCCCGGCTCCTCAGCATGCGCATCATGCAGCGCGGAGTTGTCGTCGAACATCCTACCTCGCCATCGCAGATCTCACGCAATCGCAGACCACGATTCGCCGCGTCGTCATCCTGGATAAACCGCGAGGAAACGTGGCTGTACGACGATCGTAGATGCCATTGGAGACCGTTGCTTGGCCCAGTGAGTTTATCCGAAGTTTAACACTGGCATTTGCGTGAGCTCATGGTTGTGCATGGGAAGGATTTGCTTCGTGCAGACATGTCGTCGGGGGTCCGCGTTCGTTCCTGATTTCGATCGTGTACTCCTGGATCGCAGGGCGGCGGCATTTTGTGTCGGCTTCACGTCGCTGGATCCACCTTCCAGGTCCTTGATGCGAGCCAAGGCAGGCTGTCAAGGCACCGACGGACTTTCTTCCAACGAAGGGAGATCGTCGGGCATTTGCTGCGCCTTGTGCGCGTGCGCACTGATGAAGTAGATCTACATGCCCAGGCGACTTCGGTTCGTAGCTTCCGTGTCCTGGAAACAACCCTATGCTTTTAACCTTTCCTCAGCTTGGCCCTGTGCCGAAGAACGGGTCACCGAACATGCCTCGGGACCACACAAATCTCGATATCCGCAGCTTCTTCCACGCTCGCAATTCAGAACGGTGATCAATCGGGCTGTCATGCTGCAACCTTCGTGGGGCGAGCCGCGGCCGGCAGCGTGAGCATGCGAGGCTTATCGTCTTGCTCGTGTTCTCCTCATGGTCACGTCATACGGCAGGCGCCCAAGGTGATCTCGACATTCAGTCGCTATCTTTATCGATTTCGTACATGCGCGTCGAGCGCGCTCAGGCTGATGTACACGACTCGGACTTTGCATTGACAGGGACTTCGACACGTGCTCTCAAATGCATTCAGGTCATTTTTCTCGACATTTCGGTCAACACAACTTTAAGCTTCGACGAAGGCAAAGTCGATTGACAAGGATCGACTACCATATACAATACATACAAACACGCGGTAATTCAATACTACGATGTTGGGCGTACGGGCCAGGCGCTGATAGGCACTGTACCATGAGTCTTTTCATATTCTTCGCAACGATGATCAATGCAGCTTACCGCTCTGTGAGGTGACCTGGCTTAGGGCGTAGGGGCAAGAAGGGCGACGCCAGCGCATGTGGCAGAGCACCTAGCTCAAGTACTTGGAGCCATGAAGTCAACCATGCAAGGCAACGACTTACGTTCCTAGGGCGCTGTTGCAGCCAATGATGGCCGCAGGAGCAGCAGGAGCGGCGACGGTCCCGAAGGTGAAACCGGCGGCTGCATAGCAGGCCACCGCGACGATATTACAACCTGTTATAATCAGGTGCGCCTTTCCCATCAGCTCAGCTCCCGCGTTGATAGGATCCATGAACGACGCACCAGTCTGACAAAGTCCATATGCAATGGGGCCGCCCAGGACGATGGGAAGAAAAGCGGCCGTGGCCACGACAGCAAGAGGAAGGCGCATGTTCACTACGAGGTGAGTGGGAATTAAAGTCGGTCCAAAGGATCCTTATCCTTGGAGAATAAATCGGCGCGCTTTTATGGTACAACAGGGCGCGCCATCCGTATCTCTCTTCACATATTGATCAGCGCTTTTGGGTAGGTCACTGTGAGAATCTATGTGATATGCTGTTTTGGGGCAGTGTCTAGCTGAAGTCGGTTCTTAGGTATGCTGTCTTTCTAGGAGAAGACGTACGATAAACCCAAATCAGGCGGTCAGTCTCCTATCTCCGTCACATTCCAGACAGGTACTGAACTATCTGGGACAATCTAAAACGCGCGAGTTGTCTTGCACGATCCGCGGGTCTGCGTACGTTGGGTGACAGTGCGCTGATCAATTTTAGCTTCTGATCGCAGCCTCGGCACTGATTGCAGCCTTCCATATCGACTCAAGAACACATATAACGACCTGGCATCGTGATATCGAGCACTCGTCATCCTCTGCTTCCTCAAGTCACCGAATGCCACCTTACACCTCCTCCGCGGTTAATTATTGCTCACAGCTTCTCGAGAAGAAAGTACAGTCCCAGATATCGACGTCGAAGGCAATAAGGGCACAAGAACCGTCGAGTCCTATCCCACTGATAGCAGTACCCGTATAGCGTCAATGGTGATCCAATGCGCTTGCATTGTCCATATGTGGTAGACAGATGCCCCTCACCCATTGCATGGTATCTGCATACATCGCCTTCACAATCGCCCAATCGATATACAGGCATTTGGAACAGAAGAGGCGACCCGAAGCTGCTGCTGAGATTTTTTTTTCTTTTTTTTACTTAGCTAGCTGGGTGTTATCATCGCAGCTATTCCTCCCGCCGAGTCGGAATCAGACAGTGGGTGGTACATCGCTTTCGCACTGCATATTTACTGAGGCATCTCGGTTCCATTTTTTGTTAACACTGAATAGTGCCAATGCCTTCCTAACCTCGTAACTGGTATCGGTCGATCGGGCTGTCATTCGCAGAGGCGCGTCTCGGCGGGGAACGTGGACATGCTATGTTTATCGTCGTCTCTTCTTGGGCTATCCTCATGGTCACATGCAACAAACGCCTGTCCAACGACCCGACATTCAGTCTCTATCTTTACCAACTTCGTACAGTCGCACCGAGCGGACCCAGGGCAAAGCGCATGGCTTTCTATTGGTGGGGAAGCCCACCACACAATATTGTCTCCTTGCTGCTTGTGCGAGGAACGGGCTGTTCATTATGATCGTATTTCGTGAATGCAGCTTCAAGCTTCAAGGCAGACTCGATTCGGAAGGGTCGGTTACAACTACAGTACACGATGCCTAGGCGGCAATTCCATACAAGACACTAGGCGTAAGGCTGGATACAAGAATTGGGCGGCTATATGCGCCGGGACGTGAGTCATTGGAGACTCTTCACTCATAGTGTTGTTTATACAGCTTACCGCTCTGCGTGGCTAATGGGCTCAAGGCGTTGGAGCAAAGAGCGCGACGGTAGCGCAAGTGGCGGAGCAACTAGCTCAAATAATTAGAGCCCCATCGTCAAACCACTCAGACAACTTACGTTCCTAGTGCGGCATTGCAGCCAAGGATCACCGCAGGGGCGGCGGCGGCGGCGACCACAGTGCCGAATGTGGCGCCTGCAGCGGCATAGCAAGCTACGGCCACAGTATTACAACCTGTTATGGCGGGCCTCTCATGTCAGCTCAACTTTCGCGGTGATTGGGCCCACGAACACCGTACCTGTCTGGCAAAGGCCATATGCAATGGGTCCGCCCATGACGGTTGGAAGAGTTGACACGGCAGCTATGATCGCCAGGGAGCGGAGATGCATGTTGAATGTAAGGTGAGTAGCAAGAGTCAAAAGGATGCTTGCACTTGGATACCATGTTGACGCGCTTTTATATACAGGGTGCAGCTCATGTGTCCCTTCACATGTCAGTCAGCGCTTCCGCATGTCATTTTGAGAATCTCTTACACTGACATAAGTGACATATTGCTATTTCCGGGAAAGGTTTAACCAAATGTGGGTCTGAAATACGGTACGTATCTTTCGAGAGCGCCTGAACGTACGTATGATGGACCCAGATTGCACTCGAGGCCCTTCTCCATCACGTACATTCCAATTCACGTTGCGTAGAAGCTCAGTTATCCGGCAAAAGTGCTGCGCAACATGCTGCTGCCTGACCCGACGCGTCAGGCCGTTCGTGCCCTGGAGGTAACATTTCTTGGACACATGTTGACTCCGTACTAGCTTTCATTATGGACGATCTTGTCTGCTTGAGTGCCCTCGTTGAAGTCGCCGCTCCGCGTACGTCAATAGATATGTCTAGCACTCTCCCTTCGCCGCTTCCCTGAGTCGCCGAACATCACCTCACATCCCCATCACAGTGAAATATAGCTCATAGCTTCCCAAGCAGTTCTTATGCTATTCCCATTTCAATGTTACAAGTAAGTAGGGCATGAGGATAGTTGAATCCTTGGCCCCCTCCTGCGGGATCCGCAGATATTCTTTTACTCGACCAGCGCCGTCATGCCAGCGACTCCTGGTCAGATCTGAAGGGTGGTCCGTCAACCCCCGCACTTCAGATCGGTCGACCGGGTTGTCTACCTTTAGCCTTCGTAGAGGCTATCGCAACTGAGAACATGAACTTGCGAGACTTATCGTCATCTCTTCCTGAGCTGTCCTCATGGTCATGTCATGCAACAGATGCCAGACCAGGGACTCGATCCGAATTCCATCAGCCAATATCTTTATCGACTGCATACCGTCAGACCGAGCGCGCCAGGCAAAAGCGCACGGCTTTCGGTTGGTGAATATGCCGTTCACGCAATGCCGACTCCTTGCTGCTTGTGCGAGCAACAGATCGGTTATCATATCTCGGTCTACACAGCTTCAAGCTTCAAGATCGAAACAAACTCCATTCGGAAGCGTCAACTACGACTACAACTACAATACATGATGCCGAAGCGGCAATTCCATCTGAGTGCTACTTGTAAGGGGCTTGAGGGTAGGGCGGCTAGACGCGTTGACATGTGAGTCCTCGGATTCTCTTCACAATGTCATTGATGGAACTTACCGCCCTGCGTGGTGGAGTCCCTCAAGGGGTAGGGGCAAGCAACGCCACGGTGGCACAGGTGGCCGAGCACCTAGCTCAGATACTTGGAGTCCCGAGGTCAAGCTAGCAAGAGTGTCACTTACGTTCCTAGCGCGGCGTTGCAGCCGAGGATCGCGGCGGGGGCGGCGGGGGCAGCGACGGTGCCGAATGTGAAGCCCGCGGCGGCATAACAGGCCCCCGCGACAACGTTGCAGCCTGGAGAGTGTCCACTGTTAGCTTTGCTCCTACGTTGAATGGGCCATGGACACCGCACCTGTCTGGCAGAGCCCATATGCAATAGGACCTCCGAGGACGGTGGGCAGGAGAGAGGCAGCGGCGACGACAGCCAGAGGGACGCGCATGTTGACTGTGAGGTGGGTGGTGAGGGTCGAAGCTGCTCCAAGGATATGTGCCCTTGAAAGCAGGTCGACGTACTTTTATAGTAGCTGTCCTAGGGCGCTGGTCCCTTCACATGCTGATCCGCGCATGCAACTGTCATTCTACGAACCTCCCACATATACCTGATATGCTATTTCTGGGAAAGATTCAGCAAATTTCGAGACTAAAATGCGATAGCTATCCTTCGGAAGCAGTTCAACGTACGTATGACGGACTCGCCTCGTGCTCGAGCCCTTCCCTATCACGCACATTCCGATTCACTTTGCATAGAAGCTCGGCTATTAGGCGTCCATTAAGTGCTGCGCAACATGCTGTTGTCTGGCTCAATGCGCCAGGCTGTCCATGCCCTTGACAGCGGGGAACTACGTCGCGGAGACATGCTGAGCACGTACCAGCTTTCGTTATCGGCGCTTTTCTCCGCTCTGTCTTTGTTGAAGTCTCCGCTCGACGTACGTTAAGAGGTATTTTTCGAGAAGAACTCATCGCCTGGTGGCAGTCTGTGTACCACAGCATCGGCGCTGACTGCATTCTTCCTGCATCGACTCAAGGAGACATCCGGCCCAGAAACGCGTTACTCGCAGCACCCGTCCGTCGCTACTTCCTCCCTTCACCGCACGCCAGCCTCGTCTCCTCATCGTGGTGTGAAGGAGCGCGATTATTACCCAGGCAGAATAAGCGGCGCAACTTCCGGAATCGGCGTGACAGGAAGGAAGGGCATGAGGACAATCGATTCCTTATCCCACTAATCACTGTATCAGCATCCCGTCAAGCACCGCCCGCCAGCGTCTCGCACTCACCACATTGTGTCTATAGAATGCATCACTCTTTACAACCGTCCATGCGGCATCCAGGCTCTCGGCACAGAGAATGAGCAGCGAGCCGTTCCACTGCTTTTGCTCGAATGGCAAGTGCTCGTACTCGGGTGGTACTGTCACGCCGGCGACTCCTGCGGCGGAAGTCAGATATGAAGGTCTGGTATGCGGTTGACGCATGGCACACGTACTCATGAAGCCGGGTTCCCAGTTCTTGTTGACGTTGTCGAGATGCTCGAGCGACGCGGCTTGACGGCGACTCCAGCATTCAGCGTCGGTGAGGTCGCGCGCCCAGAGGATGTAGAGGTGTTTTGCAGGGGTGCTCTGCGTGCTCGACATGCCGTTTCTCTAGCGAGATATAGAACCACTTGGAATGAGCGGCCTTTGCATGATGGGTCCTCTTTCTGCGTCATTTTATAACTCCTGCATTCAGGGTCCTCGTAAGGCGCTCGACGGCGGACGATGACTTGCGAGGGAACGCACCGTCCATCGCGGTATTTCAGTCATAGTGGTGACAGTACCCTGGCCCATCGAGGAGATATGGATAAACTCCGTCCTTAATGCCGAACCGTTTGAGTGATTATCTTCACTCTAGATCAAAAGCGTCAGCCAGAATGAATAAAACGAGAGCTCACACCGCGGATTCTAATCAACCAAGGAGCACCGAGCACCAGTAAGTACCGCCGGACATACCGTCGGATGGTCTGCTCAGGAAACTAAGCATGCATCGCTGGCGGCTGTTCGCGAATCGTGACTCGGGTGAGAGCCAGCATAGAAAGTTAAAGCAGAAATAAGTCGCTGCGTAAGTCAGCGCTGTCGATGTCGAGTTTAGCTATGCAAATAGCACATCCTGAATAATCCGGGACTGGGGATATAACATGGCCGTCATCGGCTCGACAGAAGATGATGCTTGCGATCTTGATCTAATCTTATCTCTTATCTTCAAGTTGGACTTTGTAGGTGCTTGTATATTTGATGCGATTATTTTCAAAGCCTTGTGAACTCAACCAACGCTCAGCTACGCTCAGTCCCAAATTCTTCGGTGCGTGCTCTATCCCAAAAATGTATTGATACTGATGATACATGTATAGTACAAAGCAAACTCAAGTCCAAAGAAAATGGTACAAACGAAATAGTAGTGATCGTCCGTTGTGAAGGCGGCGAGGTAATGGTAAAGATAAACAAGAAAAACAAGGAAAAAGGATGTACAAACAACAAAGACGAGCACAGGCATCGTTGATGCTCGTCGCCCGACGCGCGTGGAGGACCGGGCCTGCCCGTTCTGGAACAAAGCCTGCACGGGTAGAGTACAACGCATACCATCCCGAGCGCGCGTCCTTGTACTCCCGCCCACGGAGCAGGCCTCGCGGCGCTGCGTCGACGCGGGGATAAGTATAAAAGGCGAGCAACACAGTCGCTCTCCTCACTCCTCCTCCTCCCTCACCCAGCCAATCGCGGCCATCACCGTCGCCTCGATCGCCTTCGCCTTCCGCAGCGCGTGCTCGGGCGCGTAGTGGTGCCGGTCCTTCAGGTGCCGGCTGAGCGCGTCGGCGCGGCTCAGGCGCGACGAGCAGCCCGCCTCGGGGCACGGGAGCTTCGCCTTGATGTGCACCGAGCGGACGTGGCGGTCGCGCTCGTGCTTGCGGCCAAAGGTCTTGGTGCATCCGGCGCGCGTGCACCGGATGGGCTCGCTGGGTGCGGGTAAATCCTCGGTCTGTGTGGTCTGGGATGACGAGCCGGAGGGTGCTTGCTCCGGCCCTTCGACCTCACTGGCAGAGAATTTGGTGCGGTCCTGGGACGTGGAGGAGTCTCCACGGCAGGGGCCCGCAAATCTAGTCATGTGGTGGCGAAGGGCCTCCGTAGAGACCCTTCGCTCTGGTGTCTCAGCATCAAGTGCCGGACGCTTCTCTTCTCTTCTCCTCTTCATCAACGGCTTGTCGATGCTCTCGTCGTCGTCTTCATGCTTCCTCTTCGACGACTCTCCAGGAAGCGGCAGCAGAATGCCTTGATACGTGCCTTGCTCCTTGATCTTCTTCGTCGCCGGCTGCGCGACGACATCATCATCCTCGAGCCGCCTCTTCGAGCTGGAGCTTGCGACAGGCCGGGAAGGTGGGGTAGCACTCTTGGCGTACAGCCAAGCGAGAAGGTCGCCAGCAGCCGGCAGCTCGAGCTCGGCGTTCACCGCCCAGCTGGGCGAACAAGCGTCCACGGACGTAGCAGCCGGCGAGTATGGCGCGAGGTATTGCTCAAAGAGGCTGTCCTCGTGAGACGCCGTTGTCGGAGTTGTGTCGTAGGATGTCGGCAGGAGCGGCGGTCCTTGGGACGAGTCTGGGACCGTGAGCGGGAGATCGGTGACGTCGAAGCAGTCGCTGGGGCATATTATCTCTTCTGGAGCGGGGAGCTCTGCGGGCGTAGGGATGTCTTTGGGCGCCGGGATGTCTTCGGGCGCGGGGCTGGCCCAGCCTTGTCTGTCGGAGAGGAAGGAGGGGTTTGAGGATTCCTGTGTGGCATATCGTAAGTACCAGCGACGCGTTTCAAGGTGAAGAATACTGACAGGAAGATAGGTGTCGAAGCCGAATTCGACTTCGTCGATGGTGGCATTGGGGAGCGAGGACTTCGGCGAGTAGTAAGATGGAATCAGGTCAGTCCCATTTTGCACTGCAGATGTAGAATGGGAGGGTGCAGGAGTAGCGAGGTAGGTGTTTCCGAATGATGGTGGCAGGTCTGTGTTGTCAGTTAATTCGCTCAGCAGGCTGTCGTTCCATCCGAGTCCCAGGTCGCCGATGCCAGTGTCGAATGGGCTTGGGTAGAAGTCACCGTATTCGCCGACCGGAGTGAAACCAGAAGTGTGGGCGTCGTAAGACTGGGCTTGCGGGGTGTTGGACAACAAGGCTGAGCTCGGGCCCGCTTGGGAAGAGGCTTCAAACGCGGCTGAAGACAATGACGCAGATCTATTGTCCGCGCCGTGGAAGCTGAAGAGGTTAAGCGGTAGGCGCATGGCTTCTCGAGGAGTTGGTTGGTTGATAGTTTGTTTGGCAGATCGAGGAAAAAGTTCAAGTGGATGTCAGAGACGTAGAGGACTTCGCAGTTGATGGAGGTGAGTGGCGCCCTCACGCTTGGTTATAAGCCTAACAGCCTGTCTTATTCCCTTGTTCCCAGTTTGGAAAGGCGAAACGGGAGACAGGTCTTTCAGCTAGCGCTGGGATGAGGGCGAGAGCTGTGGGCTGCGAATGGCAACGGGCTGACATGCTGGGCGACGGGAAATGAAAGGCGCAGGCCCAACGCTTTGCAACCCGGGATCCCTTTCACGGAAATTAAACACCGGGTGGGCCGGGTGGGTCTCTATTGTCTCAAGCATGGGCCATTCGGTTGCTAGCGAGACAATACTGGGGACCGGTCTAGGCGGTGGGCGCTCTCCTCCCCCTCTGCTGCCTCTTCTTACTGGATAGGTAAACTCACTTTGGCACCAGTCCTAGGCTTCAATTTCGTGTATCATCTGACGAGAGTCTGCGCCTTTCTCGCAAGACGGAGGGAGGGCTGGAGAGATCGCAAGGATGTGTTCCAGAAAACAATTGGCTCGAGCAATGACCGATTGCCTTTTGCGGAGATCATGTGATCGTGTTGGGATTGGGACGCGACGCGTCGCGCGTCAGGACGCGTCCTGTGCGGGCACGTCGAGCCGGTCAACGCCGCCACAGGTGGGTCGTCCAGGCCCTCCCAGGTGGGACTCCTGCCGAAGATATGCATGCAACTGACGTACCCGCGCAGCCGCGATCATCGTCATCCCCACCCTTGCGCACGGTATCTTCGTGGGCTTCTTCTACCTTGGTCCTTTACCCCATCATCGAGGCCAAGCCTAACCCCTCGCCGAGCCTGTTTACACGGCGTGCCAGACAAAAAAAAGCATGCCCGACGCAAAGGACGCGGATGCAAATGCCGCGCGCCCAATGTCGGAGCTGCTCGCGCCGCGCCGTCTCCCGTCACTCGCGCTCGTCGGGCGTGAGGCATCGGACGAGTCGTTCTTCACTTACAGAAAGTCTGAGTCTACGCTGGATACCGCCGGCACCACGGCGGACACGCCTCGGCTACGCTGTAGTCCCCAGTGACATAGGGCGGCCGGGAAAGGGTAGCCTGGAGAAGGGGCGGATGGGCGACATCGAGGCACAGCGGCGGAGTAGCGTTGGTGCAAGCTCTTTCGATCGGTAGGAATGCATGGTCGATGCTGTTATTTTGGCGTTATTTCCTTGTGATTTGGGGTGTGAGTACGCACATGCTGTCCGAATTGAGCCAGGGGGAAGGTAATGATCACATATGCATGGCGTGCCAGGCTGACGAGCGCGGCGAGCGCGTATAGCCTATAGGGTAAATCTTGGCATCGTTGAGGCCCATGAGTGCGATGTGCTCCGTCGGGCGCAGTCAAGAAATAGCATAGATCCAGGCTGACATCGTAGTCATATCCTGCGTATATTGCAGCAGCGCAAAAAGAATGATGAGAGTGGGATTCGAACCCACGCCCTTTCGGACTAGATAATCATGTCACTCCATCCGCACCAGGATCTTCGGCGATCCGGCGTCGCTTGCGTTCTTGACGAGAGATGGCGGCAGTGCGGGTGAGGTCCATGAGGGTGGGAGGAGAGAAGAAGGACGGTGGGGAAGGGCGCCATGGCGGGTGGGGTGATCGAGATGCGAACGGCGGGGGACGATGGGCGGGAGGGCGGGAAGTAGCGTAGAATGGAATGAGTGACCGTGAGTGCGGCCGGCCGGGGGACGGACAGAAATGCCTTTTTACCGCCCGATGCGCGCCTAAAAAAGCGCATGGCGCCCGCCTCAGACCGTAGCAGACCGCTCGGCCATCTCACCGATATGCTTTTCAAGGCAATCTGTGACTAAAATCAAATTTGCATGTTAATTCGGCCCAGGACAGTGACACCGCGAGGATGTTCGGGGTTGAATAAGTAAGTGTTGAACATCCCTCTGCCGCACCTACGCTCTCATTCAGTACAGCAAATTCTCGTGCGGAGGCCCATGCAGGAGTTGTCAAGACATAGCTTGGCACCAAACTGCGCCGTGGCGATGCCAGCCCCACAACACTTAGTGCTCAGTCAACCCTTCATTGTCATCAAGCAGCTTGTCATTACTTTCTCACTACAGTATGCCCGAGCGATTGTCGCACTTTTTCGTGATATCTTAGGGCGCCGAGTTGATGCACTGCGGAGTTGGAGCCAATGCCTGGTGCTCGTAGATCCTCATTTTCAGATGGGTCCGAAACATTCCTTCCCGCGGAAGCAGACCTAGATCTACCTCTCCTGTAAGCCTGCTCGTCTTTCTCCTGCATCGAATTTCTTATCGGCTTTTGTTCGGATATCCCGTCGATCATCTAGCTGTACGCCTCGGTGTAACCCCGCTAATCATCTGCAGCTTTTCGGTATCTGCGTAGTGTCGAAACGGAGGCTATGTCCAGACCATTTTGACACTTTCCATGATGCCCGCTTCCCTTATGATATTGGATAATGAGCCAGTCTCTCGTTCACCCTTTCCACTTAACAATCGTCACTGCCGCCTTGCTGCCGCCCTAGATTTTCTCCGATGCCTCCTAACAATCCCGCGTTGAATTAACACGGCGCCGGCCCCGCGTCTTCGCCCACGTCATTTCGTCGGATCATTGAAGAATGGCAAAAACAGTCCCGGCCCCCGGCGCTGGATTTTTACTCCTCAAATATGAGCTGACCTTCGCCTGTAGCGGTCCAACCCCCCACCTCCTAGAAATCTACCTGCCATCATGCGTCTCGAGGGGATCCTGAGTTTATTCGCCTGTCTGTCTCTGGTGACGGCTGCAGGGCCAGGTCCCATTCGTCGTCAGGAAACAACCTCACCGACTACGACGCCCACCGAGACACCCACCACCTCCCCCGAGACCACCTCACCGACCACGACGCCCACCGAGTCGCCTACCACGACGCCTACCGAGTCGCCTACCACGACGCCTACCGAGTCGCCTACCACGACGCCCACCGGGTCGCCCAGTCCAACGACTACCGAAACCGGAACCACGTCGCCTCCCACTACTGAGACTGCGACGTCTGAGCTGCCCACTGGATCGTTGAGCCCGTCAATCCTACCTACCCCTACCCCTGTTCCGGCTCCTGTGGGCGGCATCGGCCTCAACGAGACGCCTGTCTTCCAGCCGCAGTCCGCCTATGACTTGCAGAGCATCCAGCTGGATTTGCATCAGTCTTTACTGGAGCTCAGTCTGTTCCAGTCCGGACTGGAGCAGTTCACCGCGAGCGATTTCACGCAGGTCAATTTGACCGAGGAGGATGTGTTCTTGGTTCAGTTTATGGCTGAGCAGGAGGCTGCGCATGTACAGCTGGTGCAGGGTCTCTTGTCCCGTATGTCTCGTCCTACATTTGGAGACGTGCTTTCTGACTCCTCTTGTCAGCGAATGTCACTCAGCCATGCAACTATACTTTCCCTGAGTTCACAGATGTCCGCGAGTTCCTCGATTTTGCTCAGAAGGTCAGTTTACGCTGCCTCGTCTTATACACTGCTCATTTTCTGAATTAGATCACTCGTGTTGGCGAGTCGGGAACGGCGGGTTGGATCAACCACGTCGACTCGCAGGCCAGCGCCTCATACGTCTTGAGCACCCTCCTCGTCGAGGCTCGGCAACAGATGGCATTCCGTCAGATGGGAGGCCTCTTCCCCATGCCGGTACGTACTCGGCGACTGCGAGAGTCACAATTCTGCCGCTGAGCTAGCCTCGCGCAGTTCTATTTCGTGCCCAGCATCACGCAAAACATGCAATGGTCGTTGATTGCGCCCTTGATCGCGACCTGTCCCGAAGAGAACCCGCCTGTCAACTGGACTGTGTTCCCACCTCTCACCATCCTGGTATGCCCTTCTCTCTCTTCTAACTTGACTTTATCTCATGTTCGTCACGCAGGACAATCCTTTCTGGCCTGATCTTCCGTTGGACAACACGTCCCAGCCAGGGATTTCCGCGAACAGGTCGAGCGTGACCTTCCCCGGCCGCCCGTTGAACTTGAGCTGGGCAGAACCTGGCCAGCAAGTCGGGTTCAACAGCTCGTTCAACACGTCCTCGAACGCCAGTGCGCCGCAGGTAAGTCGCACGCGGTCTGAGTTGCCCGCTCCTTGGCCCGATCTGACGGAAACGCAATACAGTTTGTGGCGTGGATCTCGGAGGTGAACACTACGTATACGGCTCTAACTAACGTCACCGGCACGAATGGTACCACCACACAGCCGGAAGCTTTGGTCTTTAGCAATCTGACCGCGCCGCTTGGCAATCTGTCTATGCCGCTCAATCTGTCTGCGCCCGTCATCAACGAGACTGTGTACGTCACCATCTCCTAATTTTCGTCCCACCCTTCCTCTTCCTTGCGCTGCGCACTCGATCGACTGCTGACTGTGGGTTTGCTAGCTTCATTGCTTTGACCGACGCCGCGATCTACGTGACGCCGTACAACCTCTCGCAGCTGGAGCCGCATATCGTCGCCGGGCCTGCGATCTACCAGGCCGGCTGAGCAAGGAATTTGCGCATGCCCATGCAACGCAACGCCACGGATCTTCACGGCTCTCATTCAACTGTTACACTGTAATCGGATCTACACTCCGAGCCGCACGCTCTGGACTGATTTTTCATTGCATATTTTTTATCATCTCCTCATTGTATATTAACGCTGCATCCATCATGTCTGTAGCATCTTCTTTCTCCTCGTTTCTTCGTAATCCTTATAAAACTGTACCAGTAATGCTGTAAATTTGTCAGATTAATACATGCGGTTCTCTCCAAATCTTATGTGTCGGGCTGCGGGACTCAGTTTTGGATCTTCGAGCTTCGCGCCGCTGGTATGTCCTCGATTGGACCGCTCCATCTTCTTTCGATCCTGGACTACTTAAGTACTACTCCTCGGTCGAAGGGCTGGGTTTGATGGAGATCGATCAATCAGTAGCGGCTTCGCAAGGAGATATTCAGACACCCCGCCATCGTGTCGCTACCGTCATGCCACCTCGCACGAGTATCGTGAAAAGCTCCTTCCTGCCCCACACATCAATACGGTTTCAGTATCATCAGTGGAATGTCTACTGACGGAATCATGACCATGACCGCCGGTTTCCTGTCGTCACAGGATGGCATTTCGTGCGGTGAGCTAGGTGAGCTCGCAGTCTCTAACGAAATCGCTGATACAGCTCGGCATTTCAGGCCGCACAGCTTTGGAAGCACAACTGCCGGTTGAGACCAGGAAACAGACGTGTCGACTAGGTGCAAGCACTACGCGTCGTCTGTTGTCTCCGGTCGACATCCACGGTTGCTGGCAGCCATCATGTTTTCCCTCGTTCTTACGCTGCTCGCCACGCCCATCGAGCAGGCTCGTGGGATCCCTGCATACTTCCGCCTGGTGGGCTTGGTGCTCAGACTCGCTGCCGTCATTGCAGTGGGCGCCCTGCTGCTCTTCAAGGCCACGCTCTCCACCCGCGGCTGGACCGCAGCGGTCGAAGGTACGCATCTCCATCCTTAACTACATTCCTCGCATCTAGCTTATCGACGGATGCTCATTGCATTCAGCGTTGCTGGCGTTCTTGAAGTCGCTGCTTTCGTATCCCTTGGTTGGATGGCTGTCTAAGCCCGTCGGTCCCATCCGCACCATCGTCCTCTCGGACGAAGAGGGCGAGGACGCTCCTCCCGCCTATGCCGAGTTCGCAGCCCACCAGGAGCTGCAGGAACCCATAGACGAGATCGACGAGGCAACCGACCGGCTGAGTCCCATGGGTTGGAACCCCACCTCGCGGCCGCCCGCCGGCGCTCCCGACAAGCCCAACGCGGCACCTCCATACAAGGTACCCAAGCCCATCCCTCCGCCCCCGCCCGACCGCGCAGGCCCCGACTGGGGCGGCGTCTTCACGGTGCTCCAAACCGAAGACGTGCACGGCGAGGTCTACGAGGCCAAGTTCTGGAACGGCGCGCCGCTCCCCGCGGAGCCAGAGGTGATCCCGCCCGCGGAGGGCACCGTCGCGCAGCCGCAGCGCGAGTGGGTGCGCGCCGGCGACTTCCGCTTCCCGCCCTCGCCGGGCGGCCTCGCGCCGCCCGCGCTCGACCGCGGCGGGCGCATCGTCCCGGACCGCCTCGTGCGTGTGCGCCCGGGGTTGACGCTGCTGGCCCCCAGGGAGGCCGCGCGGCCGGTGCGGCTCCCGCCGCAGGTGCTGTATGACTTCCTTGACGTGCCCAAGTTGAACGGGCATGGGCGGCTACGGCCGTTCGATCAGGACTTTTACTTCTCGAATCCGGAGGGCGAGTATGCGCTTGAGCCTACGGTGGTATCCGAAGACATGGCCATGATGGATTTGGAGGAGTATGAAGAGCCTGCGATGCATGGTGCTAACCAGGTATGGTACGAGGCGCTGTTCTGAGTGCGCTGCAGGCGGGACGGCGGGTGGGTACGGGTGCGATGCACACATCAAGGGGGCAACATTTAAAACTGAAAATCCAAGTACAAGGCGGAGGCGAGCTGGTAGTGCGGGCGCTGGGAGGTGTTGGCCCGAGCTGGTCCTCGGTTCCTTTTTTTTTGACAGAATTCCTCATTGCTCTGGATTGTCCTCAAACCTTCAAGATCTTGGGTTCTTGGTTTGGCTGGCCCCGCATTCTTTTGGCTGGGAGGACGCTCCCTTGCTCTCGCTGCTCTCTGGCTCTCTGGCTCTCTGGCTCTCTGGCTCTCTGGCTCTCTGGCAACATTCTGGACTCTCTGGATTCTGGCCCGTGGACTTTCAGCGTTCTAGGATGTTTCTATATCCCGGTGCGTTTTTCTACCTTTCTCGTCACTATCTCTTTTTCTAGGATGTGGATCATGTATGCCTCTTGTCTTTCTCTTGTCATCAATCTCCTGTGCGGGTCTCAAGAAATAGACCTATTCTATGTATCGCCCATTGGTTATGTACGGCCTTATGAAATAGGCCTTGTCTTGTATGGGCTGTCTCGTTTACTCTCATTGTAGATACCTACGTCTCATAGCTACGAGTTGGATAGGTCGGGCAGAAGGGGTGGGAAGGACGCTGGAATAGGATTGGATGGGAAGCTCGTCGGGATCAGAGAGGATACTAGGCGCGGGTGGGTGGGTGGCCTGTGAGTCCGTCCATATTTCGATCTGCTAAGTCGTACTCATTTCTATCTTTCCACCAGTTACGCGAAGACGTACAATTGTGCTGGCGAATTCTCATCAAGTCGCGGATGGATTTTGGGTACGTTTCCTTGACATCTGCTCAACTTCGGGTGCTTAGGCTCAGTCAATGGTTACAGAGTAGCTACGGCACGGGCCCATATCAGACAAGCGTTTGGGCATATCAATAAGTTTCCAACATTCTTGCGCTGACGCTGCACTCTGTATTCGGAAGCTGATTATGCGATTTCCGTAGGACGTGTCTCTTTGGCCCAGCCATGTTCATTTTTACACAAGGTCAGTCTGCCCTTTTGTCCTGGTGCGACACCATGAGCACTATTATAGGCGATGACGTCGGTCATAGCGCATGGACACGAGTCGTCTTCCATTGCCATCGGGATGTTAAAACATACGACGGCTTTGCGTCTATTGTTTTCTTATTTTCTACTACTTAGGTCAGTCGTTTCCTTGCGATTCGATCGTATTGCAACTTGGCAGTCCCACCGTCGGCCAGGTTATGGATCCTGTAGGATGCGCTCTGCATGCTGCCCACCGGAAATTCTCCAATGCTCCTTTTCATGGTCCTGGATCTCCTTATGCGGCATTTACTTGTATTTTGAAGGCTGCATTTTGTCCATCGTATTGTATCCTTCTCGACTTCGGGTGTGTTTGCCAGTCGTTTCGTGGCTGCTTTTCGGAGAGATAACGCTTCGGTAAACTCCTGATTATCTATGTGATCCTCGAATGAAAGACTGCATGTCGTAAGGGCCAAAGAACGGCAACTTCGTAGTTCCCTCCTGGAAATCGGAGGAAATGGGGAAATGTCACTACGTCACGTGGCAAGAAATATGGGCGCGTCGCCAACAAGCGCCAACACCGTCTCTTGCCATTGCCGTGTCCTGCAGCGAGCAGTGCACGCAAGCACCGCTCTCGACCACCGAGCCGCGTTTTCCTACCCACCATATGCTCCCAGATCCTCGCCCATCATGACTGAGACCTCGGGCTACTCGATAGCCCGTCTTTTATTCCTCGGACTCGTCTTCCATCTCGTCTACATCGGCACCGTCTTCGACTGCTACTTCACGAGTCCCGTGGTCCATGGCATGCACCCTTATAAAGTCCCTCACGCGCCAGCGAAGCGTCTGGTGCTGATCGTAGGTGTGCATAGTCGGAGCTAGATTTGTGCCTGCGCGTAGCATTGACTGACTGGCTACAGGTGACGGCTTGCGCGCCGACTTCGTATTCAGCACGAACGCGACTGCGATTGTCCCCCAAGCGCCGGAGCGCATCGCGCCGTATCTCCGAGAGGTGGTGGAATCTAGGGGCGCGTATGGAGTTTCGCACACGAGGGTGCCGACCGAAAGCAGGCCTGGGCACGTTGCTATCATTGGTAGGTGGATTTGTCTGAGCTTTGGATGTTCAAATCTTAAGAAGCTTCCAGCCGGGATGTACGAGGACGTGTCTGCTGTAACAAAGGTCTATTCAATTGGTGTTTCTTGCTGGGCGTGATCGCACTGAACTCTTAGAGCAGGGATGGAAGACCAATCCGGTGCGCGTAGACCGCTCCGTAAGTCTTGGCCCGCTTTCTGAAGCAGTGTCATTCCCAGGTGGAGTTTGATTCCGTATTTAACCAGTCCAGCCACACCTTCAGTTTCGGATCGCCGGATATATTACCCATGTTTGCAAGAGGCGCTACTCCAGGAAAGGTCAAGACGTGGTGCTATGAAGAGGAGGACGAGGATTTTACCAAAGGTGAATCTTGACCGGTTACTTCTGATCAATGGCCTGAACCCAGAGGCAGACGCGACCGCATTGGATACGTGGGTCCTAGACCATCTGCAGGTCTTACTGAAAAACGCTACGGCGGATGATACCCTAAAGTCCCAGCTCCGCGAGGACGGCGTCATATTCTTCTTACATCTTTTGGGCTTGGATACCACCGGGCACTCATATAGACCCCATTCAAAGGTATTTCGGAAGAATATCATGCATTCAGCTAGGACATTGCAAGCTTACGCGGAATCTAGGAATATATGCGCAATATTCAAGTCGTAGACAACATTGTGCGCGACACGGAGAAGTTACTATCGGATTTCTATGGCGATGCAGAGACCAGCTACATCTTTACCGCTGACCACGGCATGTCGAAAATTGGAAATCACGGCGATGGAGGTATGTTCCCTATCCAATCACTGCTGGTCTCATTTTAAACAGACTTCAGATCCCGATAGTACGCGCACACCACTGATAGCGTGGGGCGCGGGCATTCGTGGTCCTCAGACGGCCTCTTCACCGGACATTGACGAGTACTCCGCGCCCTGGGAGCTATCGCACCTAGTGCGGCGCGACGTTGAGCAGGCAGATATCGCCGCGCTGATGTCGACGCTCCTCGGGACGCCATGGCCAGTCAATTCTGTAGGCGTGCTGCCTGATATCGACCTGAACCAGCATGGATATCTCGAGACGAGCAAGGGCGAGGAAGGCATTGCGAGAGCCGGACTCACGAACGCACAGGTACTTTCCGCACTTCGTTATGATACTGATAGAGCTGTCATTGATCATCGGTTAAGGTGCTTTTAGAGCATTACAGGGTGAAACATGGTAGGCCTCAAACTCTCTTCCAGTCTCCGACAATCTACTTAATGCTCGCTTGTGTCCTCACGAAGAACTGAAGCAACAGCATGCCTTGAGATACAAACCATTCAAAGGCCTCGATCATTCCTCAGCGATTTCCGGATGGTCCGAAGTCTCTCGAATCGAAAGACTGGTTCAGGATGGACATCACCGAGAGGCCCGAGCCACGACCTATGAGCTCGTGCAGATGACTCTACAAGGCCTGCGATATCTGGAAACGTACGACAGGACCCTGATCCGCATGATTGTCAGCGTCGCGTACACGGGCTGGATCGCGTACAGCACCGCGTTCATTCTGGCCCCAGCCGCGTCCTTACCACGCATATCTGGTCTTTCGATTGTCTCAGTAACGACCGTCATTGTCTTCTGGTCGCTGTTTGCGATTCAGAAGGCACCATGGACGTTCTACGTCTACATCGTGTTCCCTGTATACTTCTGGCGGGGTGCTGTCTCTCGGATCTGGGACCCACTCGTCACGCTCGCGGGAGCCGGCCGGTCATCCTATGTTGGGAGGAAAGGGACGTTCGCTCTCGTCGGTGGAGCTGCGCTGACGGTGGCTGCATTACAATGCATGGTTGTGCGTCCCAATCCTTCGTATATGCCTCCAGGTTGCTACCTTATTGACCGCCGGATTCGCGCAGCTCGGCTACACGCACCGCACGCTATGGGGCGTCGGCTTTGGCATCATCGGCATCCTCTGGCCCTTGACTTCATGGCCTTCGACACTCTTGCATCAGAGACCGGGCTTGCTTATCGCATGGGCGACGTCGTGTCTCGCCAGTGCTATTTTCCCGTTGCTGAGGGTAGATCCTGATGAAAGCCTCGAGACGATGTGAGTCCGCCAGTCCTCACGGCCACATTCCACTCGCCTCTAACGCATAATTCTGCGATGTGACACAGACTTGCAGGAGGTTCATGCATGCTCGTGGCTGGTGCGTTTGGCATCTATGCTTTCGTACGTGAGAAGGACAAGTCAAACGAGGCTGTGATGCGCATGTTCGGCATGCAGGTGAGAGGAGACGGTTTCGAGGCATGCACAATCTGATCCGTTCCCTGGCTGCAGTTCATGTTCATAGGAACAAGCATGGCCATCACGGCGGGCTCGATCACCAGTCTCCAAGCAAAGCAGGGTCTTCCCATATTCAATCAGCTGGCTGGCTGGATCATACTCGGTAAGCCTCTTCATTCACATATCACTCATTCTTATCAAATATCCCACAACAGTGGCTGCATCTATATACCCATTTCTGCAACCAGTCGCGCATCCAACTCCCGAGACGAAACTGCTGACCTACTTCCTGACGTTCTGCCCGTGCTTCGTCATCCTGTCCATCCGCGCCGAGGGTCTGTTCTACCTGTCGTACTGCACGACGCTATACCTCTGGATACGCGTCGAAGAGGCCGTGCGCTCGGACCACGTGCAGGCGAATGGAGGAGAGAAACAGGTTAATGGGAACGCGAAGAAGGCTGGAAAGGCGGGCGCTGTTAGGGGCTGGAACCGATTTGGATTGAGGGTGGACGATGTGCGCGTTGCACTGTTTTTCCTGTTTTTCGTGCAAGTCGGGTTTTTCGGGACGGGGAAGTGAGTGGTCCTGAGTTATGTCTGCTCGATGGTTTCTCATCGCATATTTCGCCTTGCAGTGTCGCATCGATATCGTCAGCTCTTACGACTTTCTTCGTGTTCTCAGATATTGACGCCTCCCTGCAGATCATTCTATCTGGAGCCCGTATACCGCCTAGTACCTATATTCAACCCATTCCTAATGGCTTCTCTCTTGGTATATTTATATTTCCTTTTTTCTTCAGCTGTACCACGTACTCATCGACGGCATGTAGATATTCAAAATCCTAGCGCCATATGTCCAGCTTTCAGCATGCTTCGCACTGCTCAATAAAAGGCTCGGCATGCCCCCCTTCGCACTCTTCCTCGTAGCGTTAGCGCTGACAGACGGTACGCACGCGCCTAGCTCATCCACCCATCTATTCACGCGTCTGACGAATGGCCAGGCATGACAATGACGTTCTTCTTCAACGTCACGGACACAGGTGAGCCCGCATAGTCTCGACCCGGCGGAGCACTGGCTGACGCGTCGCGAAGGGTCGTGGCTGCAGATCGGCCAGTCGATCTCGCACTTCTGCATTACGTCGCTGCTGCTCGTGTTTTCGGCGGGCATATCGGCGGCGGGCGAGCATCTCATGCGCGACCAGCGCGCGGGCGCGGGGAAGGAGGTGGATTGAGCGAGTGCGGGCATGCTAAGTTATTGACATGGGTCCGGGTCCGTTCATTCATTTCATCTTGGAATCATGCTGCGATGGCTCATCGATCCGAATGTGCTGTATACAGGAAGTGTAGGTATCGCTATTCTGTGCATTCAGATAGAGATAATCGCGAACTGGATACCAATCGCATCGATCGAGGAGAGATTGCATCGACATCGACGCCTGTGCGGCTTCTGCGAGCTTATCGTAATCGCAGATATAATATGCATGCAGGTTCCGGGTCACGATGGACGATTGACAAGGCATCTAGGCGTGCAAGAGCTGCCAGATCATGACTGATCATTCAAACACAGAATGACTGTCTTCTGTGTGAGGTCAGCAACGGAGACTAGGCATGGAGAACGATCGTGTGTTCTTCGTGACGTTTGTTGGTCCCAGACTGTCTGTCGTGTGATGATCCGGGCCTGGCTGTGGAACGTGTTGGATTTGGAGTTGTGTGATCAATCAACACAGCATGTCAGCTCAGAGATAGCGCTAGTGCACACTGTCCTCGAACCAGTGAAAGGAAGGGATTTTAACAAGCTTTCGACCTGAAGAAGAGTCGTTCAAAGTAGTTAATCTCATCTGTAAAAACCTTCTGCGAGTTGCAAGTTTTAGTACATCGGGGGCGGCGCTAAGAGCGAGTTTCAATAGAATTGCCGATCAGTGAGCGCTTACCCGGGGGCAGGTGTCCGGGGTCTGGTTGAACTGGATGTCGGATGGACTCTCGAAAGAGCCGCTTGAGACGAAAAGACCCCCTCCCAAACAATTTTGTTATCCTTTACCACCGTCCTTCATGGGCTCATCCAAGAGGCATCACCGAGGCTTGAAGGCCCCGCCACAAAGTGAGTACATCGCACCCGTCTCGGGCGTGGTGCTGATCAGGCGTGGGGTCGGCGTGCAGTGCGACGCACGACGAGGTCGAGCAAGGGCAGGGTGAGTCCCATTAGCCCCGTCCTGCCGTCTTCTTATCTGACAATCTTGCTTTGTCTTTTGTATCGTGTGGAATCGCATCGTGATGGCCCGTGTTGCCTCTGCCCTTTGTGACCGTCGGGCGTGACGCGCACACAGCTCCTCAGCGACCCCACCGAGAACACGCAGCAGCTCACGAGCCAGCTCCGCCAGCTGGGACTCTATGCTGCGAACACGTTGGGGGACGGGAACTGCCTTTTCAGGGCCCTCTCGGACCAGCTGTATGGGACGGAGGGCTACCACCTGCAATTGCGCAGAGACATCTGCGACTGGATAGAGAAGCACAAGGCCCGATATGAGCCGTTCGTCGAGGATGAACGCGGGCTCGATGTGCATCTACAGCTCATGCGGCAACCTGGTGAGTTTGACATCATGGTATCCTGCGTTCGACGAGTGTTCTGGTCTCCGTGCTAGCGCCGCGTTCGGTTTGTTGTCTTGGGCTGTCAGCTTGTTTTGGTGACTCTGGGGCATATGTCACTGCGTCCAGTGGTTGGACCAAAATTGGCGATCATAGAAGTCAAAAAAGTTTATGACATGCGAGCGCCACAACTGAATCTCTCATAATGAGTTCTTTTCTGAGGATAGGCTGATTACATGCCAGGAACCGAGTCCCGCATGTAATCAGCATGTCCTCAGAAAGAACTCATTCTAAGCCAATCTAATCCTGCCGGAGATATGGCGGCATCCAGTCAGGGATTGGCTCGCGTAGTATGATGCTACAGCGTCCCGGGCCTTTGCCCGATTTTTTTTCCATCAAAGGCTATCTTCTTTCCGCTTTTGCGATGTCTGTTCCTCTCCTTTTTTTCCCTATCTATGGTCTCTGTTCCTGCGTGCTTAATTACTTCTCATCTACAGCGACATATGGCGGCCACCTTGAATTATCTGCCTTCGCACACATGGCACGCCGAGACGTGAAAGTGATCCAGCCTGGCCTTGTCTACGTTATCGAGTGGGCATCCGGCTGGGACCCAGCACCTCCCGATGTTGACGCCTCCACGCCTTCGTCCTCATCGCCCCCAACTCCAGACGAAGCGCTCGACGATCGATTACGCCGCCCGACTAGACGCGAGCGTAAACGCGCGGAGAAGGACAAGCTTCCTCCCCCACCATCAACCGACGACAGTGACGACGAATCCACTGGCACAGTTTATGTTGCGTGCGTAGAGTCCACCTTGTCTCACTTCCGCGACAGCACTAATCGTGATGACGTCATCAGCTACCACGACTGGGAGCACTTTTCGTCCATCCGCAATTTGCGCGGCCCACACGCAGGCCTCCCGAAAGTACTAGAAAGCCTTGTTTCGAATGTGAACGACCTACCCCAGCCCCCCTCCAAGCCGAGATCAACCTCGAAATCGAAGCCGCCGTCCAAGGCGTCGTCGCGCGCCGCGTCCAAACCCCTCTCAGCCATCCGGTCCCGCGCGGACCTGGCTCCGGCACTATCCGCCCCGCCGACGCCCTCCCAGATCCCCCTCCCGCCCTCGCGCTCCATCTCACCCGCACTGGGCCTCCCAGGCCTGGCTCTCAACTCAACACCAACATCCACGCCTTCCGCCGACCCGCTCCCGCGCATGCGCGACCAACGCTCGCCAAAGCGGACCTTCGACGAGTCGAGCGGCTCCTCGGAGGCGCCCACGTCCGAGAGCGCGCACAAGCGCAGCAAGCACGCGGACATCGACGGCGACGTCGACATGGCCGCCGATGCGCTCACCGACCTCGACACCGACGAGGAGGAGGAGGGGGGCGACCCGGACGAGGACACGCCTGCGCTTTCGGAGAGCGCGAGCACCGCGTCGTCGACGTCCTCGCCGTCGCCCCCGCCGCCGCCCGCCGAGCGTCCGCTCACGCGACGCCAGCGCAAGGCGCTCGGGCTGCCCAAGCCGCGGCCTGCGCTCGCGGGGCAGCGCAGCGCGGGCAAGATCGTTATTCCCGGCGGGCGCTTCCGCCGCGGCTCGGTACGGAAGCAGGAGGAGCCGCGCGAGGAGGAGTGGACGCGGAATGGCGTCGGGCGCATGGACGTGCGGGGGTTCAGAGAGCTGAGGATCTAGCGCAATTCCTCTCATCGCCCCCGCCGTTTCGCCCGTCAATACTGCGGCATACCCCACGCAACGGACTTTCTGCATTATCTCGCCGTCTCGTCTGCGCTCGACGGACATGGATCTAGCATCGTATTTATTGGACCGGCACGCATTGCTCACGAACTCACGACCGCCTCGTTGTACCACCACCCGCCGCGACACCACCGCATACCCATGCTCCTCGTCAAGCCCACATCCACGGACATACCCGCATGTGTCGATAGAGCCACATGACTAGCAGATACTTATGGTTACGAGCAACTCGGTTTGGCTGCGTACATCTCATTGCACGACATTTTGTGTATACATACAGTAATTCGATTTGCAGTTTTGGTTTGTACGGTTTGGGTGTGTGCTGGGAATCGCCGTTCTGCGGTGTCCCAGTCATTTTGCTTGTAAGTAAAGTATGAAGCAAGCACTGACGGCAGTACTTCTGCGCAAGACGAGCTTCGACATCCTCGTCTCAGTGCAGGGAGACGTGCATGGGAACGACTGTACATCGAGCATGTCTGCGATATGACCGCAACTGTGGATGGATGATCGTTTGCATCTCAGGAGCGGCTCGCGGCCATTGATCCTGGGATTAAGTATCCTCTTTCCTAGTCGCGGGGCAATGACAGACATGATGGGATTCAGAGGCCCGCTCGGCAGCCTCCGAAAGTACTTACTGAACATGAAACTCGCATCCCCATGCAACCGCTTAACGATTTGCTTTCATGTTCGATCGATGATGAGACTGTGAAACAACCAATTTCGTTGGAATACAGTAAAATAGATGGTGGATACAAGCGACGTAAAGACTTGAGGAGGGGTATATTTAGCTTTACTCGAAGCTGCCCGAGCCAATTCAAAACAGGTCATAGCCGTATAGAGGCGGTCCGTCATCGGCTATGTCAATGTCCAATTGCTTGGATAGCCAATCCTCCTCTTCAACAGCACGCTTTTGACTACCCTGTTGTTGATCTTGCAGATTCACTGGGAGAGCTGGATCCAAATCGTCTAGTGCGGGGCTCGGATCCACTGATAACTTGCCATCTGTTAAGGTCGGCGTCGGCGGTCTCGAATTGAGCCCGAGATGTTGTTTGTAAGTCGTCATGCCAGGCGATGTCGGGAAGAACGTCCACAGTTCATGATTATCGATAAACGGCTCTGGACTGTCTCCATATAATTCTTCGAGTTCAAGCGAAGCGGCTGAAGGAGAGATATAAAGTGAAATTAGTGATAATGCTGCAATAAGTTGTAGATTAGAATTCACCTGCTCCTAGCATGAAGGTCGGTGGATGGAGGTGAGAAAGCATGGAAGCGACACTATCAAAACTGGATGTATCCGGATGTATCTGATCCTGGATTATGACAAAACAATGCGCAAGCGTGAGTTATATAGATTACAGAGAAAACCCTAAATTGACATACAAGGAACGGATGCAGCTGGCTATCGTGAACAACCGCCAGGTCGCTAGCAGAGTTCTGAAAATGTGTGTTCATTGAATCGAAACGTTGTAGTCCCGGTAAGTCACTAGCTTACGTCGAGAATGTAATCGAGTGCGGCCATTGTCATATCTGGCTGTAGGCAGAAAAACATAAGATTGGAGAGTCAAATTGAATAAAAATCATACGTACCGCAGCTTGAGGGGCTCCGGCCAAGGTTTCTAACAGAATATCCTCCGAGCCAGAACCCAATTCGTAGGACCCGACGTCGGAGAAGCTTGGGAGAAAAAGATTGCTGCCCCAGTGCGGGCTGCGCATGCTAGACATTGACGCGTCCGCGTCAGGGCTGTCATAATCGGAGTCGTCTCGGGGTTCAGCAGCGGCCTTCATGACTTTCGGGGATCGTAAAAATAGTCGTCTCTTCGCGCGAAATCCACGAATAAAGATGCACTGATCCTTCCGACTCGGGTCAATCTCCGTCATTCCGGGGGCGAGACGGCGGGTAAGAGGCCCGTGGTTATGATTAACGTGGCTTCCTTCTGTCCAAATAACATTCAATAACGCCGACCCTGAGACGAGAGCCGAACTCGGCCCGAGCGTCAACTTGGCGTCGGCGTGGCTTTCCGTAAATGCCGCAACGGCCCAGGAACTACATAGTGAGGTCGCGCCCGGTGACGAGAATGAGGTCCTCCATGCGAAGCCCCAGACCGAGCTGTTTGGAGAAGGCAGTCCATGAGTCGCAGTTCTCCGTGATATAGCGAAGGAAGGTCCCCATATGGTAGGCATCTTCGCGCAATGCGTGATCAGGTATTGCCAAGGCGGCACCCTGTTGCTGGGAGCAGGTCAAAGACATCTCTCCGTTGATCGGAAGTGGAGATCTAAGGGACAGGTTAAGAACGGAGACCTAGGCTCGAACACTGTCGACTTCACTTACGGGCTGTTAACCTGTGCCCCTGCGCTGACCGCGAAAACACTTCGAGTTGTATACAGTCCCATCGGCAGGTCTCTGTGATACACCTTTGGTTCATCGAGATCAAGTGGCTTGAAATCCTCGGGAACGCCTCGATTTTGAGACGCATCGTCAGCATGGAGAAGGACATTGAAGAGGCGATGAAAAAGCCCGTCGCGGATGAATCCCACATCTCCCACTTCTACGCTCGGGTAAAGTCCAGCAGGGTTCGGCTCCCATAGAGCATATCCGTGCTTGAGCGCAGCAAGCTGGTCTCTATAAATGTCAAAGCAAGCCATGTTGTGGTAGGACAGGCCGGGTCAGCTACGAGGAGCCTTTATCTCTACCTGTGGGAGAATCATGGGCTCTTATATACGCGGATGCAACATACACTGCTTTGCGCGGCAATTCTTTTCTCCAATCGGACAGAATTCGGGCTGTGTGCAGCAGCCGGCGGGAATGGAAGCACGTAGGGCGCCTGAAGACCGCGAAGAAGATTGAGTTCAAAATATCGCGTTGTAACGCTATGACTGTGCTTACTCACGCGACGATCTGGGAGTCGTGTGGGTTGGATTGGCTTGGGGCATCGCGAGTAGTTGCAGCATTGAATTTCTTCGTGTCGTGATACGACAAGGTTGTGATTATCAGATCAAAAAGGCGGGACTGTATCGCGCAATCTTATGAAAGGCATGACGACCGGAGACCAGGTCATTTTTCCCATTCGCCTTGCCATGTAGATGGCTGCAGTATCCACTCGACAGAATGCCCAACTCAGACAGTCTTCTATTCAGGACGAGCGCCGAATCCTCTTTGATAAATCGTTCCTTACAAGGAAGATAGCTGAGTGTGTTGCCAGGCCCTGAAGATGGTCAATAGAGCGTAGGTTAGAGTGCTTGATTAGCGAAGGAAGAGCCATTGTATAGATGCTACAAACCTCTCTTCTCGTCAATGATATGAGCGGCGGGCTTTCAGCTAGAAAGCATGCGGCGAACACTTTCATAACCGGGCGACTGATCCCTATCCTTGAGTAGCACAATGGATTGTCAGTTCGTGAAAACAAGACATGCACTTCACGCACGAAAGACGGATAGGACCGGGGCCTTCGTGAAATATCGCTATATCCATAGCTGGCTCGGTCTAGAGTTGAGAAAGGGCGCCTCCCGTATAGTTCGACAGGGGACTAGATCGTTGCATGTTCAGTTGCGCATCTTCGCCCAGAGCCAAGGCTCGGTGCGGTAGAACGTGCATGGGTATTCTATTATCATAAACCACATCAGCGAGGGGGCCAAAACAAGGAAACCTACCTGGATTCCTACACGTCAAAGCGTCTTGACATATCCTCCCAACGTACCATCCCAAAAAGATTGTAGCGCCAATAGCTGTAACCAAACAGGAAATGAGTGAAAGTGCAGCGAGTCGGAGCCTTGAAGGACTCACCGCCCGCCCACCCACCCGAGCGCGGTATCCTCTCGATTCCCGAAAAATTGTAGCGCCGCGTAACTGGAAAACAAATGCAGAATGAGCACAGTGTAGTCGGTCAAATAATGAAAGACTTACAGGCCACCCACCCACCCGAGCCTGGGATACTCTCTGTCACCCATATCCTGCGCGTCCATACCACTCTAGCCCATCCCAAACTCAAGCTCCCGTCCCACCCGAACCACAGCCACAAGTAAATACGAAGAAAGAAATGCGAGCCAACCCATACAAAGACAAGGCCTACTTCTTAAGGCCTACAGAAGCAACGGGCGTTACATCGAGAACGGCCTATTTCTTGAGACCGGTACAGGAAAACGAAGCAAAAGCAGTGGACAGAAGCCTACAAGAGGGAGAGATACGAACAGAAAGAGAGGAAGGCCGCGCACTGCGATCCACGGTAGCCTATAAAGAGGGAGAAGTGAAAAGAGAGGAGAGGAAGAGAGATACGTACCTAGATCCGAGCGGTACGAGATGTCCACGAGACGGGGTAGCCAGAGAGCCTAGGAAGTCGCCGGAGTCCAGAAAGGCGCCAGAGCCGAGAACCAAGAAGGGCCAAGTAGTCAATATCCAGGATGTTCGGCATTGAAGCTTGAAGTCCGCAGGCAGGCCAGAAAGATCCACGATCCGGGGCGTCCCCCAGGAAGCTGTAAAAAAGAAACAAACGTCTCGAGAACCAGCTCGAGAGGACGTACCCAACCACCACACCTCCTCACTTGCACTTCGACTTTCCACCATCGCGCCTCTCGCCGCCCGCAACACCACCTCCACCCCCACCAACCCGCCGCGCACTCAAAACACCGCCTTGCGCAGCCGGAAAGCACCAGGCCCCGCATCGCTGTCCTCCGCCCGCGGCAGCCGCGGGAAATACCGCCCGAGCTTCGGGAAGTAAAACACCTCGTCCTCGTGCCGCAGCCGCGAGTGGTCGTTCACCCTTGGCACCTGCAGACTTCCACCGCGGCAGACCTGCACGTCTGGCACCCGTGCTGGGCGCGCGAGGCACCGCGTGGGGAGCGCCTTGATGGGGCGCGGGGCTGGCAGGGCGCGGACGCCGCTGGATTTGGGGCGCTCCTCCGGCGGCGGGACGACCGTCGGCATGCGGCACAGCGGCGCGCCGTTCCAGTACTTCGCCTCGTAGACCGACCACTTTCGGTCCTTGTAGTATTTAACGGGGATCATCGAGTAGCCCGCCCAGGCCGGCGGGGTCGGGGGCGCGTCCGGGTCCTTGTCTGCGGGGTGCACCGGCTGGACGGGGACGAGGGAGGAGTAGGGCGGGGGCGGGCTGGGCGGGTCGGGCTGCTTGCCGCTGCCGTCGTCCTTGGGGATGATGGTGTCGGGGACGGCGGCGGTGGCTTTGGGGGCGGATGTGACCGGCCACCCGAAGAGTATGGGAAGCAGCGAGGTTAGGTGAATGAAGACGGCTGCAATCCGTTCGATGCTAATGATCAGCGGCTAGGGGCGGGTGGTAGTGAGGAGGACTGCTGACCTTTAGCGGCTGAGAACCAGCCCTCTGTGTAAAGCGTCTTCTTGAAAACGGTGAAAGCACCGACAGCCGTGAGCACGATGAGCTCCAGCATAAGCCGTACCAGACGGCAGTAAGGATTGGAAGTTTGAACGAGCGACGTTGCGGGGAACCGCGTGATGATGGTCATGATAGTAATGGCTGCCGGCAACCGTGGTGTGAATGCGATAAAGAGTGTATGAACGCTCGGAAGGAACAGGCGGTGAGTATTTTAATGCGAAAGGGCCATTACTTACCTCCTTGTCGTGGTTTCAGCTGAAGCCTTGAAATACGGACGGCTGGTCTACGCAGCCTGACATTCGTTCTGATAGTGACTGGCCATCGCTGCAATATGCCTTAACAAATTGAAGCTGGTCGCATTCCGAACAACATATCAGTGAAATGCGCCCGCGAAGGAAATTGGTGAAAGCAAGCAGATCAAGACGAGTTCTAACCACGGCCACAAGTCAATCGCTTGATCATCCGCCCTAGCCACGCATACTCGTGCTAGACGGTGGATAAACGAGGGCCATGAATCAGAATTTAAGGTGACTCAAAGAACCCGGTACTTAGCGGATATCATATCCAGATCCTAGAGCTATAATGCATTTCAAGAAGAACATTGTATATGAGCTCGCGAGGCTGCACCGGTCACCCTCGCGGGCCGTCTGGAATTGCCTTCGCATTTTCCGCGCACTATCCTAACAACAGGGCTACTTTTTCTTCTTCGGCTTCTTCTTCTTTACCCCTCCAGCAGCAGGCCCACCTGGTACTGGAGCAGCGCTTGACGCAGGCACCGCGCCACCGGCCGTTTCTGCCTTCGCGGCTGCTCCAGGAGCAGGCGAAGCAGTCGTGGTGCGCGGCGTCGGGCTCGGAGCGGGCGGCGGGCGGGCGTTCATCATCTTTTGCATTAGCGAGAGGTTGAGAGCCTCGAATCGGTTGAGGAAGATGGAGGAGTGGGTTTTGAATTTGAGACACTGATCACGATCATCGGCGCGCACGGGAGATCGGTCAGTACGAGCGGGACGGAGCAGGCAGGGCACGCACTGTCGTGTCGTCTGTGATCTTGAGGACCAGCTTGCCCTCCGATGCCTTCCACTTCACACAATATCGCGTCTATTCTCCCGCAATCCGCACGTCAGTTATGCAATACTCCGATAGCGGGATCACGACGCACCTTGTTCGGAGACTTTGTGTAGAGGGCCTCAGCGGCTTCCTGGTATTCTTGCCAGGAGGATATGTACACCATGGCAGTGCGTGGAGCCCTCAACTACGGGCATCGAGGCAGCTGCCAGGCGCTTTCAGGTCGTCCGTCGCGCCGTCCACGAGGGAATATTTCGGTCACGCGAGTCACGGTGACTTTGACGGGGAGTCACGTCGGACCGGAATTAGCGCTGGTTCAGGGCCGCCGTTATGCACTCAAAATGATGTGCTCGGACTGAAGTGACTCTCATTACAGTTTGCATCTTACCCCGTCTCTTGCTGCGCGTGTTGAGCTTGCTTTTTGGGCTTTGATTCGCGCCGAGCTACTCTCTTTCTCGTTTCTTCGACGCGACAGCTGCACAAGACTGCCAAGATGTCTGGGGAAAGGAAACGTAAGTGTGCTCGTGTGACGGTCGCCTGGGGTAATCTGGGGAGAGCTGACGAGAAGTCTGGCAACAGCTCTGCCGTTTGCGGTGACCTTCGCGGCCGGTGCTATTGCGGGTATCTCGGAAATCTTGACATTCTATCCTCTTGGTGAGCGAAACTCACGCGTCTGAATGAGAGCGATGTCGATAGAGGTGCTCGCGTGGCCTAGATGTCGTATGTATCCTGCGTTCGCGTTTTGGCTTGGATGTAGACTTGACATGATGTTTTCATTAGGTGAAAACCCGTATGCAACTCGAGACGGGCAAGTCCTCGACGAGCCTACTTGGGTCCTTCCAAGCCATCATCCGAGAGGAAGGGTAAGTGCGTTCAGCCCCGCTCCGGCACAACTAATAACCATGCTGCTCTTCAGTTTTGGGCGGTTATACCGAGGTAAGGAGGCCGCACTATCGCCGTCTTACCCCCGAGTCACCAAACTCCGTACAAGGCCTTGTCCCCCCTCTCCTCCTCGAGGCGCCAAAGCGCGCGACTAAATTGTACGCGTCTTGAAACAATCCTACGCGTGTCTGAAATTTTCTAATCTCATTTCAATGTCAGCGCGGCGAACGACTTCTGGGGCAAGACGTTCAAAAAGATGGCCGGCGAAGACAAGATGACGCAGAACCTCTCCATTGTCACCGGCTGCAGTGCCGGTGCGACCGAGAGTTTCGTCGTCGTGCCGTTCGAACTTGTCAAGATCAAGTACGTCCTTTTGCTGCGCAGTCCTATTTCTCCACTTAAATTATCATCTTCGTTTCGCCGTTAGGTTGCAGGACAAGTCCAGCACGTTTGCCGGTCCCGTGGACGTCGTGCGCCAAATTGTGAGGAACGACGGCCTCTTGGGACTGTACGCAGGCATGGAGGCGACGTTCTGGCGGTAAATACTGCACATAGATGCTTATATGCGTTCGGTAACATGATTTTTGCCTCAAGACACGTCTGGTGGAATGGAGGCTACTTCGGCTCTATCTACCAAGTGAGGGCCTTGATGCCCAAGTCAGAGGTATGACTATCCCGTACCTCGTCGGTTTGATTCTGAGATCTGTTCCGCATGCAGTCGCAATCCGGAGAGCTCTTCAACAACTTCGTGTCTGGTTCTATCGGTGGTTTCATTGGAACAGCTGTGAACACGCCGTACGTAACTCCGATCTTTATCCAACCTGAGCTAATTTGACACGAATGTCCAGATTCGACGTACGACTGTTCGATGCCCGTGACTAAGCTCTAGACTGATTGTCCCCGACTTCATCAGGTCGTAAAATCCCGCATTCAAGGCGCTGCCAAGGTCCCCGGCGTCACGCCCAAATACAACTGGACATACCCTGCGTGCGTAAACCCCACATTTCCTTTCAGCTATGCGCATACCTGCTGACGCGGTGACATACCAGCCTCGCAACCATCTTCCGCGAAGAGGGCCCCGCAGCGCTGTATAAGGGCTTCGTCCCGAAGGTGCTCCGGCTCGCGCCTGGCGGCGGCGTGCTCCTGCTCGTCGTCGAGTTCACGCTGGACATATTCAGAAAAGGTACGGCCTGTTTCCGCAAGTACATCTCGACGAAGCACTAATGATGCGTGTTCCAGCCTTGGGGCCACCGTATCTCTAATCTCGGGCCGTTTAGCATCGTACGCGGTATTAGATATGCATAGAATATTAGATAGCTGCGTGTGAATGGTGGTCTGAGTTGAATATTGAGCGGTAGAACACGACGCGCATGCTGTAAGTCAAGGCGGTCCCATACGCTCCGTCAACGGTTTGAGTGTCTTCCGTGCTTGCTTCGCCTTTGCGTCTCCTTCTCCTCCAGCCGTGTCGTCTTGCCTCCCTTGCCAGCCCGCCTCGTCATCCTCGTCATCTAACCTCATCAGCCAATCTCGCCTCACATGCTCGACCGTGTGCCGCGGTGCTCGCCGCCGCGCGGCAGCAGCAGCCTCCTCATTCTCCATTTTCTTCTTCTCGAGGCTGCGATTACGTCGGCCCTCCAGCTCCGCCTGCCTATCCGGATCCTCATGTGCCTGTGCTCCGGTGCGCTCGCCCTTCTTGATTCCCTCGGGGATCTGGTCAAGCGACACCCCTTCTTCGATGCCCAAAGGCGCGCGTGTGTCGAGGTCAGCCTAGCTGCGGTTGAGTATGTGGCAATGGACAGACAACGAGTAGGACGAACCGGGATCGGAACCCACGACTCGCCCGTGAACGCGCGCCGCTCGATGGTCAGTATCCCGCCGCGGACGACGAGCGGCTGCGCGAAGTTGCCGCGCACGATGCGGTCAACGGGGACCTCGTCCGCGCGGTACGCGACCTCGGCCCATCTGTACTCGTCCGCTGCCCGCGTTCAGACCAGCCCACCACACCTCGAATCGAGATAAACCGACGTACATTTCCGGAGCGCGAGCACAGGCCCGTATCGGCTAAACAGCTCCACGAGATCGTCCCTCGTCGTGTGCTCCCCAAACCCGTACACATACAGCAGCGCAACACCCCGCACCGCCCCGCCCGGCCCCGCGCGCCTGCGCTCCACCTTGTGCATGCACACGCCCTCCACCGGCCGGTGCACGACCAGCGTCGACGGCCACAGCGTCCACGGCGCGTCCACGTGGCGCAGCAGCACGTCGCGCGCGGCCGCCGCGCTCGCGAACACGACGTCCGCGCACCGCCGGAAGAGCTGCGCGCGCTCGACGGCGGGGAAGAGGGCCCTGAGCTGCGGCGCGCCCGCGCCGCGCGGGAGGTTGCCGACGTGCAGCGTGCGCGTGCAGCGCGGCTCGCGCGTCGGGCGGAAGTCCTCGGCGAGGTGCCGGGCGCGGGAGGTGGCGTCGGGCGCGGGCGCGTGGACGGCGGTTTGCTTGCTGCGGAGGGTGCCGAGGTAGTGGGCTTTGCGGCGGTCGGCGTGCGTGGAATAGGGTCGGGTGTGGGTCGAGGGATGGGGTGGATGGTTGCGCTGTGTTGCGAGGACTGGTCGTGTGTGCGTCGTGAGGGGGGCGATGCTGCGGGTATATTGTGAAGACAGTCGGTACTATCCAGTAAGACACAAGGGAAAGTACACGTACATGGCACGCTCTACGGAGGCGGTCGAGACAAGCCTTTGTATCCAGGCATTCCGACCGACCTTCGCAGAGATACGGATTCGCGTCGAGTGTCTTCCAGCTTGGAGCATCTAAAGAACAACGATTAGCTGTTCTCGTCTGCAGTTACTGTCCCATTGACGGGCGCATTGACAAGTATGTTGACAGAATTGTCCTGGAAGCCGAAGTTGACTGAGGCGCTAGTAGGCGGGCCGCGACGGGCCGCGTCAAAGCGCAGGTTGAACGAAAACAATATTATTATAATGCGGTCACTCTCTTTTTTTTTTTTTTTTTTTTTTTTTTTTTAAATCGATGTATTTATATAGCGCCGGTATGGTGGCCAGGGGCGCGTTGCGGTACATACAAACAGTACACGTAGAGACGAGGGCGTAAGAAGCCGATAGCCGGTAACATAAGTACAGTAACCATCTTGACACTGGAAAAATTCTTAAGCTGGGGCCAAAAGGAAATAGACCGTTTGCTAGTCGTGAATAGGAACCATATCCTATAGTAAAAGTCCCCCGGAGGGGTGGGTAGAGCGTCCGAAACAATGACCATAAAAGAGAGATCAAACCACTTCCATAGCCTCGCTCGCCTGTGTGCCCGCTTTCTCCTTGCCCTTGCCCTTCGACTTGGGCGCCGATGTGGTCCCAATGCGGTCACTCTCAAGCTCGTACCCATCGCACCTCTGTCTTGTATCCGTCAACAAACTGCTGTAGACAGCGTAAATCTGGAAAGCCAGCTCTAGCAACATCCAGTACTTGAATACCTCGATTCTCGACACTGCCGCCGATTCACCACCCACCTGGTCGACGTCTGACATCTGCAGCTGGGCCACACTCAAGTCTTCCAACTTTCAGCATCGCTCTCCGACTCGCAGAATTTCTCGTCGTTTTTTGGCTTACCAGGATCCCTTCGATACTCCAGGCGCTTACAGAAATTTTTGATCTTCATAACTCGCTTTTGTACCCCCAACACGCCGAGATGTCTCGCCAGTACAATGGCACTTCAAGCGCACCTGCGACTCCATCGCCCTTAACACCTCACGAGATCTACAGAGACGAACTTCGCTTGCTTGGCCATGGCTTCCCGTTGTGGGACTCCGTTCCCGGAAACACCTATCGGAGAGTGGAAGTAGGCGATGTAGGCTTGCTCCGGGACAACACTTACTTCGACCGCATCTTCAACATCTTGCTAGCTCCCGACGACCCGTCGCACACATGTGGCGTCCCAGAAGGCTTCCAGCAAGCCCGTCTCCAGGAACCACGAACCCGTAGCCGAGAATTATCCAGCGGAATCCTTACTTCTCGGGGTGTTCGCGTCTCGGATGCCAATGGCCCCACCAATGAAGGATGGTAGGTCCCGCCGCCGCACAGTGAAACTTAATCCTTTTTGATGCTTTGGCCTCCCAGGTTTAGCCCCACTGATCCTGGATGGTTTACTGTGTCATGTAAAAAACCACAAGGCGCGAGCATCGTACCCCCGGAAGGCGCTTCGGGTGAAGACATCATCGACGAGATGGCATTTATGGATTATACTATTGCAAACTGTGACTCCTGGTTTGCATTCACTGAGGCTAAAGGGTTCGGCGCTAACATGGAAGACATTCTGCTCGTGACTGGCCGCGATCTGACTAGCTCATGGACTCCGGTAGTACTCGCGCAAGGCACCAAAAAGATTCTGCTGCCCATGGCTGCCCGCTGGCCGTCTCGGCTCACAATTCACGGTCCATATCAGCCATCTTTTGGGTCTGGGGTAACGAAATACGTTCAAGACGACAAGAATCAATGCGTCTTTCTGCGCGGCTTCCGTGCAAAGAGGCGCAAGCCGTTCCAGCTTGCGAAACTTCTGATCTTTGAATGGGATAACGAAGACGAGTCGCCGTCGGCCCCATCCATGGTAAGTCAGATCTGTTCTCAATCCTGAATCCGCTTTCTTGATATTACTGTATCCAAAGCCAGATAGCGCGGTGGCCGTGCTTGACTATATCCTAGACAATTCATTGTCACGCAAAATCAGCCGCGTTGTACATCAGAAGCCAGCTGTGAATATAGCGATATTTTACGAAGGCCCCCAACTTTATCCGTCCTTCGTACGTGACGCGCATGTCTTGGGCTCACCAACTGATGGTCCTTCCTAATTTTGAAGGGTGGCGATCAGTCTCCCGGATACGAAAGCGTTCGCCGTATGCTGTCTCGCTCAAAGCCCGCTGCTCATATCATTGACGAGAAGAAAAGAGGTTCGTAGCATCTGAAGGATGGTCCCGTCTTCGCTAATTGCACATTTTTCTCAGCGGCTACGCTCTATCGACCGTGTTCAGGGTCTGGGAACGCACCTGACTATCTTCCTTGCAGGAGACGAATCGTCGAAAAGGATCCAAAGTTTGATGTGGGCGGTGAACGGTCCAAGTTGGTCCTTCCATCGCGAGGATCCCGCAGTCCTCAATATGACATGGCGACTGGGACTGGCCTGGACTCCGGTTGTCATGCCTCATAAGATTGCACAATAGAGGCCTGCCTTTTTGAGCTGATGATTACAACCTAAGCCGAATTCAAGATGATATCTGTTACCAGACGATATCTGTATAGGACGTGGGTGTGTGCTTTTCAAAGGTACGGGCCATCGCGCGCGATCCGTACCGCATCGCATGGGGTGCCGTAACGCTGCTCTCCGAGTTGTCTATTCAGGGGCAGACATGCCCACCTAGTGTCCGGTGTGTGCCTGTACGCTCTGTCTACTGCCACCGGCACATTGACATGGGACCCACTGGACAAGCGCGCTCTACGCGTGTAGTGCCCACGCGCGGTCGGCATCGCATTTCATTGGCGTTCGGAGACACCGGATACGTCCGTAACATCCTCTCGGACCCGGCGTAGATAAGTGGATCTACCTTTTCAACTTTGTCTCATTACACCACAAGAAAATTCATCACTGCAGGCGTTCATCTATATCATGGCGTCGCAGAGTAACTTCCACCATGCCGCCATGATAAAATTCAATGCTGCGAGTATTTGCGATGCTCTAACCCAAGCCAACGCGCATGACGTCTAGCGTCGACAGTAAGCAAAGTCGTAGCGCTGAGGCGCAATGTTTCGAACTCAATCTTCTTCGCAGCCTTCAGATGCCCTACGTATGTGCTTCTCTTCTACCAGCAGTCCTGATGAAGACTGATAACGGCCGCAGACAGCCCGAATCCTGTCCGGTTGGAGAAAAGAGTCGCCGCGCAAAGCAGTGTATGTGGCATCACGCACATTCAGCGAGGAACCGTATAAAGAGAAGTGCTCGTAGCTCGCCCGGCTTGTCCTACCACGACATGTCTTGCTTTGAGATCTACAAGAAGGAACTCGCTTGGGTCGGCCACGGAATCGCTCTATGGGAGCCCAACCCTGCTGGGCTTTACTCGAGCGTAGAAATTGGCGACGTGGGTTTCGTCCGTGATGGGGTTTTTCATCGTCTCTTTAACGTCCTTCTCCCTTCTTATGATCCGTCCCAAATCCATGGCGTCCCCGAGAGTTTTCGGCCACTCCGTCTCCCCGATGTACGAAGCGTGTACTGCCGATACTTGCCGAAAGGGTTGTATGCAAGTACGGATATTTATCAAATCAGTGGAGGCATGAAATTTGGCTGTCCGTAAGTCGCACCGAGCAATGAGGCTTATGTCTTCCATCTGAATATCTATATCAGAACACTACTTCCAATTGTTGGGGATATCTCTCTGACGTGCTCCAGAAGGCGTGGAGCGGTCCTGGCAATAGGTGACCATGCGTCGTGTGAAGATGTCGTTGCTCGGGGTTTCTTCCGGCAGTACCACAAAGAGAACTACCACTCGTGGTTTTCATTCTCCAGGCAGCTTGGGTTGGACCTCAGGAAGCAAGATCTCATCCTTGTCACCGGGCGTGACCTGACCAGTTCCTGGGCCGTTGCGGTGTTTACGCAAACCCATGCCAGCGCAAAGTTGACCGTCAAGCCTTTCATCCCAGGATCTTTGTCACTTAGCTTTTCCTGGACAGAAGGAAGCCGCGTTCATCATAATCATGGACCTATCGCTCGCCATCTTTCCCCTGGAATGACAGAGCTCGACCCTGATCGCAAGGACCAGTGCATCTTTTTGCGTGGCATCTGTGTAAAGAGATGTTTCTTTCTGCCATTCCCAAGAATTATGAGAGCTGCCGCTGAAGGTTGTGAACGGGATTACAGTAACAATGACCCGGATGCACCGAGTTCTGCGTTGGTCAATAGGGGATTCGATAGCCCGTCTCCCTCTCAAGTCTCCCTCTCCGAGTCCTCTGATTCGGATTTAGACTCGGAGTATACTTTTCATGAATCTTCGGCCGGAGACTACACGGTAAATGCTCTGTCTATTGAATTGAGCTATCGTATCTCATGTTGCTTTCCTTACAGCCAGATCTGAAGGTAGCCATGCTGGATGATGCCCTCGACGTAGGTGTTCAACTTGTTCCAATTCGATATATTCAGTCGTAACCTGACTCAGCTTGTTCTTCTTACAGGACTCGGCTTCTGGTGTAACAGTTGCTCACAGTGATCAGATCCATCCGTCTCTTGTAGGTAATCTGATTATACTATAATCCACCTGCCTCACAGACATGTTTGAATCAACTCTAGGATCAGACAGTTCCGCCAGTGCATGTAATTGGAGTTGAAAGTGTCCGTTCTGACTTACGCTTGAGTCAGGACCAGACGATCAACCAGCCGGATGACGGATCGCCGTGGCTGAAAGATGGCTCAGCGAACTCGCACCCCAATCTCACCGCTGAAATGCGCACTGGGACTGTGGGGGGAGAGGAACATTCATCTTCAAATTTCAATTCGAAATTCCCAGATGACGGGTCATTTGTCCCTTCTTCGGCCGAATTTGGGGGCGAGCCTAGCCAGGAAGAGCACAGGAGCTCGCAGAAGGAGATCGGACCCCTGCGAAGTATGGTGGAGGAAGGGAACCCTGTTCGGCGGCTTGCAGATCATATGCGAGCGTGCGGCACAGGTGTTGCTAAAGAATGTGTTCAACTCTAGAGAACCGGATACCAAGTGAGTATCGATCAAAGTTCGTCTATATCGTGAGTGAGCAAATGAGATATATCCGTTGAAACAGAGTATTCTGCAGGATTGATTATTGTGTACGGAGTTCTGTGGTCAACTGTATAGATCATTTTTGGCTGCTATGGATTTATTTAGCTGCATATCGTTTTTCCTCATCATATGCCATATCACCTCAGCTTCCGCAACAGATCTCTCGCCGACGGCAGCCTCGACATCCTCTTCGGCTCCTCGTGCCGACCAAGCGCATGCACGCCCGACATCGCATTCGAGAAGGCTGGAAAGCTCACCGAGCCCGGCTTGCCGTTGCGCGACTCAGTGAGCCGCGCCTCGGTTGGGCCTCCGCCTCCTGGGCCAGGGGCGTCGGGGTGGACCGCGCGTCAGGGGAAGAGCGGAAACCGCGCATGATATTCTGGCATGATCCCTGCCGCAGTATAGCACTATGTGCTTTGGGAAAGCTAGACCGGTGATAGACGGGAAAGTTATTGTTTACTTACATTATGACAGCTGGGCTTTATGCGTAGGATCTGCTGTGAGACGAAGTCAATGACGACCTCTGAATAGCATGGTGCCTCTGGCCTTGATTAATCTGCCAGAAACGAGGACATGGAGTACTGATCTCAAGATCACCATCCATGATGTGTTCCAGAAGCCTAAGACATACTGGAATATATTGAACAGTCATCGAGCTGCAGCTGTAGCCATGTCGTAATCCTGATAACCAGCCGTCACCGAACATCCAACTACATCACCTCAACTTCCGCAACAAATCCCTCGCCGACGGCAACCTCGACATCCTCTTCGGCTCCTCCCGCCGACCGAGCGCATCCACGCCCAACGCCGCATTTGAAAAGCTCACCGGGCGCGGCTTCCCAATGCGCGACTTCAGCCGCGCCTGGGCCTGGGCCTCCGCCTCCCGCGCCAGCGACGCCGGCGGCGGTGCAGGCTCCGACTTGCGGCGCACCGCGGGCGCGGGCGCGGCGCGGCGGAAGAGGAAGCGCGAGCGGAAGCCACGCGAGGGCTCTGTTGACGCGGGCTCTTTTGACGCGGGCGCGGGGACAGACGCGGATTTGGGGCGCAGGAAGCTGGGTGTGCGTGACTTTGGCTGAGGGAGGCGCGTGGTAGGCGCGGCTGGTGGGCTTGCCTGCCTTGAGATTGTCGGTGTAACAGGTTTTGCTGAAAACCTAAAGAAAGAGGAAGGAGAGGATCTTGATGCTGCGGAGGGCTTTGGAACGCGAGACTCGGTGGACAAGCCAGACGATGGTGGTGCGGATGCTCTAGGAGGAAGCGTGATAGGCCTTCTCACCTCAGGTTTCGGCGCAGGGTCCGCAGTCTCGACAGGACCGATGGGGCAAACGGGAGTAGAAGCGCGCTGGGGAACAGGCAGAGCAGACTTCAGCTTGAGATGTACGCCTGAGCTCGCGTCATCTCCTGGGTGTCCGATTTGTTCTACCTTCATTGTGCCATTGCTTGAGGGCACCGATGCGTTCGTTGGCTTTCCTCTGAGTCTTTGAACAAAATTGGACACCGAGATACTTGACCTCTGAGCAAGAAACTCGGGAGTTGGCTGCGGTAGAAATAGAGCTATTAGCAGGATTCTAGCATTGGTTGATAATGCGCACATCAGGAAGATATATATACGGCAGGCTAGACTCCGACGGCATCGGAAAAGGAACTGTAGACATCGAAGCGCCCGCAGGCTTCGGCGCACTCGCAGGCTTCACATCTATTTGACCTCGATTCGATTGCAAAGCAGAGGCCGAAATATTTGCTATTGGAACAGTCGACTCTCTGGGTTTCTGCTCTTGCATGTGTGGCGCCTGAGTAAGAGCGTGCTGGCCGAGTACCGGTTTTGCGGCAATGCATTCCTTCGAAGTCGAAGGGACCGGAAGGTGAGTACCCCCTGGCCTGCTCTCGAACTCGTCATCGTCATCGTCCTCCGAAATTGGCGAAGGCGGTCGCAGAAGCCCAGGCGACATAGGCTTTTCCTGCTCTAGAGCATCCGCCATCTTCCGTATCGAATCCATGGACTGAGACTGCGTGACGACGATCCTCGGTATCCCCGGACTCGGAACCGGGGTCGGCTTGTCGGTGAACTCCGTTGCCAACTGCTCCAGCTCGTCCAAGATAGCGAGCATATCCTGTGGAAGCCCGCACGCAGGAACCCGGATACTCCAGCGTTTGCCCTGCGCGTCGCCGATCTCGCGCGTGAAAACCGTGCCCTCTGAAGTCTCCGTGCGGACAAGGCTGAATCGGCGGCTGGCCACGCTAGGGTCCTCTGATGAAGATGAGGGCAGAGGCGTGATGCTGACGCAGTGCGATGGCAGACGTCGAAGAGCAGGAGGAAGAAGTGCGGTTACCGACGATGAGTCCACCGACATGCATTCATCCGACGACAGGAGACTGTCGTAGTGGAACGGGCCATCGCTGTCCTCGTCGCTATCAGACGGGCGCTTGGCCGGGCAGGTCTCGGAGACGACTGGACTCGCTCCAAAGCAATCCATATGCTCCCGGGAGCTCGACACGCTCCGATGTGACCTGGCACTAGCCGCCTCCCAGTTGTCCTCCGAGGTATAGGAATCTGTGCCGTCGTCCAGCGCCGGCGAGAAGGTGAAGTCGGCGACCACCGACTTCGCTGAAGGCGGGGGCGTCGGATAGATAGCGGCTGCGCTCTGAGCCATGGCTGATTTGTGCGGCGTGCGCAGCGTCGTGGGCCCTGGCGAGGCCAGCTTTCGAGAAGAGGACCGGGAGGGCAGGCGCACGCGCAGGGAACCAGAGTTTCGAGTGGGGATCGCAATATTGGCGTATGCTTTGCGGGGCGGGATCAAGGACTTGGTCGTCGAGGCGCTGCCTTTTCCTACGGCATGCTTGTCGCTCAATTGTTTCTAGTCGTAATGAGACATCAGCCAGTGAAACAAGCGTGAAAACAAGAGCTCACGAGAGAGGGCGAGCGGGGTTTCGTAGGGAGTCGACTGAGAACTGGCTGGGTCCGCGGAAGCCCATGGGTCCGCGACTGCGATGGCGAGATGCCGCTTCGTGCCTGCTTACTGCTGGAGGCTTGTTTGTCCTGCGCAGAAGACGCTATAGGAAGGAAGGACGGGTTTTGGGTGCTGGCGTGTTTGAAACGAGGTATGCCTCCTCTTGGAGCAGACTTGATGCCATTCGCCTGTGGGCGTCGGGCGGCGTGCTCCAAGGCAGCGCCCGGTGGAGGTCTAGTGCTCGACGCCGCCATGGACAGCCGCTGCTTCATGCCCGACAACGTCATCTCGCCAGTCGAGCGATACCTAGAAGGATAGGAATGGAGATAGGCTGTGGTGCTGAGGAAAAATAGGATGTGTCTTCGATATAGAGGCAGGAAGGAGTAGTACTAGATGTAGAGAATCAACATAGACTTTGACACGCGCTAGCGTCCCGATATGTCCACCTGGAATGCATGCATGACCATGCACGCTGGTGCGGAGCAGCAAGGACACTGGTTAGATCTATCTCCTGGAGAGCAAAACATACAAACAGTATCGAGATTTCTGTCAGCAGAGCCTTGTTAAGGCATCCCAGATGTGAAGACCGCACCATCGTCCTAACGAGGGCCCAAACGCTACAGCTGTGCTGCAAAGTCCTGCAATATTGTGCCTGGAGAGAGTGAACTTATACCGCAGGTCCTTGTCAAAAATCAGCAGCATCGAGCAAATACGAGGCGGATCTATCGCAGCGCGATGGGTTTGCACGGACCGACTCGTTGGAACACTTCGGACCAAGAGTGAGAGAGGCTCGAGACGCTGGCGCTGGCAAACTAGTGTGACAGATTCCACGTGATGTGACATGTCGCGTTTTCACCCAGTCGCGCGAAAAATCACATACGGTCTAAAGCGCATGGTAGCAAGCAAGCGTCAAGACATACATGGCTGCATATAATGGTAGAAATGCACATGCATGATGTGGGTATGCAGACGGGTAGGTAGGCGGGTGTAGTTGAAGTACAGCCATAAGAAGTATCGAACTTCGGAAGAGACGATGAGCGTACATAATGCGCTCCAAAGGGAGTGCGCCGTGCGTCCGTTGGAGTGGAGTCGAACACTTATCGCAAGGCAAAGCATAGCCGGCAGCCCGTAAGTCTAATCTTGGTCCGGAACAAGACGACAGGCGGAAGAAGGTGCAGACGCATGTGGATGTATACCAAGTCAGGACGGCGACCTCTAGTCATATTTGTACTCCTGTCAGAGCAAACCGTTAAAGATTATAGCCACAAAGAATTACACAGACGCACCTTCTTAACCCTCTTCGCCACCATCTGCTTCTTCATGTAGTGAATCAAGCGCTTCAGATCTGGCATCGTGAAGATGGGGACGACGATAGCCATGAGCGGGAGGGCGATAGCCCAGAATCTACGGAGGCAACATGATCAGCATTTTGCAAAACGGAATACAAACGCGACGTGCGTACATTCTGTCGCTGTGGCCGTGGTTCACACTCCACATATTTTCGAAGTTCATACCCTGCGGGTGAGCAAAATAAATAAAACGATGATGAATCACGGGTGGAGCAGCCACGCACGAAATAACCGGTGAGCAGTGTGAGTGGCAAGAAAATGATCGTGGCCAACGTGAGGCGGCGCCTAGAGACAGACAAACTTGAGCGTCGCAGCTCATGAACTGAATGATAGGAACAACACGTACATGCCTTCATTCATCTCGTACGACGCCATCTGAAAACGACTTCAACAAAGGTTCCCATCTGAAGGGAGGAAAGCATACATTGAAGGTATAGTTGATCAAGTTCTCCGCCATGGCGGCGTACATGTCCAAACTGCTCAGGATGTACTCCATGTGGTTATGAACATCCGCCTAATTTATATCGCTCCCGTTCAGATCGCTTTCACGATGTGCGAAATGTGAAGGCACACCAGATAAATATTGGATTTGTGGCTCATAAATCCAGTAACTTTCTGCCCCTCGACCGTCTTCGACGGATCA
Source organism: Hericium coralloides (assembly GCA_003675405.1). Classification (NCBI taxonomy): domain Eukaryota; kingdom Fungi; phylum Basidiomycota; class Agaricomycetes; order Russulales; family Hericiaceae; genus Hericium; species Hericium coralloides. Next base: position 47,701 of record QUOP01000190.1, on the reverse strand, counting down.
ATGAGCGCCAGGCAGCGGTCGGTGTCGTACCGCCGCAGACCATACACAAGCGTTTTGATCGGCTCGAGAGTACGTTTGTGAAGGATGAGGTCCCCAGACAGGATATGCACTGAGGAACTACAACATCAGACCCGGTCGGCCAAATACTAGAGTATAGGTGGACGCACAGTCTCGGACATTCCCGACCTTGGGCTGGATGAGGATCTGCTGCTCGAGCTTGTGGATCTTGACGCGGTACTCGTCCACAACTTCAAGCGCCGTATCGACGACTGCAGACTAGCCATTAGCGCAGAAACGCATGTGCGCGGAATGGAGGCGCACTCAAATCGAGCAGGCTCTCGACAAGGAGGGACGCGTCGGCGGACGTGCGGAGCGACGTGTCGCGCTGCCGGATGCGCGCAGCGATGGGCGACGTGAAGTCCATGTTGGCATCGGGGTGGATAGATATGACCGTCCCTGGAATGTGACGCGTCAGACTCCTTTCCGTGCATCGGTCATCGGGAACGCTGACCGTTGCGGAACAGGAAGATGCACATGGGTGCGATGCGCACATCAACCCTGCCTTTCTTCAGGCGCTCGATTGTCATCGCGTTCGCGGCGCTGCTCCGCTTCCTTGCCTGTGCGAGGCCGCTTCGCTCAGTGGATCGCACAGCGACGGTCTCTATCCGCACCTGAAGACTAGAGCGCTTGAAGCCAAGGCCGCTGCTGCCCCTTGCCTCTGGGTCTGCGACCTTGTTGCTTCCGTCTTCCTCTGGGTCATCTTCGCCATCCGAGCCATTGAGAATGCCCAGCTTCTCGTCTAGCGGCTGGGGCGAAGACGACCTTGGCAGGCCTGTTAACGTCGGGCCGGAGTCGGACGACGCCCGACTACTGGAAGACAAGGGTGAGGACGATTTAGGCGCGAGTGAGTGACAAAGTGCGCGGATGAACAGATGCTGGGGGTAGTAATCAGCCTTGGAGCGCGCATGCCCACGCTGCTGCAGAAGGTCCTCGAGCGCAAGCGGATGCAAATTATATGTGAGCGCGAGCGCACTGATAATGTCCCAGCTGATCCCGCCGACGTTGATCCACCGCACGCGCACCCACGGCTCGCGCGCGCTCGCCTCGACGCTCTGCAGGTACCCCACGAACTCGGCATTCGTCATGCGCCCCGAGCTCGCGCGTAGCGGCGAGTAGTCGACGAGGTCGATGATGCACTTCTGGCGGATGTGGCCGTAGGTCATGTGCGCAATCGAGCGGCGCACGTCAATGCCCGGCTCTGCGCCGATGTTCCCGCGGGCGAGCATCGACGACGTGCGGTGCATGGCGATGACCTTGCGGACGGACGCCTGGAAGCGCTCCTTTGGCGTCAGAGTGGGCGGCGGACGCGGCTGAGCCGTATAGCTGCGACGCGCGGAGGCGACGGAGGGAGGCTTGGGAAGGGTGGCAGACATGGGAGACGCCGCTGTTGTGCCAGAGGTGGTGATGTCGGTTAGAGCAAGCCTCGGTCGCGGCGCAACTGGCGACCGCGGCGGCAGGTCCAATGGTTCGTGCCCATGGTCCATTTCGTCTTCGAAGTCGGGGGTAAGAGAACGGCCCTCAGAGTCGGAAAAGCTGTTTTCCCGAGGCATCCTCGTCTAGCTGGTCTTTCGTCAGTAGAGCAGGGCCCAAGACGAAGACTGGAGGAAGAATGATGTGGGGACGAGGAAGAGAAGGGTAGAGAGCAGAAGGAATCTGCACTGGCAGGGCATTGCCTGCGAAGCCTGTGCGCTCATCTCCATGAGGCTGCACGGCCTGCCGACAACGCCCCTTCGAGGCTCAGGCTGCTCCTGAATCCAAACGTGGGTGCAAGCTCACAAATATAGAAGCGGGCAAGATGCGGTCGACACGCCATTCGTTGATTAAAAGGTCCGCATCAGAGGCAGATTACCGGTGCTTAGTTCCGATGAAAGCTACAGACCGTCCGCATTTCGGCAGCCTTGGAAGCGAGTCTGAAGCCACAGAGGAAAACGATGTTTGCTGTAAGGGACTTTCCGAGATATCAGAGTAGGAGCTGAAGACTTGAAGAAGAAAGCCAGGCGCAGAAAGGATAATGTGATGTGACGGCTCTCACGTGAGATATCACACCGCGTCTAATGTCACATCCCATCCAGCGCAAGCATCGCGCGCGTACCACATTTCGTACGCGCAATTGCAGACCGATGATGAGAGGGAATGAGTCAAGCCAACAACCAGAGCCGAACTGGCGTGCCCCTCAAAGCAGACGACCAAAATGCAAAGGCGGTGAGGATGCCCGGGCCTAGGCAACGAACTGTCTTGACTCTTGATGTCCCTCACACGCAGATCACACATTCACGCTCTCACAAAACTTAGACACACCGAACGCACGTGTTGAAGCCCGCTCTTGCTGTTGTTCTCGGTGTTGCTCTTACTGTTGCTCTCACTGTTGCTCTTACTGTTGCTCTTACTGTTGCTCTTACTGTTGCTCTTACTGTTGCTCTTACTGTTGCTCTCACTGTTGCTCTCACTGTTGCTCTCACTGTTGCTCTTACTCGGGCTCATGCTATTCGATGCTCAGGCTCACTCAGTCGAAACTCAGAATCACTCATGTCCGGGGCACGCATCCAGTCCAGGTCTTGATCCAGGGAGGCCATGGGGTCTAGTCCAGTCCGGAGGGTCCAGGGAGATCTTGTCCAAGAGGATCCTGCGTCCAGGAGTCCTCGATATGAAGGGAACCTAGAAATGAAGGGAAAAACCTAGGGAGGCAACCGTGTCAGCCAGCACAAAATGAAAGTGTCCATGATCACGATACGAGAAACGAGACCGGGGATTCCTGATACAATGTTTTTGTGGTTTTTTAGTTTTTTGGGGCTGAAAACGGTGAAAAGGAATAGAGGACGTCACCGTCAGCCCTAGATCCCGTCGACGGCGCGCATAGCGGCCGCTAACTGAACGCAGGGAGCGGAGCATCGTAAAATCGGCAGAACGCGTCGGGACGTCTCCTCTGAAACCGCGAGTCAGCTCGCAAACCAGGGGGCGGAGGGAGAGCACTCACTCAGCGCCACACCGACTTCCTGCTGGTGAACTTCTGGAGCATCCGGCGCACGCCGCTCTTGGGCACCGGCTTCTTGCGGATGTTGAGGCCCTTGATAACAGCGTACTGGACCTTGACGACAGGCGCAGGCGCGCCCTCGGGCTCCTGCATCGCAGAGGGGAAGTAAAACACCTCGTCCTCGCACGTCAGTCTGCTCCAGTTGTCCAACGCAGGGACCGCCAGCATGTGGCTGTGAACCATCTCCGGGGTATCGACAGAGTCGAACGTGTCCCACGGGAGCGGTGCATAGACAGACACAGCAGGAAAAGTGCAGTACTCATCGTCCTTGAGCACGCGGCCCTCCCTGTTCGTCGCCGGGGGCGCGAGGAGGCCGGGTGACGGGAGCACCCGGCCCTCGACCGCCTCCTCGTCGACGTACTCGCGCTTCGGCATATCGACGGTGCCCTCGAGGGGCTCCCAGGTCTCGATGTTGGGCACGTGGACGCGGTTGATAGCGCGGACACGCTCGAAGAAGTCGCGGCGTGCCTCGGCGCGGGCCTCCTTCTGCTCCGGAGTGATCGTGGTCTTCGCCGCGAGGTTCTCGCTGAAGCCAAAGCGGCTGACCTTCCGAGGGGTGGAAGGGGCGGCGAGGTAGGCTGAGATGTCCTCTGACAGAGGCGAACGGCGGCGGTTCTTGGCGTTGGCGGTGGTGGCCGAAGGCCTAGTACGTGCAAGCTTCGACGGCCTGGCAACCCGTCCGTTGACAGGCGTCTGGTCCCGCAGCACACGGCGCTTCGTCGCTGGGTGATGAAAACGTCAGACAGCGTCGGGGAGGGAGAACATGGTTTTACGAACCTCCAACCTCCTTGGCCAATGCCTTCTTAGGCTGAACCACGTTCTCGGAAGCGTTCTTAGACAGCAAGACGCTCATGGTAATCATGGCGAATGCGCTATGAGATAGATGTGTAGAGAGTAGATGATGGGAGTGAAGGACTGTTCGAGAGAACAATGCTGAAGAAAAAGTGAGAAATGAGCCTGTATTTATACCTTTCTGCACGTTTCATCCTGCCTGAAGGTCCGAGTCAAGCTTGCAATCCTGACTGTCTTGCTATGCGGATTTCGATCCAACCTACTTGTCGCGCATTTTAATAACGAGCATCGAGCCTGATAGTCACCAATGAAGCGCATGCAGTGCGGTCAGAAACATAGAAATTGAATTGGAACAAACCGAAATGTATTGAAGCCAACAAACATGTGCGTCGATATTAGAACCTACTTCACCGGCGACACAAGAGCCGGACATACTCAAGGGTGCGATCGAGCCTAAGGTTTTAGATCAAAGGCCAGTATTCCTTGGAACAGTAGGACGACGAACGCCATCACTTGCAGGGTTTCAAACCGTTGGGCTCTGATTTGTCGGTGGTGTTTTTCGTATTTCCAGAGGCCCGGTGGATGTCTATGAATCTATTAGTTCACTGAGCGACCAGAAATTCCATGCTTGACGTCATATTCTAGGTTGTTTGAACAAGCACCACCTTTCGAAACACGACTCGTCGAACGTCATGAGTGAAGGATTCAACAATGCAGAAGTATCAACTGCCGAAATTTCAGCCTCTGTCCCAGTCGCTGAGGTGAAATCGACGTACTTGTTATGATTCCATGACATCGGCTCAGGCTTCCAGCAGACAAAAGTCCGAATACAAGTTTGTGAACTTCAGAAATCCGAGGACCGAAGCTACAAATACCGTGGGAAACGTGGTCAATATAGCGCCGAATGGGCGCTTGCTTTGGGCGCTTCCGCGGTGCTTACCCTCCGAGCGAGCGACTCTTTGACTAGTACCTACCCTTCCACCATCCAGACACTCAATTCAGCGTTCGAACGATGTTCTCAGCATTCAAGAAGTCTATTGTGAGTCTTTATCTTTCTTTCACATGCTCTGCCATTGACACAGAAATGGTACAGCCCGAGCTATCTATATTGTGAGCTCCCCCTAACATCCCTATAAAGGGGCCAGAATTCTGACAATCATCGACCAGCCATAACCCTGCTTCGCCACCCTCCACGAAAGCGCTAGCTGTCCTGCAGTCTGCGCTTACCTCGTCATACCCTCCAGGGAAGCAGGGCGCACCCCCTCTGCGGTTCAATCTCGAAGTGGTCGAGAACACACCTCCGACGGCTGACCAGATACGCACGATCCTGAAGTATTTGCCGACTGCAGATGCACCCGCGGATGCTAGCGACCCCCATCATCTGTCAAAGTTCCTTTCTGCCCACCCCGCCGCACCTCCGCTACAGGACCAGCCTCACTGCCGAGGGCTGTGCGTCTCGCTAATAGCAATCCCACTGCGGTCAAATGGCCGATCATCGTAGACTGGACCAGCGGCAAGGCGTGTGTCGGGAATTCTGGTTGTGCTGCGAGTATCTTAGAGCACTTGCGGAAGAAGAGGGATGGAGAGATTAAAGATGAGGAGGATTACAAGCCGAAGGGCTGGTTCTCGTAAATTTTGTACGTCTTTGCTTTCTAGACCTGTTTATCTGTGCTCATTCTGGTCAGATACGCACAGAACACGGTGATTGATAAATATATGATGTATCATAGGTGATGTTCACCAGTTGTATTCTGCCTTGTACCATAGTTGTGTCATCATAAACTGAAGGACCCTGCTCATGATCGCTGTTGACGGCTTTTCTGGAGTCTGGATCGTCTGGCTTTATAACGAATTCTAGGATCCCCGCGTAGTGTCGTTGGCTGTAGCTCTTTCAATGCAATAGACGGGCAGACGCGAACGGCTCGATGATGCAGATGAATGCCTGCGCGCGCACCTGATCACCAAAATGGATCATGTGACCGCGTTTTCCGCCAACTTTCGCCAGTGACAGGTTGTTCAGCTGCATCTCTCGTCAGCCCTTCCAACCCGCCGCTTCTTCACCATACTCTCATGGCTCCCGACGAAACTCGTTAGATCAGTCGTTCATTCGTTCATCTTTCACGGATTCACGCGCCTACCAAATGCAGGGTTCTTCCGCACCACGCAAACCGAAGTCGGGGTCGGGGCCACCATCTGAAGGCGCCGTTCCGAAGAAGCGTCGCACATCTTCGAGGCGCCACAGCTGTATAGATCCTGACATCTCTGCTACCTCTTTGCTTGTCGAACCGCAAACACCTCCATCCCGGCGGTCTAGGACGACTAAGGCCGCAGACCCAGCTCCTCCTGCGCCATCCGATCCTCCCCATCTCGGCTATCCAACACCACCTGCCTCCGTACAAAAATGTCGACGTGAAACGTTCGTCTTGAAAACTTCAGCTGGTCTTACAGAAAATAAGTGGGGCTCGCGGCCTCGTCTGAAGGAACCGGAACCTGTCCCTTTCTCGCCAACGCTATTCTTCAAGGGAGTCGACGAACTGCGCGCCCGCGATCTCCAAAACTCTGCCGACCGTAGTAGCGAGAAGCAGCAGAGCTTAGTGCTTTCGAAGGACCATCCAACGGTCGATCCGCCTCTGATCATCCGGACAAGTCCTACTAAGGCGTCCATGCTGCATTCTATCGCCGCCGTCCCGCTGCCGAACCAGATCCTCAAATCCGATTTGCTTGCCGAGCTGGAGGCTATTTCTCAGGAGCTTGATAGGATGGTCATGCTAGATTCCCCAGAGCCGTCGCAACAAGCCGAATCTAACTATCCAGACGATGCTGGTCTTCAGACACACACCTCCCATGCTTCAACGTCGAGACGGTCCAGCAGCTCTCATCGTCCCGCGGAAAGGAGTCGGTCGCCCCCGAAAGATGCTTTGGCGGAACTCATGGCTGTCGCGGAGGAACTGAATGGCATGCAGCGTCTAGACAGTATCGATCTCCTCACCCGCTCAACGCCGGCACAAAATCGCCAGTCGCTCCAGAGACGCAAGCGAGAGGCCGCCATCGACGGCCTCCCTCCATCGATTATGTCCGCTCTCGATTCGTCGTTCCTCGAGATGGACTCAGACGACGTGTCTCGGCGCATTCTTGAATATATGGTCTATGAGCAGTCGTTCAATGGCGTGGATGTGCCCAGCATTCTCGTGACGCAGGCAGACGAGTCCTTGGGAAGTCTGCCACAAGAAGGGAACTCGATACCTGCAGAGGGCCTGCTAGCGCCGCCCATAACAGATGGACGCGGCCGCGTCGGTCCTCCCGCTGCGACTTGGGAGGTCGAATGTCTCCTCTCAGCGTTCGACTCCGAATCCTCCGACTCCTTCGTATGTATAAATCAGCAAGATGCTACTCCTGACGACTCTGTCTTCGTCCGATGCGAATGTCAAGAGTGCAATCCACCGAGCCCGGAACCCCAAGAGACGTCCAGCCCTAAACAGGACCTCTCATGGCTCGATCACGCACTCGCTGTCGGTCCGCGCGAGTCCTTCATCGTCGTGCCGAGACGAAATAGGAGCAAACCCGAACTACCAACGGCGCCGAAGCCTCCATCGCTGCTGAAACGCGCGTCGGTCCAGAATCAGGGGTCGCCGCCCGACTCGCCTCGTTCGCTTCTTGTACGCCCCAGGCGGCGGTCCTTTATTCAGCGTGTGTTCAAGTGTACGGGGCCACCAGATTCCCCTCGTTTATCGGTTGACAGGCAAGCGCGCGGCGAGAAGAGGCGGTCCCTCAAGTCGGTCATGAGATCGGATTCGAAGAAACGACATGTTGACAAGGAGAGTATTGGATCCCCCAAGCGTTTGACGGGCAGCCCACGTCGTTCGTCCGCCCCGTCATATTTCTAACCACTCTCAGTGAGCGCCTTTCTTCTCTGAACGAGAAAATTAACTGAAGATGGCCTGCTTTCCCAACAGCTATTACGATTAATTGCCGTCTTTATGCCGCGCTGGCTACCTAGTATCATTCTATGTTGCGCCTTTCCTCTGGTCATTTTGAAGGGCGTTTTTGCTGTCAGTATAATCCTAATGGATCCTCACTTGGATGACGGCGGAGCAAGAGAAATATCGATCTAGCCTCCTGGTTTCGATGAGCGGCACTCGCACTGCCTGGCACAATTTCCTCTTGCGAATCTGGTCGAGTTCAAGACTCAACTGACAGACTGAAGACGAGACAAATTAAGAGGCGATGCTGTCTTGCCGCCTTGTCTGCCTGTCAGCCCCGTTCAGTCTGTTATTGGTTCTATCTCCAGGAATCATCCGGTAGGAGAGCTGAAATTGAGTCTTCTGACCGTCGGTCGCGATCATCGCGTCTTCCTAGTCTCGCCCAGCACAGCCGGCTGAGGGTCTCATCGCATTATATTATATGGTTCACTGAGCCAGTCAGAATTGAAGTAGGTCCATTAGAACCCTGCCTGGAAGTCCGTAGGTTCCCCATCTTCGGATCTTCCTTTTCTCTGCTCTTTCATACTTGACTTTGCGGTCACATCTCTCTCTGCACAATGTCTCTTCAGCGTGCTTCTACCATCAGGAACTCCTGCCCTGCTCCTGGGACGAAGGCATTCGAGAAGCAGCTGCTCAACGGCCTCAAGCATCTCGCTCCGGCCGAGCACTCTCTCCAGGGCAAGCTGAGGCACACGGCTGCGCGCGCTTTCGGTGAGTCGAGCATCCAAAGTATCCGCACCACGAGCCTCGCTGACGATGCATCCACAGAGCGCGTCCGCCGCCTGGCGAAGTCCAACAGGGTCTTCCGCCTCCCAGCTGCCCCGCCTCCCTCCCGCGCCGCATCCATCGTCGCTCCCCCGATCTTCCTCACGGCCCCAGACGCACTGGTCGCTGAGTTCCGTCCGATCCAGCGCCAGGCTCGCGTGAAGGCCACGCGGAACAAGAACACGAAGGACATGCTCACCGTCCCCGTCGTCGGCCGCGCGGCGCGCATGCAGCCCGCCGCGATGCAGCCCGCCGTGCCCCCCGGCCTGCTCGCCGTCCAGGAGTCCATCCTCGCCGAGGCGTACCCCACGTTCACCGACGCCGTCGCCGTCGGGCCGTCCCCCGACGTCGCCGGTGCCACGAACATCGACGCCGCCCGCGAGACCCGGGTGTCGCCCGAGATCATGGCATTTGACGAGCAGGCCTTCGCGGCCTTCCACGCCGCGTTCCCCGGCTCGATCCCGCACATGGAGTCCCTCCTCGCAGACGTGCTCGACGAGATGGAGTCGCCCACGGCCTTCGCCGCCCTCGCCTTCGCTAACAGCAGCGCGGACAGCGTGCTCTCCTCCGAGGCGGGGGACGTCCCCACGATGCCCGCGGCGGTGCCCGACTTCGACGTGCCCGTGCCCGCAGACGACGCGGCGGCGATCATCCAGTGCCTCTTCGACCTGTGGCTGCACACGGACGACGCGGAGCAGGCCACGCAGATCGCGGGGCTGCTCGAGAAGTGGGGGTGCTTCACGGCGGCGTGAGCGCTCGCGGGTGCTAGCCGGCCTGTCGCTCGCGACGGCAGACCGGCTAGCATGCGGGAGCGCAGGGGTGCCCAAGTGGGTGCCCCGGGTGCGTATCTGGTCTCTGGATACGCGGCCCCAGTTTCGTTTTTGTTCGGTCTGCTCGTTGATTTGCTTTCGTTTCAGACTTGGTTTCAGAAACTGAGAAAACCCGAAAAAAAGTCTAAAATTCCAAAACCCTCCTATAAAAACATCATAATTATTAAATCCAAAAACGTCTCTTCTTTTACTGGCTAACCCTCTTCTTCCCTTTTGAGCAGACCGGCAGTCGGTGGGGCTGGTGTTTGTGGTGACTCAGGTAAGTTCTCCATCTGCGCACCTCATCATCTCTAGGCATCGGTCTGATGGGATGTCTGCGCAGGTCAGTGCGCTTTGTTGGCATCGTCGTCGATGGTGGTTCCTGGCCAGTTTCATCGTCGAGGGTGGTGTCGTATTGGGCATTGCGAGCGACCCAGCCTCGATTTTTGGTGAGCCATCTACACTCTCTCATGTCATTCCACCAGCTTACACCTGCTTGTAGCGCGCTCAGTACCAAATCTCGAGGGCGGATTCAAGTCACCACGCCTTCCGACTGGGAGAGCCTGCAAACTGAGTCCTCTTATATGATTTGGGCGCAGCCTGCTGATTCGACCGGTGCCTTAGCATCTCCCCTGTGCCCATCGGGCCTTTGGTTGGGCTTTGAGCACGGGGTTTGTCCTGGTACGTCCTCCATCCCGGTACCTCCCCTCGGCGTTACGGGTGCTGACTATGTTTTCTAGCTGGCGAGCATCTGCTCGCCATCGTTGGCTGTTCCCCGACACATTTTTTCTTCTTTCTTTTGTACGTCCTTCTCCCTCTTCCGCTCCCCATCCTCCTCTGACATCCCCTCCCCCCAGTTCTTTTTTCTTTCCCTCTGCTCTCGCCTGTCATGTACCGTGTCCCTCTTTCTCTTTTCTGCCGTTTCCCTGTTTCCGCTCGCGTCTCCATTTACTCTATAGCATACTACTACTATGTACTGCTATATCAGCCAGACCCTCGCGACGGGGACAGCTGGCGCACCCGGGACGCCGGGCGCGCCAGCTGCCTCCGCCGCGCGGGCCTGCGCGGTGGGGGCGGGGGCAGACGTGCCCCCGCCCTCCCTGCGTAGGCTCGGCTTGGTCTGCGCGGCGGCGGCGGCGGCAGACGTGCCCCCGCCCCCGCTGCGTGGCCCGGCAGCCCTGTGCTAGGCCGGGTCTGGCGACGGCGATGGGTGGGTGGGCGATGGGCCCGCCCACCCATCGCCGTCAGCAGGCGCCTGTGGTCGTGGTCTGCTTGCCTCCATCTTTCTGCCCATGGGCATTTCCGCGCATTCCTCGTACTGCGTCTGTCAATCCAATGCTGAATTGGGGTATGCTGTCCGTCCGTCTGAGGACGATGTGAGCCGCGTGCCGAGTGATACCGATCCACAGAACAAAGCACCAATAGAATTCGAAGAGGTGGGATAGCCCGCATCCAAGCCCAAAGCACAGACGAGTACATTCGCATCAGCATAGGTATCGCAGCGTCCGTACTGTAGCACGCGCGGTCGTACAGTGCAGCACAGTACAGTAACAGACAAGCCGAGTGTGCCCGCCATATCCAAACATAATGAGATACATAGAAAGATGAAGAGAGTTGGTAAGTAGAATGGAAACGTGCCAATCATCCAGTCGTGCGGTGGGTTGAATTAGCGGTGCAGTGAAACTGGTGTAGGGTTAGTAAAAGGTCCTGTATCCCCCTCCCTCCGCCCTTCGCCTCCGCGCCCCTTCACGGTATAGCCATCCGATGTGTTATACCCAATTTAATGCAATCATGGCCCTTCGTCTAAAGTCTGGAGGGAAGAGAGCTGTGAACTCGGCGTCGGCGTCGCGCTCGGCCCAAGCTGAAGATCAGCGGCGCCCGTCCCAAGCGATCCACCGCCATCTGCCGTCGTCGTCGACTGGATCTCCGTCGCCTGGCTGCCTCCGCCCGGGCCCGAGCCGAGCGTCTGCTGCCCGCTGTCCGCCGAGCTCGACGACGTGCTCGCGTCGCTGCTGCTGCTGCCGTGGTGCCGCGTGCCGCCGACCGCGCCGCCCACGACCGCGCCGATGATGATCAGGACGACCACGACGATGCCGATGATGCCTGCGGGGCGGCGGTACCACGGCAGGGGGCGCGCGGCGACCGGCAGCGGCGCGCGCTCGCGCTCGCGGCGCAGGGAGGGCTGGCTCGCGCGTGGTTGAGGCTCCGAGACGGGGCTTTCGTCGGGCGGCGAGGTGGGCCTGCGACCTTCCTCGAGAAGATCGACGTTGTAGCCTTCCTGTGGTGGCAAGACGAAGCAGGAAAGAAGGAACAAGGCAGATCAGCAACCCGACATGGACGCGTGATGGGTATGGACAGGGCGACGGACCTGCTTCTCAGCGCGGGTGACGCTCGGCGCGGAATCGAGGAGGCGCTGGTCGTAGCTGCCGCCGTTGGCGGGTTTGGGCTCGTAGGAGGCCATGGCGGGCAGATGATGTGGTCTGGAGGAAGGACGGGCGAGGGCGGGAGGTCAGTGCGAGCGGTGTGGCGTGGGCGGCGGACAGCCCCCATCAGTCGATTGGGCGCTCGGCCACGAGCGCTTCGCCTGTCTCATATCCCACAATAACACACACTGACAGTGCATCGACGCGTCAAGCAGCATTCTGCTCGTGGCCAGACAATGTGGACGAGGTGAGACACGACATTGTCACCGTAGTCGCTGCAGCTGTGGTGAGTGTTCGGTGTCAAGGTGAAGACGCGTTGTTACTGCGCATCAGGCCAGGCCTCGTTAACGTTGCGACTTCGCTGTGCTGGGGCGGGCGTGTTACCATGCCACGTCCGCCTCTTGACATCAATCTTCAACAACGTCTCCTTGCAGAAATAATGAAATCCCTACTCGGAAGTTGACGCCCACGAAAAGTTGAACGGTGAATAATAACCGAATTATGCCCAGGGACGACCACTCGCAGCACATGTGAGGTTTCATTTATCTCTTCAATTGGATTTGCAGCCAGCTCTGAGGATCTGACAAACGCCCAACAGAATAAACTGGCCACATCAAATGCTATGCTTTGTTTACCGGTTGCTCGAGGACCATGTCGACGAACCCACCATTGTGAGGTCGTAACGTCTTTATGAAATCAAAAGGGCCAACAAGATGTGGTCAATCAATTTACTGAATTAATGCAGGGCCCATGTCCACATTGTTCCGAGGCACGAATGTTTGTCAAGTGTCTAGGCTCCCTCGGGAGTTACTACCCGCATCCACCAAGCTGACACTTTCAATCATCTATCTGCCGATCACCAGATGAGAATATGTCCACCTCCGGCCGTCGTGCCGTACGTCCTCGTCATTCAACTCTTCGTTGGCAACGAATTACCCCAGCATTCCAATCAATCTCTGCCCCGGACGGTCGCCATATCGAGTCGTTCGCCCGCCACGGTTGCTCTGGCCCGTCGTCTGGCATGTGCATAGAGGTCTCGGACCTTGCGTCGGGGAGACGTCGCCGACCGCGCCTGCGCCATGCGCCCTGTGGATATCCCGAGCACGGAGAGACCATCATCCAACGTCCATTCTTGTGCCGGGTGACGCGCCTCCCCCGCCAGCATAAACGCCCACCGGATCCATGCAGCGCCCGCGGTCGCAGCAGGACGCGTCAAATCGCGTTCGCATCGCGCTTGTGGCACGCGGCCTTTGTCCTCATTACGGCCGGCTGCACCGCCCGCATCGGGAGTGCTGCACCCGCAGGCCCGCACACCCATCTCCGGAGTGACGTCTTAGATGAAGGGGCGCTGCGCAATACATACATATCTGCAGCACGGTTTCCGTGGCGAGGGCCTAGACAGTGATGGACGACCATCTCCTTGCAGGCGACCGGGCCGACGAGCACGCAGCGCTAGGCAAGTCCTTCTCCGTGTATATGCCCAGCACCTTGCCGACCGAGTCTTCCGATGACGGAACGCAGGATCGACCATGGTCCCATCAGCTTCGCGTTCTGTGGATCGGGCGGGCTGCGCTTCTGCGGCCGCTCATCCCGGCCCCAGGCTCTCGACGGTGGGCTGGCCCCGCGTTCGACGCTGATCGTGCTTAGGTACAACGAGCGAGGCGCCGTGGGCGTCCACCTTTGTCCGCGTCTGTCCTGTCTGCGTCCATTGCAGGTCGCCAGGCGCTGGTCGCGCACGCACAGGCGCAGATCGGCGGCCGAGTAAACACCGTGGTCCTGATTGTCTCGTGGCCAACCCTGGAGGCCATGTTCCCCGTGTCTCCGTGCTTGGCTCGCCACAATCCACTCACGATCGCGTGCCAACGCAGTGCATGCCGTCATCCAATATCCAAGGGCCAGGTCAGCCTCCATATCGATCCAGTAAACACCGGACTTACGGCACGCACGATTAATGCAGGCAGGCATCTTTCGCTTACCATGCACGCGCGCCTCCTGGGATCGCGATCCTGCATTGACCCGCCCCGAAGCCCCTTCAACCGCGAAGCACGCCCGCAGCCAATCGCAGCCCCGCGCCTCCGCCCGCCCGCCTAACTCAAAATCGCGCGCGATCTGCAGACGCGCCGCGCGCCTCGCGTGCACCGCCGCAGGCGTCTGCGGCCCTCCTCAATTTACGCCCGCGAGACGTACATTACACATTGCATACACGGCGCCTCGAGGCGCGTCGAAAGCCTCCGTGCGCTATGTATACACAACGGCGCAATGCCACTGCACCGTCTCCAGGGCCGCGCGCACCGCCTGCAAAGATTGACGTGTTCTGCCTGTCGTGCCCTGTTCGGTCTGTGCGTCTGCGGTGTGATGGCGCGGCGGCGCGTGATGGACGGGGTGGTAGGTGGGCGATAGACATAGGCGGACGGAGGGGCTGGCTCCAGCTCCGGGTTTCTGCGCGCGGGCCCGATCCTCTGATCCCCCCGCGGCTCTGCGCAAGAACGGCAGCCCGCGGGCTTCGCGCGCGAAGTGTGCTGATCCGACGCAGCGTGCCCTGGCGTGCTCCGGCGCCTCCGACGCGCATGCTGTGCGGCGTGCTGATGAGATCATGCCTGCAGGCCGCCGCGAAAGCCCCCGCGGCGTCTGCAGGCACGCCACGCGCCCTCCGCATCTGCGTCGTGCGGGCGAGGTGGACGGCGCTGATCCTCGCGCGCGCGGACGCGGCAAGTCGCCATCGCAGCACCCGCGCACCTGCGCGCCAATCACCCTGGGCCCTAGCGAAGGAGCAAATGCAATCTTCGGCGCAATCAGTATGCATCGTCGTGCGGTTCCTTAATGAACGACGAACGGGGCTGATGACGTCCTGCGGTGCTGCATTCGCGGCCGCGGTCCATCTGCGTCTTCGTCGTCTTCGTCTGCAGATTGGAATTTGGAGTGTGCTGGTGTTCTGCGGCGGGTGAGTCATGATGAGGGGGGCGTTAGAGGTTGATACGGACGATGGACGGTGATGCGGAGGCCGTGAGGAGTACAGGATGTGCCACGCTATGATCGTCGGGCTGATGCTGTCTCCCGCGACGTCAATTAGCCTCCTCAGCCTTGTCGAAAAATTTGGCAGTTCTGCACAGACACGTCAATCCGAGGCACGTACCTAGAGCTGCCTGTGGGAAACTACTTCAACAAGGAGACCGTCTCGGCGTGCATGCTAGAGGCTCGGCCCTGCAGGGCTGGACGCGCACAACCAACCGTTTGTTAAAATCATGCAGTCAACACAGAAAAAGCCAAAAATAATCAGGCCATGCCATTCGCTTCGGACATACAGACCACGTCGACTGCCCCGCGCGCACGACGCGCCTCCGTCCACCCGACAAGAAAAAAATATACCAGGCTCCAGCCCTGATCTCGCTGCAGCCAAACGTAAATATGACCCAGCGGCAGTGCGGCGCCGCGCGGACGGTGTACAGGCCAACTGGGCTGGCCCCCGCGGTCGGGATGATTGATATAATGAAATTTGGCCTAAGCAAGCGAAGGGTGCAGTGTCTGCGACAACACGAAATATCAGTAGATGGGCACATCCATGCACTGTGCAGAGCCGTTTGTGATCCCCCTCCGCCACAGCTGCTCGGCAGCGCGCCGAGCACGGCGGGGAGCCGTAAGACGGCGGAAGCACAGTCTGCAGCCTGCGGATCTGATGTCCGCGCAGCCAGCCCCCGTCCAGCGAGCGCAGGCGTGTTGGCGCTGGGATCGTGGCTGTCGGTCGACCGCCATCGCACTACAGCGACGCAATCTGAGGTCTGACTAGTGCGCGATCGCGATCGTCCGTCGCGGGCCGTGCTGTCTGCGTATGGCACGCGCGTCGACGCATTGAGGTGCGCAGAACAGACGCAGGACGCCGCAATGCGCATGTGCCGCTACGGACAGCACTGGGTTCCCGCCGGCTTCGTGTTTACCTACCGCAGCGAACAGCGAACGATGGCCCGCCAGGCAGATCCTCCCGCGTTGCGCGCGTGCCGCTACGGACAGCACTGGGTTCCCGCCGGCTTCGTGTTTACCTACCGTCGCAGCGAACAGCGAACGATGGCCCGCCAGGCAGATCCTCCCGCGTTGCGCGCGTGCCGCTACGGACAGCACTGGGTTCCCGCCGGCCTAGCGTTTACCTACCGTCGCAACAGCGAACGATGCCCGCCAGGCAGATTTTCCCGCGTTGCGTGGCGACTCGCGAGATCGAGAGCGGGGGGATCTGAAGTCTGATAGAGCGGCGCGATCATGATCGTTAGTTAGCGAGACTATAGAAGCTTCGACGCTGCCGTTCGCCGCGGGCTGCAGACCTATATGCGCGCGCAACGTCTCCGTGCGCCGAGGGGTGTGGAAGCGCATATACCGTACGGCGGGCTGGCGACGTCGAGGGGGCTCCACGGCCGTCGCGGCGTGCTCGTCAGTCGAAGCCGCGAGCCGCCGCGCTCGGCTTTCTCGCACGGGCCTCTGAGGTCATCGCGCGGAGCAGAGCTGGCGCACGGACGCATATAGCCTGCCCCGGCCGTGTTGAATGGACGCCGGCGGCAGGCGTGGGCATCGGGTGTGAGAACGCGAAGATCAGCGTGGCAGGGCGTGTGCGTCGGTGGGTGATGGGGTCAGGACGCTCCCACAGCGCAGGAAGAGATCATGCAGTGGGTGCCACGGTGCAAGAGCCCGATGGCGTCGCGAGGGACGTGCCGCAGCACAAGAATAGCACACCGACCACTCACGGTGGATGAAGCGCGTCGGGGCGGGGGTCGCGTCGTGCGCTTGGCGCGGTGACGGGTTGGTGCGCTCGCTAGCCGAGATAGGTGATCAGGGCGCGCGGGGATCGAGATCGCGGCGGCGCGGGACGGTGTGGGTGAATGTGTGTCCTCCGGCGTCGGGCTTGCCGAGGCAGCAACGTCGCGGCGTCGGGAGGCAACGCCTTCACATGTATGCGCCGTGCGCGCGTCGCGCGGTGCGCGTGCAGGCGTTACGGCAGGGCCGCACAGCTTGAATGGGCTGCAATCTTTCGCAGGTTAGCGCGAGCGCAGGGCCGGACGGACGCTGGGTCGGAAATGGGAGCCGCATCAGGCGGGCGGGGTGCCTGCTCTGGGAGGGCTTCCACGCTGGGGTCGACACGGGTCCAGGTTCGTCGGAGGAAGTCAGGAGGGGAGACAGAGCGCCGGAGTCGGTGGGCGCCTGCGAACGTAACGCGGTGCATCAACGCGGCACGCATCACATCTCCATTCGGCCGCGGCCCACGGCCCCGGGCGGGCAGTCGAGCAGGCCCTGGGTGGAAAGCGAGTGGGGAGTGCGAAGGAAACGGAAGCGAGGATGGAGATGTGATGCGGAGAGTAGATAGAAAGCGGGCGCGGCAAGATTGGGAGATCCGGGGGAAGGGGGCGACGAGGGCGACGGGCGGGCAGCCGGAGCGCTGGGGGTGGGACAGAAAGTACTTTAGCGGCAGACTCCAGACATCTTCCGTACTTTTCCCCCGGCTCGCTGCCATCGCCTCCTCCTCCTCTCTCCTCCTCCCTCCATCTTACTCTATCCTGTATTTCTCCTCGTCGCCTCAGCGACGCTTAATTAATCCTCTCGTCGCCGTCGTCGTCTTCGTTCCCGGCTGTGCTCTTCACGCCGCCACCCTACATAGTCGTAGATATCCCCTTTGTCCCGTAATCTCCATCACATCTCCCCATCGCAGCCCCCGCAGCAGTCTCGCATCCTCCTCGTTGACGACATTCCCATCCAACTTTGCTCGCCCGCCCTTATCATCACTCATCGTCGTTACTCCATCGCACCCTTCTGTTGGCCCCCCGTCAGACACCTTCCCGTCTGTCCGTCAGCAGGCAGTGTAGCCAGTAACGTTATAGAGCCCAGGCAAGCTCCCTTTTCTCCATTCCCCCCTTCTTCCACTCATTTTGGCCCCTTCTTTCTTTTAGCTATCTGTATTCTGCGCACGCTCTCTTCAGCGCCCTCGCTATCCACCTGCATCTACCCTAATTCGTATTCTCGCTATTAATTCCTCCGTAATTGCCATGGACATGGACATGCACCCCTACGCCGCCGCCACCGCCGCCGCACCAGACCAGACCGCCGCTGCGCACTATCTCACCAACGCATCATTTTCCCACCAGGTCCAAGCGCCCTACCACGCCTTCCCGCCATCAGACCTGCAGATCACCACCGCCTTTCCCGCGCCCCACGAGGAGTTCGAGCACGAAGACGAGCCCGCGCCCTCCATCCAGGCCCTCACCAACGCCAGCAGCCGCGCCGGCGGCCTGTCGCGCCCTCTCACGCTCCCGGAGCAAGATCGCCTTGCACACCTCGACAGCCTCAAGTACTTCCTCGCCACCGCACCCTCGCGCTGGTCGCAGCAGCAGCCCGCCGATGCGCACCCCAGCGCACAACACCCCGCGCTCAACCGCTTCCTCCTCCCGAACCAGGAGTGGGTCAGCTGCGTCCTCTGGGGCGGCCTCTACCACATCACCGGCACCGACATCGTGCGCGCGCTCGTCTTCCGCTTCGAGGCGTTCGGCCGCCCCGTCAAGAACATGAAAAAGTTCGAGGAGGGCGTCTTTAGCGACCTGCGCAACCTCAAGCCCGGCGTCGATGCGTGCCTCGAGGAGCCCAAGGTGCGTGCGCTGCTGCCCCGGCCCGGCGCATACTGACGCCGCGCAGTCGCCGTTCCTGGACCTGCTGTTCAAGTACCAGTGCATCCGCACGCAGAAGAAGCAAAAGGTCTTCTACTGGTGCGTGCGCCGCATCACATCGCGATCGCCCGCTGACAGCCGCACAGGTTCAGCGTCCCGCACGACCGCCTCTTCCTCGACGCGCTCGAGCGCGATCTCAAGCGCGAAAAGATGGGCCTCGAGCCGACGACGCGCGTCACGGGCGAGCCCGCGCTCTCCTTCACCTACGACCCCAAGCGCTCGCTCTTCGAGCAGTTCTCCAGCGCGCGCGCCAAGTCGAGCCAGAGCGCCTCCGCGCCCGCGTCCGACCGCGAGGACGACACCGCCGGGAACAAGATGGTCAGCACCGCCGACGCCGTCTGCGCGCGCGCGTCGTCGGCGTCGTCCTCCGGCGACGAGGCCGCGGCGCCCGCGGGCCCGAGCGCCGCGTTCCTGAGCATGTTCAGCCTCTTCGACGGCTCGCCGTCGTACAAGCAGCGCCGCCGGCGGCAGAAGCCGAGCGCGCCGGGCTCGCGCAAGGCGTCGTCCGAGCCGGACGCGGGCGCGTGGGTCGACGAGCGGCAGGTCGCGCCGAGCGTGCGCCACCAGATGGGCGTCGGGCTCAATGCGGGCGACGCGTTCCTCGCGCAGGCGCACGGGGGCGTCGACCGCCGGATGTACACCGCGAGCCCCGCGCCGGCGCCCGTGGCCGCGCCGTTCCAGCCGCACGAGCGGCAGCACACGTTCCCGATGTACACGCCGCCGCAGCACCCGCCGCCGCCGTCGGGCTCGCAGCCGCCCTCGCCGTACCTCTCGTCCTCGCCGCTCCCGCTGCCCGTACAGATGCCGTCGCCCGCGCCGTTCCCGTCCGCTTCTACTACCGCCACGAACCAGGCGAGCCCGGGCGCGAGCGCGAGCGGGCGGGAGTACGCGTGCCCGCTGTTCAGCTGCGGGAAGCACTTCAAGCGGATGGAGCACCTGAAGCGGCACCTGCGCACGCACACGCTCGAGCGCCCGTTCCGCTGCGCGCGCTGCCGCAAGCGCTTCTCGCGCAGCGACAACCTCGCGCAGCACATGCGCATACACGCGCGCGCGGACGGGGGGCCACAACCGCCTACTGGCCTCGGGGACGAGAGCGAGGTGGACGAGCTCGACGAGGAGGAGGAGGCGCAGGAGGCGTACTTTGCGATGGGCGCGGGGTATGGCGAGGGCGCGCAGTGGGCTGCGCAGACGCAGATGCAGGCGCAGACGGCGGATGCGGCGTTTGTGGGTGCGGCGTTCGCGCAGCAGCAGCAGCAACAACAACAACAGAGCAGCCCCGCGTTCGCGCCTCAGCAGCCGAGCCCGCCGTTCGCCGCACAACAGCCGAGCCCGCCCTTCTCCACGCAACAAGCCAGCCCCGCGTTCTCCGCGCCCGAGCTGCAGCAGGGCCTCCACCCCACCATGAGCAGCTCCTCGCTCTCCTCCGCATACGCCTACGCGCCCGCCCCGAGCGCGAGCGCCTTCGCGCCGAGCCAGCCTTTCGCGAGCTACCCCGTCTCGGCGCCGTCGCACCAGACCGCGTTCGACTACCACGGGCCGGGGCCGATCCGGCGGCACCGCAGCGCGACGCCCGCGCTCAAGGGCGCGCACGCGCATCCGTACGCGCTGCCGCAACCGCAGAGCGCGCGCTCGAGCCCCGTGGGCTACAGCGCGAGCCCGGGCGCGTACGCGGGCTACCCGTACGAGTACGCCGCGCAGGAGCCGCGCGCGTATGGCGAGTACGCCGAGCAGCCGCAGCAGCAGGGCTACGCGTACGGCGACGCGGGCGCGTACTACGGCGGCGCGCTGGGCGAGTCGCAGCCGGTCGCGATGTAGCGCGCCGGCGTCTTTCTCCGCATGTCTACGACTATTTACAGCTTCTAATCGCCCGCTACGCTACAGCACCTAATCGCACGCATCTGTATCCATCCACGCCATCGCCGCTCTGTGTTCCGCCCGCGCTGTGTCTCTCTGTCTGTCTTTACCACGGCCCGTACTCTACCTGCCCTCTGCGCCGCTAATTGCCCATTACCCCTGCATCGTTCGTTCTGTCTGTCTGTCCCGGTCATACCGCCGTACATATATACTTATAGCACGCCACATATCTATCGCTGCCCGCGCGCCTGCCTGCATGCCTGCAATATCTTACACCTGCGCGTATTGTGCCGTTTTGTGTTCGCGTGTCGTTATGCCCTCCTTTCTTTTCTGGCTGTGAGTGGTGCGTGGGATGTGGGGTGTGTGGCTTCCGGCTGTATGTACAATGCTTTATTCTATGTCGAATTATGCGCTACGATGGGTGTGCGGTGGGCGTGGGCGTGCTCGACCGTAGCATGATGCATGAGGCTCTTCAACTTCCCTTTCGTAGATGCATCACATACTGCACCGCAAGGCAAAGATCTGTGGCGGCGATGGCGTGCAGACGCTGGATCTGCTTCTAGAGATGCAATGGAGCGCATTCGGCGCGTCGTCACGGCCAGCGGGGCTAGCGAAGTGCGGAAATCGAACGGTTGCTTCTGGCACTGGCTGGGCAGAACGGCGCAGCGTCCGCGTTTCACCCGTCGTCAAGGCGTTGCTGGCACCGTGCGCAGGTGTCCATGCGGACGGACGTGGATGTATAGTGTGACTGTGCAAGGGCCCGGCGCTGCGCGCGGAATCCCCTTCCGACGCGGCGGTGTGGGTGGCCCATTCGACCTGCTGTGTCCAGCGCGGAAGTGCAGTACATACCATACGGCATGCTGTTCGCCCAGCGGTGCACGCATGCACCCAAAATAAACAATTCTACAACAGTCTACGACATCCCAGTCCGCGCGAACACGCCTACGCCTGCCCGTCCCAGACATAGTCCGCAAACACATTGCACCACCAGCGCACCTCGCCGCCCGCGCCCGCGCCCTCCCCAAAGCCGACGCCCGCGCCCTGGCTCTCGTCGCGGCACACCGCGCCCGCGCCCTCCGCCTCCGCGACCATCTCCGCTGCGAGCCCCGCGGGCACGTCCTCCGCCCACGCGACCTCGAGCGCGGTGCGCGGGCCGTCCGCCGCGATGCGCGCGACGAGGCGCGCGGCGAACGCCGCGGGCGCGAACGCGGGCGTGTGCAGCACGCGCAGGCCGCTGGCGCCGAGCGTGCGCGCGTGGATGGGCGGGTCCGTGTGCGCGGGGAGGTGCGGGAGCACCTGCAGGAACGTCGCGGGCGGGATGAGCGCTGCACGTGCGGGTCAGTGTCGGTGTCGGTCGGGCGGAGGGCGTGGGTGAAGTGCGTACCGACGCCGCGTGCGCGGTTCCAGCCGCCCCACACCTCGTCGAGGCCGAGCGTCCCGCGCGCGCGCATGAGGCCGCGCGGGTCCGCGGTGGTGGAGCCGGGCCCGGGCGTGCCCTGCAGCAGCCCCGCGAGCTCGCGCGCGAGCTCGTCGTGCCAGCGCGTCTCGTCGCGCAGCATGTCGAGCGTGACGGGCGTGCTCTGCATCTGCAGGCCGAGCTGCGCGAGCGACGTGCGCACGAATGTCGCGGCCTCGGGCTCGTTGACGAGCGTCGTCGTCGTGGAGAAGGACGACGCCGACTGGGCGTTGGGGTTCGCGGCGAGCGCGGAGGACGCCGTGAGCCGGTCGTTGAGGTCGTGCGCGAGGCGCACCATCTCGCGCGCTTTGATCATGAGCGCCTCGAGGTCCTGGAGCGCCGCGCCCATGTCGGTGCTCCGCGTCTGAGCGGAGGTCTGGACGTTGCGAATGAGGCCATCTGTGGGGTGGTGAGAATGGCGGGTGTGGAAATGTATGGGCGTGAACTTACCGATGCCAAAGCGGTCTGTGCCGGTTGTTTGGACGGCTGCAGTCTGTGCTTTGTCCTGATGTCCGTTAGTTGGGGTTTCTCGCGCGTACTTCGTGGCATGCGACGTACCTCCCAAGCTTTGCCAAGAAGACTCCGCTTCAGCGTGGCATAGAACGCCTTGTCCCCACCCCTGCGAAAGCTGAGCTTCATGATCTTGCTGTCGCCCTTCTCGTCGGGTTGGGGTGATGTCGGCCGAGACGTGGGCGCTGATTTTGAAGACCGCTGCGAACGTGGTAACTCCGTCCCACAGATCTCGCAGGCGCTGAGCAATGGATGGTTCAGAAATGTGCATGCGGGACATGTAATTTCGTTCGGGATGTCTGGCGGAGGTGAGGCTGGGAGTGAGGCCGAGAGGTGATTGGCGGAGGACAACCGTGAGATTGAGACTGGCGTTGGCGCGGGACTGCTCGTGTCTAATTTGCTGCGCGGGACGCCGCAGAGGCCGCATTTCTGATTTGCAGGACTGAGTCCAGGTGGGTTGCGATAATTGCAGACTTCGCATGTCCAGCTTTCGTCTGCTAGGTCGTCATTGCTAGGATTTGACGATGCTGGAGTTGCAAGATGCAGAGTAACCTTAGGCGATGAAGTGAAGAGGCCAGCGTAGTATTCTGTTCGCGCGACGAGGGACAGATCAAGAGCGAATGAGCGCGAGTGGGCCTTTTGTGCGTCGATGTAGAATATTCGATGGCTCGTTATAGTGACGGTCCCGTTCTGGTGATCGGGCGATTTCTGCAAACTAGAATGTCATTGAGAGGCAGGCATTGACGGAGATGAAGAAGAAGGACGAGGCGCGCGGGATAGGTGGAACTAGGAAAGAAATGCAAAGAAGTTGAACCACCGAAGTGGCGATCAAGGCACGACCCCCGCGCTCATGGAAGACACCGTCGAACCGCCCAATCAGATGGCTCGATGAGGAGGCTGACATTGCAGGCACGACATCCGCCCCTGCCTCCCTGCAAGGATGAGCACAAAAGCCCGAATCTGGCACCGGGATGGCTGGACATGTTTGCGTCGATCTGAGACTCGATTGTGGTCCAGACCATGGCAGAACGGCATCAACGAAAGGAACGATGATGTCCTTCTGTAGCATATCACGAAGGTCGGTACCATCTTGACGCTCAGTGCGCGACCAAATTGAATATCAACACTGCCGGTCGGGCGTGCTAGGTCACTTGCTCGATGTTACAGCAGAGCTGCCGCCCTTGACCCCGTGGTCGCCACGAACCCGACAGAATCCTCAGACCTTATGGTCATGAATCAAGCTTGTGACCTGGCTTCGTATGGCACAGGGCAAAAGAAAACTGCAAGAGAATCTTGCTGCCCTGAGTCGTCCATCATGAGAGCAAGAGAAAGTGCAAGAGATCGCACACAGCCGATCGAGACAGACATCGACCTCGAGCTTGTCAGGGCCAGTGAATGCCGTGACGAAAGGCCGATACGTCCCGCACGGAACCGGGGAAGATTCCCCAAAGCGTCCCCTAGATAGAGGCGCGGAGATCGGTGCTGAACCTCCGTGTGTATAATAAGCAGAAGATATTCTGCGAAGACCGCGAGAGAAGAAGGACAAAAAGAAAAGGCAGAGGATCACAAGACAAAAGTACAGAAGAAATGACGCACCCATCATAAATGCCGACGCCATCTTGACTATCGAGCAGCTCTTCGTCATCGTAGAGGAGTGCAGGCACAGGGATCGTACCATCCACGGATCTTGTGTGCCTCTGGAGGCTCATGGGGAATGTGAGCGACGACGCACGATCCGAGGGCCCTGCAGAAGTGCTGTTTAAGGCGCTGGATTACAAGAGCAAGACGTGCCTCGAACCTAATGAAGGAACACACTATATCATAACCAGCAAGAAGTCTAAGAGCGTGGAGTATTCGGTGGGAGACGGCCACCAGAGATTGGATTGGAGCCGGTGCAAGTTCTGGCTGATTCCGGGGTAAGCTCAATCTCACGCTGCCAAGGCGTTCGCAAGGCAAGACTCGCGCAGCAGCTGAACAACGCGTCTGTTTTGAATGAAGCAAACTTTAGCGAATCCAGCGTTGCTTGGCGCTGTAGTTATGCACAAAGACGAGGAGCAGATGGTGGTAAGGAGGAGAGACAGCGGCTCTGGATGAGGGGGAGCAGCCACAGATTACCAGAAATGGTCACGCGCGCCAAATAGCTAGTCAGGACCGCCAATCCTGACCTGTCCGCTCTTCTGGTCGACGTTCTCTGCTCTTCTCCCAGCACCGTCCAACACTCTGGTATTGCGCCTCGATGCTCTGCTCTGCTGTGAAGGTGCACTGATCTTCGCAATTTTGCTTTGCGCTCAGGCGGACTGCGCAGCTGCCACGTTTTCGTCTTAAGCCTTCCCACCAACTCGGAAGACAGAGTGCTTATTTATCGAGCGAACTCTCATAGGATATGAAGGTTCAGTTGTCTTTCTAACGATGGTCACCTGCAGGCGTGTGATGAACCCAATTGGCCGGAAGAGAGCCAATGAGGACCGGTTCTAGCAGTGGCTCTCTATTACCGGTGCAACTCGAAGCTCTCACCGAGACTTCTGCGAGGATGCTGTATTTCTCCCGGTCAAATACACGCATCAGCCCGTGTGCTTTCCCCCTCCTTATACGTCTCCCATGTGGAGTACCGTCCTTTAAGTTGCTCACAGCGCCCCTCGCATCGTCCTTTTCCCCACCACGCTCGCTCTTCGGCTCATAAGCTGGCCAGCATCCTCATCTCCTCCGTTCTTTTGTCGGGATATCTTTCAACATAGCATGAGGTGCGTCTACTGTGAGATGTGGTCTGTAGGTGTCTATCATTCTTATCTGCGATTCAGCACTTCACCCCGACGATCAACATTGTTTGCGCTTTTCTTCCTACTATGCTCGTCTTTTTGGTTCGAACAGCCTGTCTCGGCAGGCCAAGTCAACATTACTGTCGATGACGCTGATTCATCAATACTCTACGAACCCGCTTCATCGTGGCACTCGAGCCAGAACTCGACTCCATGCTCATTTTGCCTTGCTCCTTCAGAGCCATATACTGCTTTCAAGAGCACATGGCACCAAGGACTCCATATAATCCCCATTTCAGATGCGGACGATGATGTTCGTAGCAGCGGCCACGATGACGATGACGACGATGACTCGAAGGGCGAGAGGAATGCTGGGAAGAAGGGGCGACGGCGATATGATGGTGACAGAGATGAAGACGAAGACGGCAAGGGCTCATCTCACGACTCTGACAATGACGATCTGGACAACGACAGTCCCTTCACCACAGCAAAATTCGACGCTGACGACCCACAATTTGTCGACACACCTGTTTTTGCGCAGTTCAACTTTACTGGTTAATTTCCTTGCTCATATTGGCCGGCCAAAATTGACATGTTGTGCAGGCTCCGCCATCTATCTTTATTGTCTTCTCCCTCTTGGCCTCCCTGCTAGCGCCAATGCGACACCCACTTTGACGAATCTGACCTTCACTCTCGATGGGCAGCCTTCAGGCCAGTATGTCCATGCGGGGTCGGCATCAGCGTCCGGGTTTCAACCAAATACATCCGTGCTTGCGATCAGCGGACTACCTTCAACTGCACATTCGCTACGAATCGACCTTGGTCCCGATTCCGTATTTTTGCTCGATTACATCGTCTTCTCCGAAGGAGATGTCGCGGACAAATCGCCGCCTGCTTCTTCCACAGATGCTGTCACTTCGCCAAGCCCAACCGCGGATGGTGCCGATGCTGTTGAGTGAGCTCTTATATCTCGCTCATTCTTCGGCCTATGCTCACTAACGATGTCTCATTGCTCCTCCCTGTCTCATTGATGCGTCTTCTTTCTCTGTCATCGTTCGCTCCTCGTCCGATGAACGCACAGTGCCAAGACCAAAGCCCACAACATCGCCACCTTCGGAGGCGCCGTTGGCGGCTCAGTGGGCTTGCTCGGTGTCATTTCCATCTGCCTCGCCTTCAGCATCTACCGCCGCCGCCGGCTGTCTGCACAACGTCAGCGGCGTGAACGGGGCCCGACGCGTTACATGCGCGACGGGGACGTCGAGTCTTTCCATACCGACGCCTCCGAGGATGGCCCGCCGATGCAGGGCCCAGAGCCTTTCATCCCGAGGTATTTCCCCGGCACCGTGCCCGTCGCGCCGCCACCGTACATCTCGCGGACGCCTGAAGTGTCAGAGGTGACGCCGCTGTCGTACGCAGACCGCCCGCCACCGACGCCGCCACTGGGGCCGACGCCGCTGCTAGCAGACACGGACGATGATCCAGACGTGCCGCCATCGTTCGTAGTCGCGATCTCATCTCCAGAGCCGCCGCTGCTTGCAAACATCATGCGCCGTGCGCCGACACGGCCAATACCAAGTCCTCCAGAGGACGGCATCGCTGACGAACCCGAAGACCGGAGATCGATAGCCGGGGCGCGGGAGGAAAGTGGGAATGAGAGTTCACGCGCACCGTCGGCGCACGGGTCCGGGTCTGCATTGCGGCCTGCGAGTCTGCGAAGCTCGCGGTCAATACTGCCTTCCTCTCAAGCCGAGGGGCGCGCGGCCGGCCAGAGTGGTTCCCCAGCCCGGGCGCGCGAGGACGAGGACGGGGTTTAGGACAGGCTGATAAAGACTCAGGTTCGTCTCCTGTCCGCCGTCTCCTGTCTGCCCCACTCGCCTGGTTGCCTCGGCGCGCAGCGAGAACCCGACGCGGCTTCGGGTTCGCAGCAGCCCAATCACACTGGGCTGTATGCGGGCGTGCCGTCCTTCTCTTGCCACGCTCTTCCGCCGCGCGGGTTCCCATCGATCAGGTCGCTGACATGCGTTGCACCTTTGCAGGACGTTGATTCCGACGCATTACGGAGCGGATTCTTGCATGCATGTATACGAAGATGATTCGCGAATGTATATACTAGAGCGGGTATTCGGTTTGCTTGTTGTTAGGCTTCCGTGCCTCTGCGCCTCGTTCGCGTCTGCCTGCCGATTTGCTGATCGTGGACGAGTCCAGTCGATGCGTGAGACTTCGGTCTGGCCACCCCACGCTCCATCTGCACCAGCAGAATGGTGCTGAAGGAACAGACAGAAACGAGTTTCGCATTGTTGATCCTCCCCAATATGAGACTCTTCGGAGATCCTCGAGGCTCAGTGATACTATGTGATGACCCTTGCAACCGGTCCCTCGCTCTCATGCCATCGGAACTTTCCCTCATGTAAATTCCATGGTGCAGGGTAATGCTACCGTTCAAACACGTCTTGTAGTGTTCGCCAATTTTCTGATCGTACCGTTGTGCTGGACCTGTCGCGATGAAAATCAGACTTGACAATGAACCTCACGAACACATGAACATTGCTCTCCGATGTTAAAGGCACAAAGGTCTTGTTGAGTAGCTATGATGTTCAAGATGTCAGTGCTGTCTTCGGGAGCCAGACCTGGGCCCTTCAAGGTCATACCAAGGCTCAGTAACTAACGATCGAAGGGAACCCACGATAGTACTGTGTCGACTATCCTTTGGCGTTCCCCTATTTCCTCGTTGCGGAAAAAAAAAGCAAAAAATCATGGAGATTTTGCAGACACATGGGACAGCAAAATGTATGACAAGAGGGGGATTCGAACCCCCGCCCTTTCGGACTGGATTGGCTTCGGACATTAGCCTGATTCCAGCGCCTTAGACCGCTCGGCCATCTTGCCGTTAATAAATATAAATATATGTATATTATAACGAGAGATAATATTTTTTAACGATCTCAATGGAAAATCGATGGGATATGCTCCGAGGCCGCGGATTCCCTGACATGGGACGAATTTAATAATGATGCTCACTCTGTCTTGTCTTTCAGTACTTCAGTGGTCAAGTAAGTAGTACTAGTTGACGCAAAGACGCGCGCATGAAGCTGCTGCAGGAGGATGTCGTTCCCTTCGTTTCCCGGGTACTAGTGCTTCAATACGTCTTGAGGACCTGGTTTACTGGTACGAGGAGGATGATCCCTCGCTCGAGCTGTTCAAACATACTGTTATATTATATGCAATGTATGAAGGGCGTTCAGTGGGATGCCGATGTGATAATCGAGTGGAAGTCCGTGTCATGTCTGCCATATTATTGGAAACACAATGATAGGTCGTGCAAATTAGACATGAATGTCACTGATAGAGAGTCAGTGATGCGACAGAAGCATCCAAAGATATCGCTGGAAGCGATCCTCTAATCGCTGTACTTTGGTGCATACGCCTCCTGACTCTCCTCGCCGTCCTTGAATCGCACCGGGGCATAGGTCGAGTTGACGCTTCGCGTCGATGTCGACGCTCCCCTGCGCACGCACACAGCCAACGCGATCGCACAGAGGAGGACGCCGACAACCATGTTCCCGGCCAAGAGCCCGATGACAATGGGGCTATAATTGTCCACCTGGTCCAAAAGCTTCGACGTGCTGTCCGAATCGTCCGACACAGCAGCGCCAGAGACAGCATCTCCCTGGACCTTTGCGTCGTTCTGGCTGCTATCGCCACTGCTAGACACATTAGTGGCGCTAAGGTATCCCCGGATCTTGTCGAGCGATGGTTCCGGCGGGAACTTCTGCAGCGTCTGCTTGCGGACGCTGAAGAACTCGGTCCAGGCCTTATCTTGATCCGTCACTTTCAAGTTTCAACAGCTGGACGTAGGGGTCTTCGCTAACGACCTCCTTGAAGCTCCCATTGTTGAGGCGGACTATACTATCATTTCCTTAATTGAATCTAGATCAGGGTTGTCAACGCGCGACCGGAACAGATTGGGGAAGGGTGCATACGAAGCATAAACGTTGCGCAAAAAGGCATCGCCGAAGAGAAGGTCCTGACCCTGTAATTTGAAGGTCTCGGGCGTAACGTCGGCTATTTGACAGTATCCTATACAGTACGTGAAATTGCCGTCGGGGGCGACGCCGCGCTGTATTGCTGACAGATCGAGAGGGTGGACAGGGAATAGTTGACCTCTACCGCATCGAGACGATTATCAGCACATCGCAGACAGAAATATTGATGCAGACGCACCCAAACGTGAAGGACACATTGGAAGCATTCATGCACGGCACGACATATGTAGTATTGTCCGTCATGAAGGCGCCGGGGATGTTGCCGTACAACTCCTGCCGAGCGACGAGGGTATGTATGCCGTAGTCGTTCCCGTGTCCAGGAGGGTCAGCGACTTGCCCTTAGGGCATCCTTCAGCGCAGACCCGAGCGACCTGAAGCCTCCGTTGATCGTCGCGCTGTCCATCCTTACGGTCCACAGGCCCGTAAAGCCGTCAGGCTTGAAGCGCTGCAGCTGCGGTGCTTTCAGCACGTCCTCGTACCCATCTGCTTCTTCACCTATCAGGAACGATCCTCCGGAGATGTCCTCGAGATCATCCGTGCGCGAGAGCAGAATGGAGAGGGTGTTCGGCAGCGAAGGGTTGCTCTCGAAGATGTTGGTTAGCGGTGTGCGGCCGCGCAAGGTGTCATTAGTTGCAAAGATAACAGTCACATCGATACTGGAAAGTGCGTCGAAGCTGAGCCCCAACAGACCATCTGCAGATACTTGACTGAGAAGTTGCGGTAGGCTGAAATTTGCGTTGTTGAGGAATGCTGGAGTCTAGCGTCGTCAATGGAGAGCTGGGGGCACGAGATCGTTGTGAGCATACCTTGCGAATCGACTTCGTACGGCCCAATGCTGACCGGCGCAAATGAAACGTTTCCAGAAACACTGCCCGTCCCGTATGGGAAGTTCACCGGCCCAATGCCACTCGGTCCGACGCCTTTCGCGTTTTGAGCTATCCAAAGATCGGAAGATCCAGTGTCAATTATCAACTTAAACTCTACAGAATATGCATGACCAGATCAACAACCAAAAATCAGAGAACAATACATGGACTCATACCTTGGTCCGCGATCATCACGGTTGTCAGATACTAAGGTTTTGTTCAGTCAAGAAGATGTGCACCACAAGAATGACACTCGCCGAGAGGTCCTTCCCATCAAACAGTGTCGAGTTCATGCGCGACATCTGGGCACCTTTTCCAGAAGAACCCGCCCGGCGCTGGACTGGAATTTGCAGTGCCAGAGATCGCGAGGCGCCAGCCACCACTAGGCCTGCAATGAATGCGGATATCTTCATGACGACAAAGAAAGAAAAAAGAGAAGAAAACTATGGCGTTCGCTGTCTCGAGTCGTCCATTTTGTACCTGTAGCCGTACATGCAACGTGCCATCACAGCTTCGTTCTTGCGCGCTGAGCGCTGATAATGGCGGTTCAAAACGAGGCTGTTATCTGCGATGAATCCCGAAGGAAGGTCGGGGAATGGACCCTTAGCGACATGACCTACAAACGAGGCATTTAAATCAGTTGTTCCATGCATGATAGTATTCCGCTCATCGTGCTCAACGCTCTCTCTTTCGAAAGGAACCAGAATCTGGCGTGTTCACGATTGTTTGTCGAAGAATCCAAGCGTTTGCATTGACGCTAGTCTCCCGGGGGCAGAGTAGATACTGGACTCAACGTCAACCTTCGTGCCTCAGGATCGCCGTATCTGAATTGACGCACACGGTGCTCAGAATTATGAATCCGGCGAAGATCGGGCATCGATGTCTCTTGGCACTTTTAAGCGGTACACGTTACGCGTTATGCTGCTGTATTTCGATCGTCGTGAGCGTCAGGTGAAAAGGTGCATACAGCCATGCATAAAGATGCAACCCACCTTTAGGTAACTGCCAGCACGAATCCTGTCCAAGCGCCTCTGGCGACGCCAATAATCGACTCAGTGCCCGCTCATGGGGCATCTGAACGCTTCTGCGTCATCAAATCCGAAACAAAATCATGCCAAGGGAAGACGAATGGGATAGGCAACACGCCGAGTCTGAAGAAGCCCATGACCCTTGCACGAGCGCATCACACTGTCAGACTCGGAGAGTAAAGGGTTATGGACAGCCACTACTGTCGCTATTGCACCTTCCGCGCACTGCGGTACTGACCGGTGTGCGCATCAACGCCCCGTTCTAATGTGGCTCGCATACATAACCTTGTGCCACACAATATCGATACTGACGGCATGACGGTCGTTTCTGACCCCCATTCCGACGCTGAAGACGTATGTCGGACTGAGCAGCTGGGAGCGCGACAGGGCGAGCAGGTCGATCCCGCTCAGGTAATGCCAGACCGACCTTTTCATCCAACCACATCGTGCATATCAGTAAGTCCTGGAAAGTGCATCTGGACGCGTAGTGAGCTGTGAGATATGTTCCAGATGAGTCCATACTACCACAGAATGCCATGTGCATGTCGCTCACCAAGCTCACCATGCTCGCGTACTCAACACTGAAGGAAGGAATAATTTCATCACAGCGATGCGTGTCGCCGGTTGAATGGTTTGACCGTGCAGCTCTGCCTGAAAAATTGTAGGCATCAGTTACAGGAATGAAGGACATGCGATATGCAAAAACTCTGGAGTGCTGGTCGCCTCGTAGGACGGATCATCAAAGCGAGCCGATCGATTTCGGTCATGCCTGGAGCAGCTGTCATTGGAAGATGCAGAGATGATCGTGAACGGCCTACTTAGCTGCTCAGAACGATAAGTAGAAATTCCACTACTTACGGGGCTTGATATGCTGAACCACAGTCAATCCTGACTTACCAGTAGATGCAGTACGATGCAGCATCCGCATCTCCGTCGCAGGACGTTACGGTACGCCATCGATGACCCATATCTCAGTACGATGCAGCATTTTGCGAACTGGTCGTACGTGCGCACGTCTGATAATCTAGCCAAGAGCTTGCATATATTGCCGTATGTGCATCCCCAGCCGTTATACAGCTTTCCGGTCGACTCATGGCTGTTTGCACAGCAACGGACTCATCCAGGTACATTAGCAACGCTCTTTCTACTTCGTTTCTTCTGTCAGCTCAGCGGCCAGCAGGTTCGGCCTAAGTAAGCGGGACATACCGTCACTTAGTTCCACCCGTCACAAACTGGCGACTGGAAAGTTCATCTGCCAGCCTGGATCTCGGATCAAGCCTGGACGGTCGCGGTATCGACATCCCGCCCCCGTGACGGATCTGTGCTGGGATCGAATAGCAGACACCGGGGATGTCAAAGATATAGGGTAACAGGAGTGCTTAATTGGGAAGTTAGCCTGTCGACGTTTTGGCCGAGGACAGAGGACGTGGATGCTATGAGGCCAAGGTAGACATGAATTGGAACACCTACGGGCACTGGAGCACTATTCGATTGGAAATGCGGATTTAATATTAGGAACAGTATTTCAGTGTTTTACAGCCATTTCCGAGGCGCGCCCGTTGCTGGGTTCCGTACGCCGCACCGTTGCGCGTCGTTTCATCGTGTCATAGTAGTCGTGCGTCTGCTTCTACTCTTAGAGCTTGATGCTCTCGACATTCCAGTATTCCTGTGCATAATCTTGTATAGCGCGGTCCGAACTGAACTTGCCCATCTGTGAAGCAGTGTGAGATGAAAATAGCATAGGATGCCACGAATGGCACACCTTGGCCGTCGTCCGGATGCTCTTCTTGATCCACTCAGTGCGGTCCGCATACGCTTCATCCACCATCTGCAGCGCCTGGATATCTGTGAACCACGTTCAGCCGCATCAGCTCCCTGCTTGGTTGACTTCGAACGCGACTGCTCACAGGAATCGAAGTCATCCGTCAGGATGTAGTAATCACCCTGCCGGATCGTGTTCAGCAGCGGCTCGTAGACGGCGCCGTCGCCAAACGCGCCAGAGGCGATGTAGTTGATCACATTGGCGAGTTCTGGCGCCTTCTGCTCGATGGGGACTGGGTGGTAGGTATGTTGGTACCGCAGGTCCTCGACGTCGGGCGTCAGGTGGCCGAAGAAGACTGCATCTCGGTAAGAACCAATTGTAATGATGAGAGCATGAGTATACGTACAGACGTTATCCTCTCCGACTTCCTCCGCGATCTCAATATTAGCTCCGTCTAGATATAATTCAGCGTACTTCCTACGACTCCGTAAAGCAGATAGAACCCACCGACGGTGCCCACAAGCAACCCGCCATTCAGACAGAACTTCATGTTCGAGGTGCCAGACGCCTCGGTCCCGGCCGTCGAGATGTGTTGGCTGATGTCTGACGCGGGGATAAGGATCTCTGCGAGCGAGACCGAGTAGTCCGGCAGGAAGAACAGCGACAGGTACTGGTTGGTGTCCCGATCCTTGTTGATGATGCGTGCAACGTTGACGATCAGGCGGATTGTCTGAACGTGCACGGGTGAGATAAACAGAAATCGACGAGTCCCAATGAGAAAGGATACTGACCAACTTGGCGATGTGGTCTGGCAAATGGCGTTAGGCATCGCTAACGAAGGGACGAGCTAAGGAACATACATGCAGGGGCTGCTTTCCCGGCGAAGAACACCACCTTCTTGTTCACCTTCTTGCGTTCTGCGGGGGTCATGCTCTTAATCATGAGGTATCTCTGATGTTTGAGAGTCATATTAGCTCCGCCGAAACTGCCCAAGTGCATTATTATACGCACATGAATGACACCCAAAATATTCAACGTCTGGCGCTTGTACTCGTGCAACCTCTACAGTCAACCCCGTCAGTCCACCATCCACCTGCGGAAGCTAAGTATTTCAACGAAACCCAGCGCACCTTGATCTGCACATCAAACATCGCATCCGCATCGACCCTCACGCCCATTAATTTCTCGACGAACATCGCGAGCCGCTCTTTGTTCTGTCGCTTCACGGTCTCCCACCGCTTCCGCAGCAAAGGATTGTCGACGTGGTCGAGCAGGCCTTCGAGCTTGTACAGATCCCTGAGCCAGACTTCCTTCGGGAGATTGAGAGTCTCGGTGATGAGGTCGGAGAGGCCTGGATTGCATTGATCGAGCCAGCGGCGGGGCGTGACTAGATAAAACGGCATTCATACATGATCGGAGGACGAGATAGATAGTTATTACGCACTTCCGTTGGTGACGTTGTTGAACTTGCTCTGGCCATAGAACTCGACGAAGTCGGGGAAGAGTATGGTACGCACGAGTTGACTGTGTAGCTCGGCGACGCCGTTGACCTTTCTGCTGCCTGTGAAACGCATCGTGCTCAGCTGACTGTAGCTCACCAATAAACGGGACATACCAATGACGGCGAGATTCGCCATGCGGACCTGCTTCGGGAAACCCTCTGATATGGAATAACAGGCGTGAATGAGTATTCTTTTACTACAGGATGAACGACGCACCCTCGATGAGCGACATCCTTGCCAGCTTCTCGCGATCGCCCGGGAATTTCTTTTCGACAGCTGGATTAAAGATCTCAGTCAAAACACGATCCGTCACGAGATAGGAACACACATGTCAAGAACAGCCTAGACGCGCGCATACAGTCAGATTTGCATGAGATGAATCGCGCTGGAAAGACTTACATGTTCTAAGATTGGTGGTGAGGAAAATAGGGCGCGTTAACTTCTGAATTCAAAGGAGAAAGTCATTACACACGATGTCATAGATAATTTGCATATGACGCGGCAGGAGGTGCTCCAACAGCGGGACAGCCCATTTCTGCGGGTCGAAGCTGTCAGGGTTTGCTCGGGACGATACAAGGAGCTGCACATGCCTCTAGAGCCTCCTTCAATGCAGAAGCCGCGATGGTCAGCCAGTGTGTGCCGCAAATCAAGAGCAAAAGTACTAACAGGAAGAACGGTGTGGTTGGTGAAGAAGAATGTGTTGTTGACGATCGTCCATGCCGCATCCCACGGGACGTCTTCCTCGTCTACGAGCATGCGCATCAGCTCGACGATGGCAAGCGTTGGATGGGTCTTTGCGGAGGTTAGTGTGAATTCAACTGCCCGTGAAAGGAGCACTTACATCGTTGAGCTGGATGGCATTGTCTGGGTGCAGCGGTCAGTGCTCAGACACACAGGGATAAGAAATAGTAGGTACATTCAGCAAATTCGGATATCGGTTTCTCGAGGTTCTTGAAGCGCCGCATCATGTCGGCGAGACTGGCTGCAGTCCAAAAATACTGCTGTTTCAGACGCAGCTCCTTTCCGACTTTCAAAGCGTCCAGTCAATCCAATATCCTCCAAACGGATCCAGATAGACACATACATGAAGTGTGGTCGTTCGGGTAGAGGACCGATGTGATAGCAGCCGCCGAGTTCGATGATTCGACGGCGCGCTCATAATCTCCAGCTGAACAAGAATCAATAAATCTTCGGCAGGATGCCAGGGAGTGAAAACACACCATTGAAGCTCTGTAGATCAAACCCGCGGATGGGCCTACTCTCCCACAGCCGCAAATTATTAGTGTTCTTCGTCCCATACCCAGGGATCATCACATCATACGCCTGCGCCACGACCTCCTGCCCGCCACTCCACAGCGCGCGCCCGCTCCCATCCCCATACCGCTCCGCACTGCCATAGAACCGCACCTCATACGTGACGTCGAGCCGCGGCAGCTCCCACGGGTTCTGGTGCTCGAGCCACGGATCGGGCGCCTCGAGCTGGCTCCCGTCCGCCTCGTTGATGAGCTGCTGGAAGATGCCGTACCGGTAGCGCAGGCCGTAGCCCCACACGGGCAGCTCCTGCGTCGCGGACGAGTCGAGGTAGCACGCGGCGAGGCGCCCGAGCCCGCCGTTGCCCAGCGCGGCGTCGCGCTCCTGCACGAGCACGTCCTCGAGCCCGAAGCCGAGGTTCGTGAGCGCGGTGCCATAGGTCGGCTGCACGCCGAGGTTGAGCAGCGCGTTGGAGAGCGTGCGGCCCATGAGGAACTCGAGCGAGAGGTAGTAGGCGCGTTTGGGCGCCCTGCGCGTGTAGTGCAGCTGGGTGGAATTCCAGTTTACCTGAAAAGGGTGGCCGGTGAAGTGAGTGGTCTGATGAGGTGCGGAAGAGGAGCAGGCTCGCGTACGATCAGATTGTCACGAACGGACAGTGCTGCAGCCTGATAGGCACCAAAGTCGTCAAGGTTGTATGGTGCGCGGGCGAGTGACGTCTGCACATGGCCGACGATGGACTTGGTCACCTCAGGAAGTTCTATTGAGGTCAAGAACGGTAAGCATTTGTACACAACGACATCACGGCTGCGTCGTTTGCATGACTTCGAGTGTCATATATTGTACTGACAGCTTGCACTTGCAGATCCTGCAGGTATATTCGCAGTCGCACCGAAGAGACGCGCTCACCAGTATGCAGACCCCTCATGGCCGTCTTCCACGTCTTCTCGTCACCCTTGGGCCATTTCTCCTGGCCTTCATCATCGACCTCAGGGAAGTCGCCTGCACAACTCAAGCATCAGGCTTCTGTCAAACTCCACCAACGCGTCTACCATACCTGTGAGCGACCGAACGTGCCTGCGGCGTAGGCGCCCCTGCGCGGCCGCGGGTTTCCCAATGGTCTTGATGTCGATGGTCGAGGTCATGCTGCGCTGGTCAGTGTGGTCGCTGCAGTCAATGACGGGGCCCCTTGGTTAAAGGAGTGGTGGATACTGTCACGTTTGGGATGGTGCCGCTTTATATGCGCGGGTGCTCGCGTTAAGAATCTGGACTCGAGCCAGTCCAAGCGAGAGCAAACGGGAATTGGAAAGTCCGGCCGTCCGATCGTCCGGTCGTCCGGTCGTCCGGCCGTGTAGTAGGGATCGGGACGGCGCCCAAGGCTTTAGTGATATTTGGTTGATCAGATCAATCGACGTCTGACGATGCGGGCGGGCTGCGCGCCGTCATCGACGTGCATCGCGAAGCGCGGGCGGGATGGGGTCCTGTGTAGAACTCTGCACGGAGTTTTTCACATGTTTTAAACTCCGGCACGCTGTTCATGCCTGTGCCTGTGGGCTCATTAATAATAACTCAAATATTAATGATATAAAAAATCAGCCAATCACAGGCCTCTAGATCTATCTGAGGTCTCTGCTGCTGCTTGTCGGGGCGAGTATCATCGAATGGAATGAGAGTGTCAGTATTGAGGTAGCTCACAATGGCTCTTCCTTTCTGGAGACCATGCATACGCATCATGCCTTTTTTTTCGGGTGCGCTGCCGCGCGCAAGCAATTTTGCAAGCAGTCATGTTGCAGTAACCTGTGGTCTGAGTTCTGACGGAACTATGTTGGCTGCAGGGTGATTCCTGTCCTCAAAAGGTGGGAGTAAAACTATCTATATAGCTATTATGTCCCGCGCTGTTCTTATTGATGTGCAGGCATTACTGAAGGTGGCCGTTTCACGCGCTCGAGGCTTCTCGAGGATGGGCACTCGAAACATCACCGAGACGGTGCCTGCTACTGATTTTGCACACTGGACAGCCCGACAGCATGCACAAATCCCTCCGCTGCCCTCTGAACACGTCTGCGGGGTCCTCGACGAGTGCGACGGTCTGCATAAGTGAGCTGAGCGCAACACGACGCGACTCGGATGCTGGATGCGACGCGCTCACCCGGCAAGCGGCCTGGAGCCATCCGCTAGCGGATCCTCCAGCACACCGCTAGCAGCTAGCTGACTAATGCTAGCGGCCACAGGCATGAACAGCGTGCCGGAGTTTAAAACATGTGAAAAACTCCGTGCAGAGTTCTACACAGGACCCCGTTGGAGTAGGGACCAAGGGGGTCCCTACTGCCATAGAGCACGTGATCTGCGGGAGTTTCCAGGCTGCTTAGTCATCATTTGAGTAGTTAGCTTCCAGCATGTAGTAGCACATCTCCCATCCTACCACTATCCCAGGGCTTGCGTCGTGTCCCTTTGGGCTGCTCCATCTTGGTGACGAGAGTGGATTCGGCCCACTAGCGTTGCGTTGCGCTGTGCCTGCGATCTTTCTGTCTTTTCGCGTCGTTTTCCGAGTCTTTTACGTGCCTCGTGTTTCGTCTGCGAGCTGCGTCCTGGTTGTGTCTAGCGTCTGTCTTTTTTTGCGTTTTAGCGTCTCTTAGTGTCTCCGCGTCCTCGATTGGTGCCTTTTAGTGCTCCTGACTCTATTTCGTGCCCTAGCGCAGCTGTTCGCGCACAGACACTCGAACTCGACACCCCCACACCGCGATTACCCGATATGGGCAAGAACAAGCGTGCAGCCAAAGCTGCTTCAGTGCTTGGAGAGCAGCCGCCGCAGCCTCGATCCTCAATAGACAGAACGATTGTCTTCTGTCTGAGGTCAGCCACGGAGACTAGACTCGATCGCAGCAAGCACGACGAGCCCCGCGCCATCGCTCGTCGCCCCCGTCACCGCACACGACGCCCCCGCCGCAATCGATCGGAAGGAGTCCACGCCGGCGCCTACACTGCCAGCAAATCAAAGCGCGGAAACCCGCGATCTCTGTGATCGACCAAAAGGCGCAATCGGATTGAGCTGCGGGGGAAATCAGGCCGATTGCACCCGTGTGACATGATATATAAGCCCTACTAGCCTTGTCAGCTTACACGTTGATGGAGGCTAATCGGCCTTGGATCTGCTCTAATCGCGTACTAAGCTGAAGGCTACGCAGAGTCTCCACTTGTACGCTGTGCCCTCCCGCTCCTCGGAGGGCGTCGGGGTTGCTCGGCCCGTGTTCCTCGTCGTCAGGCACGGATCATTGTCGGGCTCGGCATCGGCTCGGCAACGTCTCGGCAACGTCTCCCGTCCCTTCCGCCCATCATTCGCCCCCGCCGGCGCTTATCGCGGGCGGCTGATGCCCGCCGCTGTCCCGCCCATCAAGCGCCCGCCGTCGTCGCTGTCGCCGACGACGTCGACGATATCTCCCCTTCCCTGCACCGTAGACAGATGACTGTACATGTTTTCCGAACCGTTTTCGCCCGTAGATCACGATTCCGGGCTCCGTTTCTCGCTCCGCCCTCTGCATAAGCGGTCATCTCGCGATCTTTCTGCTAACATGACTGACATCTCTGAGCAATATATAGGGACTATAGTTCGAGTTAATACAACAACATGTACAGGGATATCTTAATTATAGGAAACTCGCGGCACGGGGCGGCATGGGCAGCCTCGTAGACGGCTATCAGTGGGGGGGAAGGGAGGTGAGGGCGACGCGATCCACCGCGGTGCACGTGACTTCGACGCGCTGATCAACGAGCGCGCCCGACAGAACTGAACGCCGCCATTCCCGCGCCTACAATCATCAGCGCACTACCGCCGCCATGAACAAGAGCAAACGGAAGCGCAAGGTCATCTACAGCAATACCGAAG
Organism: Hericium coralloides; assembly: GCA_003675405.1. Taxonomy (NCBI): domain Eukaryota; kingdom Fungi; phylum Basidiomycota; class Agaricomycetes; order Russulales; family Hericiaceae; genus Hericium; species Hericium coralloides. The sequence goes on along the minus strand of QUOP01000190.1, from coordinate 8,238 downwards.
GCGCCAATGGCATCACCAAGCGCAAGTCACTCGCTCAGCTTTCTAAGGACCATGAGAAGCTGCTCGCTCGTCGCTGTGTGCTCATGCAAGGTAGGTTGTTCTGCGCTGGAGAAAGTCTACGAGTAATAACTACATCGTAGCACTGCCCTCCGAAACCCGATCTGCCATCAACAACATGGCTCGCGAGCATGGGGCAGATCTTGAGGAAGACCGCAACAACTACGCATATGACCCAAGCGCGGACGCTATGGACTGGGTAGATGACGACGACGTCGGTATCTCTGCAGATGGAGGTGAACGGGACGATGCCGTGCGCGCAGCCCATGAGCATATTATCATCCCGAAAGTTTTTCTCTCATCATTGCCGACTCGCCGTACTTACCGTACCTTATCATCTAGAGGTAGTACTGTTAGTGCAAGCACAGCTTCTCAAAACCGGCGCAACCGGCTACGCAATCTATATCGCAACTGGGACGAACAGATCCTGGCATTGGCATCAGCCTATCTACAGTGGAAACACAAGATGGTCTCGACACCTGAATCTGACGACCGACATGAGATGCGCGTGCTTTCTATAGACGCATATGGTTCGATTATCTTGTTCTCTTGCGCCTTCGCCTCTAATATCTTCTTTCTTGCAGAGTTTCAGACTAAGGTTGTACATCAGTATAACGGCGAACTCGCGAACGTCGCTCTCCTGCGATGCGGGTTGCTTGGAACAGCGCCCGTTTACCCGTCAATCGCCATTAGCCTTCGCACCCTTGAGCTATACCATCGTCTGCGACGACGACACCCTCGTCTTAGTATTCAAGCCTTTGCGAGGGCAATATGTGATATGCAGGATGTAAGTGCTGCATATAGTTGACTTTTTACAATGCACCTGACTTACCAAATGGTTGCGATGCTAGTTAAACTACCGTACGGCTTTTAGAGAACAGATTTCTGACGCATTCGATACATATCTCGAGATACTACGTACTGTCGAAGCCAGGGTGAACGACGCGCTGGGCCGTGGCGCGGCAAATTGGCGGATACAAAACATTTGCGTGTGCTGCAACTATAAGGTAATGTCTAGCCCCATCTCGATAATACTTGGATTCCATTTATATCTTGTCCTTTAGCTAGAAAATGAGCCCTCCTTGTCGCCTGCGAAGTTGGTCGCCATGGATGGCAACAATTCCGTGAAGCGCATTCAAAATGCGGGGCGCGAAGATGAACGCACGTTCAAGAGTACGTATTTCATGACCCGAGATACAGTCGACGTATTCAAGGATGAGGTCAAACATCGTCAACGAGCCCGGCCTGCCACGGACGGTAGTGGCGATGTACGTACTATGTCTCTTCCATCGTAGCATGTCTGTGTTCTCACCTTCCCCCAGGAAAGTGAGGAAGATGCTCCGGGTTCCAGACGCACGGCCTGGCGATACAGAAGATGCAGAAGACAATGGACGCGACCACAGCAAATGTACGGAGCGTTGGAAAGCCAGCGCCGCAGAGCATCACAAGCGTGCGCTCGACATCTACGACGCAACCGGGATGTTCGCCAGCGCGTGCCGCCACGGCTTCATCCTTACCGTCTGCGAGATGGTCCGGAGCGGCGAATTGTAAGTGCATTACCCTCTGAACATTAGTTTATCTCATCCCTTCCACCAGAGCTAAGTACCCGCTAGCCGTCTGCAATTATATAATCGATAACTGCGGCGATGATGTGGGCGCGGGCCTCGACAATGGATGCTCACTGAAGTCTACCATAAAGAAGAGTCCGCTCCTCGGGCCTAAGGCTCAAACATTGCTTTCGCATGTCTGTCAACTCATTCCACGGCTACGCGCACTCGAGGACCTGCCAGCTCGACAACCATCCCCTCTATCTCACCGGCTGGGGCATCGAGGATCTTGAAGGCATGGAACGAATCTTTTCCGCATCGAACGCGTCGCGAGTACTATTCGGTATGCGACCCGGTACCACTACCTTCAAGCGCTCGATCTGCATTTCAAACAATGGGATGATGACAAGTACTCAGAGCTGAGTACGTCTTTTCTTGATCTGGATCCATTATGCATCTCTAATAGGGTGTGCGAAAAGTTTCTCTTCAATAATTACCGGCAATGTCTCGACATCATCACCGAGAACGAGTACGAGATCGACAAGCTCAAAGTGGCGAACAATCTTGTAAATGACGACTTCGAGCGCTGGATCAAAGAGGAGCGTGAGTTCCTACATAATCTCAAGGACGAGCCCGAAGAACAGCTGCTTGAGTGCGCATATGTACGGGCGCTCGAGACACGAGCGAAGGCACAGTAAGTTATCCCATGTAGCATCGTATCTATGCTTCATATTAAAACCTCAAATCAGCGAGAAGTGGAGTTCGATCAGCGGAACATTCGTGAATGCATCCCAGGCGGCCGGCCAGAGGTCTTATGCCTCGGATGCCAGCACAACACGTCGCATCGAATCGAGGCGTAGCGCTGCGACGGAGGAATACCTGGTGGCCATTCGTGTGGTCGGTGATTTAGAAACGAAGCTCGGTGTTGGTGACCAGCCGTGGAGCCCTTCTGATAAAAAGTATCAAGACACATTGCAGTATATTCGGCGCCGTGAATTCCATCGCGCGCTTGATCGGGTTGAACATCTAGTTGTGCAGAGATTATTTGAGCTGTCAAAAGCTAACATTGCGGGTATGGGTAAGTGTACATGATATCGTCTCCTTCCAACTTGCACTTATTTCGTGGCTAAAGGCTACAAGATGCGCACTTCCATATGGAAGGCTCTCAAGAAGCGTGGTACGGCCATTCGCAATGCCCTGAAACGATACAATACTCTCGCTCAACAGCTCAATCCGCCTGCGCCTGTTCTCGAGTGGAAGGACATTGTGAACTATGCCTTTGTCTCAGAGTTTGACATCCTTCGCCATTCATACTCTCGATCGGACATTACGACGCGTCCGTGGGCTCTTCAAGGCAACCGCGAAGTCACGAGTCGGTATTTCAAGGTTCTTCGTGCTCGAGAGGAGATTCGGCGGCTCAATGTTGAGCTTCAGCGACTACATACCTCATTAGATGACGAGGAGCTACTTCTGGAGAAGACGGCGCGACGGGTTGAAGCTGGAAGTGAGGAGCACACCGGAGATCCTGCTCTCGCGGCGGAGATCCGTACGATCCTCAAATCTAGACATCGCGTCAATTCTGTGCATCGCCAGCGCATCAGCGACACCTGGGCTTTGCCAGGCTACGAAGGCCCTCGAGAGCGTGGCCGACGTGCGGGGGTTGGTGAGAATTCCGAAGCCCGTTTGTCTGGTGCTGTTGAGGAGCAAACACTACCATCAGAGGCAGGCGATTTCAATCGTATGACTTCTGCTGAAGAGGATCCAAATTATTTAGAGCTTGATGATGGCATGAAGGATACATTAAATAGTCTGGGGGAATTCATGGAGAATCTCGCGGTCGAGGATGTCCCAGGCAGCATGGAAGGTGATATAGACATACCGCGCAGTAGACAAGGAGTACCGTTACATATGCTTTCAGAATTCCATCTGTAATTAGTCCTCTCCTATAATCTTCAATGCATCTTCCAATTTATGCTATGGATTTACTTCTGAGGGGGAGAGGCCCGTAGGATTCGGGTTCGAGAGTAAGAATGCATGTATGAAGACTCGAGTTGCGGCATAGCTCGGTAGCACTGTTGCGCAACTAAAGCGATACTTCAGATGTAGGCTCTTCTAATAATTATCTGCTATCATAAATCATTGCACGAAGGATCTCCGTTTGCGCTGGGGACTTGATGAAAGTATCCTGTACTAGTACTCGAGTAGCATTCACAAAACATGCGAGAAGGACCTTGAAACGCACAAACGACCTGGAGTTTCATACTCGCGCGTCGATGCATTGCTCGTGCTGAGCGCCTAACTACTGATAGTGCTATCGTCAAGTTATAGCTTGTCGAATTTCTGTCCTCCATCTGCCATCCATCTCTCCATCGTTTTAATTCTCTCGTCCGGACATGTATGCTTCTCAGGGCCGCCGTTCGACTTCGACTACCAACAGGGCGTCATACAGTCCTCAAGCCCTGTCCGACTTTGCGAGCAATACCCAGCCACCCCCTTCCCGACAGGACATCGCACGAGAAAGGCTATATCGGCGATTAGACGTTCACAAGGATGACAATCTACAGTTCGACAATGAGCTCCATCGGCACTTCTGTTTGAAGAAAAGAGATCGGGATCTCGTTTTTCAAGAATCCCTCGGTGATCTCAGAGATGTAGTGAGCCGTCTTGCCTGCACCTCCGTCAAATCATCTACTGATTTTCTATTAACAGGTCGCTGGGATGGATCGCCTGGCCGATGCGATGGTGATTAGCTTCGTGATCTCCCCGGAATGGAATCAATCGCAGCCGTTTGACCCCAGTCAAGTCGAAGTCCAACCAATACTTTCCCGACAATTTTTTCAGTATCCCGCCTTCCGACACACAATTTCCAAGCTCCAGAAAATTAATCAAGACAATTTGGCCGGTCCTCACGTCTATGGGTTTCCCGCTAGAGTTCACACTGTGGATCCAGGGCGCGGATATCTGCTCTCGCCGACTACGAGGCGTATCGTCGAGCCCCATCTCACAATGGCCAACAATATACCCATTCCATCTATACCGGCGCATCTTCCCCCTCCTCTTGAACTTCGACAATCTCAAGGGGCATTTCCGTACTTCGGGCCTGCATCTGGAACACCACTCGCAGATGATGGAGATGTTCCAACACCACTAGTACCAGAGCCTGCGGCTGTTCAGCAGCAACGAGGTAAGTTTTGTTCTTTCTTCCTTTAGCTTCAATCTTTTCTTAGCAATGTGCAGGCACATTTGTATCACAGACCCGGGCTCGTACGACTACTCAAAGAGCGCCAGCGCCAGCACCGCGAGCCTCGGATACGGACAGCGCGCAGCAAGAGCGTCGTCCTTCTAACGATGACAGAACTGCTGCGCCAGAGAGTACGATGCGCGCTGCAGCTCCATCGGTATGTCTCACCTTCAGTACAGCTCAGTCGACTGCCCACTCATGATCTTGGCACAGGTATCTCCGTCTCTATCGCTTTATCCAGACCAGCCTTTCGCGCACGACGAGATAACCGCTATCCGCGCCGGACGTCAGCAAGCAAGCCCACGGAGATCGCGCGTCCATGTCGCGGTATCGCCTTCGGACACGGTAAGTCATCTCTATCTTGAAATATCTTGGTGCGCTATCTGACGTGCTATCCGTCTAGACTCGTGCTTCATCGTCCACTCCATTCGCCACCGCAGAACCCGCACGACTGCAGCATCAAGTCGACGAGTCTGGTACGTGGCACATTGCTTATGTACTTCATTCCTGCTAATTGCAGCAGGATCTGAGGCCACTGCGCCAGCAGGATCATCGCAATCCTCCATCCCCGAACCTTCTTCCAGTTATCGGCGCAATCGTGCTGCAGACAACCCGCCTCCGCCGCCATATGAACACCTGACGCCAAGTCAAAGCAGCCTCGAGGGGCTTGGATTTGCCCCTCACATCGCGCGCTTTTTGTCGAACCAGGGAATCAGCTTCGAGGTCTGCCGGGGTATACACGATGCGTTGCACTTCGAACCACAGCACTGGGTACGCTTATTCCAGGAGACTGGGTTGGCGCACCAATTGGCGTGGGACCTTCGTGCGATCATCGAGCGCGATATGTCTGATGACCTGCGCGAGGTCTTACAAGTGGCTTCGCAGGAGGAAAATGGTGATTGGGAGTATATTCTATCTTCCCTCGATATTGGTGATGCAGATTAGATATTGCATGAGAGTTTGAACCAGTACTTTGTAGTTGTAATGAGATCCCTGGGTGTGCTGCCCAGGGGCAGCTTATTCATCACGTGGATTTGTTTAGTAGCTCTGAGTCTGAAGTGCAACGGGCAACCTCCGTGCCCATCTGGCCTAGGTCTCTTCCCCTCCTGCTTCGCTGTCCCAGCTATAATGCCCCCCGAACGCTTTATTGACCTCAAAAAAGCCGCGAAGGCTCGGGCGCAGAGGCAAGCAGCGCACGCCCGCAAAGAAGCCTTTTGCCAAGATGTCCACGCCGGTCGTCATGCCGTGAGCGACGTTGTAGAGAAAATTGCCGCTGTCCACGACAAGTGATTATATTTCTTAATTCTCATTCTCGTGTACTTAATTACCTTCCCCTCTTCCATAGTAAAGACCAGAAGGATATTGCGACACAAGTCTATGCCGGTGCTACCGCTCTTATGGCACGACGTGCCCCAACTCTATATAATGCTGTCATCCACCACGAAGCGAAGAAGCTCAGTACGACAGCATTTTATCTCCGCTCGCGCCTACTGATTGACTTTATCTAGCGGCGGAAGGCGGCAATAGTGATGGAAGAGAGACGTTACCGAACATCTCCCACCGTGTCGCACAAATAAACTGGCGCAACCTGCCTGAGGAGCGGCAGAAGGCCCTCATGGATGAACTTGAGGAGGACCGACAGAAGAAGGAAGCCGAGCAAACTCGTTTGGTGTCAGCGGGGATTATTACGAGGGACTTCAATCGGACGCTCGCGAAGCTCGAGCCTGAGGTACGTACTACATCAAATGGAAGCCACTACAACGGCATACATGGACCCACATTGACTCTTGCTCGGTTGCAGCTCATAAATCTCGGTCAACGCACGGGCTCGGAGTACTTAGTCATATTTATGAAGGGAAAGACGAGGAGCCCATACGAAACTCATGTTATCTCATCACCTAAAGTTACTGAGGCATGCGGATCACTCTTTGCTCAGACTCCAGAGGAACTGGCATTGAAAGTCGAGACCTTCTGCACGTCCGGGTTGGCCGGTAAGTTCTCACAGTCATCGTGACATCGATGAGAAGCAATTGACACGCTGTCGACATGCCGCATCATATCTTGCTTCTGGAAGGTACTATCCAGAATCTCGAACATCACAATCGCGAGGATTCTCAAGGGTCGATCCGAGAGGTGATCATCAAGGGTCTTCGTGAGTATTCCATGCATGCTTTCTGTTCGATATTCTGATATCGCGCATGAGACGACGTACTCAGGCAGAAAGGAACACCAGAGGAGGATTGGCCCAAGCAGATGCAGTACGTACACTACGACAAGCTCGTCGTCGAGCTTGGTGTGGAGCTCGTTGGGTGGCCCGAGGGCAAAGTAGGTCCCATCACCAACATCAATTCCAAGTTCCGCCTTTCGCGCATGATGAAGGCTTTGCGCGACCGAGCGTGCCGCTGGGAGATCCTCTCCGACGAGGATTGGAAGGCACGCAAGGTCGCGTACAACGAGAAAGTCGAGTCCGGAGAGCTGAAGCAGAGAGCCACGCGCAAGGACAAAGGGACGACTCGAAAGGGCAAAGACCGCTCTCGAAGGGGAAACAATGGTCCGAAGAGTAAGGCGTTCATCTCGGACTCAGATGAGGACATGCGGCCTTCGAGCAACGAAGACGACGATGAGTAAACGTGTTTGGGATTGTTGCGGGGCAGCGACTGTGGTATATTATTACGGTGCGTTTCTCACTCTCTGCAATCAATATATACTGACTATCATGTGTAGACTATCACTTGACGCCCTCGTTCATTGTGCGGCCATCCCCTAGTATCCTGTCTGGCATGTCCTATGCCCCTCGTCCCTCGTCCCTCGTCCTTCGCATCTTCCTGTAACTTGAAAGTCTTCCACCATTCGTATTCGCACCTTACATCTTCGCTACACTCCCGATCTTTTCGCGACGCCGTCACTCTGTCGCCTTCCACTCTTTCGCCACGTTTACTGCTGCCCTTCGCCGCCCTTCGCCCTCTTATAGAGTATATACCCCGACAGAGGCCCTCCATCAAGCATATCATTGCCAGAGCCCAGTCTTTCGCGATGTGTGCGCCATTAGAACATTCGTTTATACCTTTCTCGAAGCCTCTGCTGGCACTACCTTAATTTAACTGAATACAGATGTCTTTGCTCGCAAATCAGACATGAATTGAAGTATCATCGAGCTTAGCAACTGTATATGAGTGCTCAATGTATTATTAAGTGCAAACAATACAATTTTCGTGTCATATATCAAGGGTGATAAAACTACAAAGATCGCAAGATGACCGCTTATGCAGAGGGCGGAGCGAGAAACGGAGCCCGGAATCGTGATCTACGGGCGAAAACGGTTCGGAAAACATGTACAGTCATCTGTCTACGGTGCAGGGAAGGGGAGATATCGTCGACGTCGTCGGCGACAGC
>QUOP01000189.1:0-75645 GCA_003675405.1 Hericium coralloides | reverse complement strand
CTCTTCCACGTTTCCCCGCGATGCCAGCCCTTTCCGCACGCAAACCTCAGGCACGCCACATCTCCCGACACTCTGAGACGGACCGCACCGCGCGCCGTCTGTATTACCGCGCCTCCACGCCGTTCATGAGCGCAACCCCGCATCCTGCGACCCCCGCCGAGAACGGGCGATCAGCCGTTCTCAGCGCCCGTCCGACGCGCCGCGACACGTTTCCCAGCGCGCCCGCTGCAACTGGGTGCAACCCGTCGCTGCCGTTTCTTGGGGCGTTCCAGGCGATTTGGCGCCCCCGAGCCGGGCACCCTCCCCCGCTTTCCTCGCGATACCGCCCGTTTTACCGCGGCGGGACTCAACGTACGCACGATCCGAGGCCGCTGCGGCTGGCTGCCACCCGATGGGTGCGATCGCCATCTGTTGCCGAGGCCATTCTAGTGGTCGCCGAGCCGGGCACCCTTCCCCCCCCGCTTTTCTCGCGGTACCGGCATTTTGCCCGCCGTAAGGACGCAAACGCGGCACGATTTCAGCTCCCCACTGTTGACTTCCGCCGCCCCCGACGGCGCCATCGATGCGGCGTTCCGGAGGCGAGTTGTAGCGCATGCCCGAGCCATGACGACCCCGCCCCCCCCCTCGACGCGCGACACGGCCCTTTGCCGCCGAGAACGACATAATCGGGGCGCAAAACCCGCCCCTCCGACTTTCTTGGGATGCCGCCGCGCCGGCGCGCCACTTGCTTTCGCTGCCGTTCGCAACGGCGTGCCGCGGCGTGCATTTCGGACGACATCTGCGTATCCCACCCTCGCTCCCTACGACCCGCGCGGCATGCGAGACCTCAGCGACAGGACGTGCTCGTGCAATCGAGGCGCGGAGCGCCGGCGTCTCTTGCAGGCATCTAACTCGCGAGCGTGCGCGCGCCTCATCGCCGCTGCTACCTCAACCCGCGACACTGTTATCGCCGGAGGCTGCCCGTTTGAGCTCGCCTGCGCGCCTCTACCGGAGCACGGCCTCTGCACAGCAGCTCATCAACACCAGCGAGCCGAGCTGCGACGCCGCGTCGCTCCTGGCCGGTTGGCTCCGAGAGCACACTTTGCGACGAGACCCGATTGGCGACCTGCGGAGAACACTCACTGTCACGTACTGAGGTTGGCCGCTTTCGGATGACTCGTGTCTGCACGCCCAGCCGAGGTTACAGCCGCCTTGATGGAGCGCGAGCTGGCCGAGTCGCGGCGTCAGCTGGATCAGGTGGCCGGCAGGATAGTCGTGGCGCAGGCGTCTCAGAGTAGTCTGCATCCCTGCTAGTGTGCGGACCGACAACAGCTAACTGACTTGCCAGGAGACCTCGGCCGTAGAGCGATAGTGTGGCCCCATCGCGCGGTCCTTCCTACTACCGTGCAATGTGTGTTGTTCACTCGCCTGGCATCCTGCCGAACGCTTTTATGGACTTCTTGTCTCATCAGCTGGCAGATTAGGGAACCGCCCTCTAGGGCATCATCGAACTCGGCGGCTGCTATCACATCGGCCCCTACCAACTGACCTAGCGACTCTGCATAGCAATGTGTACTATCTGGAATCCGTTTGCGATCTATCGATTGACGTGCGAGCCTGCTTGAGAAGTCCGGTAGAAGCGAGCTCCTGCCCCGCCGGCGTCTGAAACAAGACGAGTATTTGTGGCACTGCAGCCGATCTCGCCGCACAGGCCGGCCGCCTCTACGAAGAACCCGTAGATATAGCGCACTATGCCGAATACTTGCTGGAAGTCTGATACACCGCTACTCTTATCTGCCTAAGCGTCAGCCCTGTGTGTGTGCTCGCGCACCTGGATACTCGCGTGCACCCCACTAAGTGCCCATCAGCTCAACGATGTAAGTGCTCCTTTCACGCGCCAGCTTATGAATTCACACTAGACCTCCGCCAAGACACCTAGATCCACTCGCCTTGCCCAGCCGCAAGCTCCTCGCTTCTGGCCTTGCCCGTTATGCGCGCATCTACTTCTGTATGCGACGAAGAAGACGTACCCGCGTGGCCGCGGCAGTGCCGTCTATCTACGAGTCACAGAACAAACACCATTCTTCTTCACCAACCACACCGTTCTTCCTGTTAGTACTTTGCCTTTGATTGCGCCTACACACTGGTGCTGAAACCATCGCGGCTTCTGCATGAAGAGCTCTAGAGGCATCTGCTCTCCTATGCTATGCGGTCGACCAAAAACCCTGTGGAGCAAGCCATAACCTACGACCCCGCTCTGAACAATCGCCTCTACGTTCCGCCCTGGAAGCGACCCTGCGCCACGCGATTCGCACTGCTCTCACTATTCATACGATCTTCGATACTGGAGTGACGCTACTCAGCCTTCATCGTCTATTGATTCAGAACGTTAACACGCGGCCCCTTTTACCCTCATCACTCTCCAATCGCGTGGAGAGTCACATGTACTCTTCCCGCCGATTGCGACCTCTGCGCCACATCATAAGTCTCGCCCTGTATGCGGCGCGTCTAGCTGTTCTCTGACATGTGTGGATTTCCGTATCTATCGTAGACGCGATCGCTGTATTTTACTGCCGCATACTGTTTCTCTGAATCTCAGCTGTCGAAAGAGAATTCCCGGCTGATCCGCAGTCTAGCTGGCTAAGTGACGCCGTCGGCTCCATCGAGGGAGTGCTGCGTACGCCCCACCTCCCCCCCCTTACCGTACACACACAAGCTACCCCTCCGCCCCCCCCCCCCTATCTCCACCACAGCCACGCCGCCCTCCTCCCGCAGCTCCCCTGGCGCTCTCGCATCGGCGCATGCTCCCTCTCGCTCGACGCTCACCACGCGCCAGCACGACCGCCGTTACTTCTCAACAGGCCCAGGCGGAAAGGCCGGCGTCTCCGCGAGCTCCCACAGTCCGAATCATCGACTTCGCCTAGCTACCTTAGCATCTCCCCGACTTCGCTCGATTTCTATCGGCCCAAGGCAAGTCCCAACCAACGTCACACCGTCGCAGTATACTGACGACATCATGAACGGCCCCGACGAACGTGCCACCCGCTCGCCAACATCGCCCGCCGTCACGGTGGTACTTCGATGGCCGGGCACAGGATATCGCCGACATGGGACCATCGCGCCCCCCCGCTCATACTCATGGCCGCCTGCTTCTCAACGACAGGGCCGTGGTCACCTTCCGTGAACGGCGGTCGCGAATGCCGCCACAGAGACCTCACCTTTGACGCCGTCACCGCGCCATACGCCATTCGACAGATACCGCAGGCCTGCGCACGCGCAATCCCCCTGCCGCCATGTGTCGGTAGGCCACGTAGATCTCCACGAACCGCCCCATGCCTCGCTTCGGCCACGGCCCAGCTGCGCAAGTGACGTACATAACAATATCTGACCTGCTCGATCCATGCATCGCCGTGAGCTGCACATCCGTGTCAGTCTGTATCTCAAGAGCTCACGCCCCGCTGCTGTCTCGATCCCGACTCGCACTCGCCGCCGCCCATCACAAGACTCGGTGCCAATCTCGCCCGTATACGAATTCGTGGATCGAGGATTGTCAGCAAAAGCCTCGTAGAGCGCTCTTGCGGTCGACCCACTCACAGCATCCTTTGCGCTGCGAAGCGGTGGAGACCGTGAAGCGACCGCAGAACAAAGACGGCTCGCGATGTTCGCGAGCATATTAATGGGCGGTGGAGGGTCGAATTGCCGGATCCGATGTTGATGTGCAGATCAAGGTGCGCTGGGTGTCGTGTGAGAGATACACTTAGACGGCCGCCCCGCATGGCAGCGTTCCGCAAGGTGGATGGTGACTGACGGGCGGTTTGACTGTAGTCAGGTTGCACGATACAAGCGCCTAGAGCGTGAATTATTTTGGCTGTGTCATTTCATGTGCTGTATAATAAATCCAACTTTGGCATTTCGCGGGAGCTAATAAACTCTCAAACCATACAGAGATAACCTTTTGTCATGATAAAAGGCAGATCCCCCGCCAGAACAGCCCAACGAAAGTGAAAACAAGAAGGTGTGGTGTCTTCGCCGGGAAAGCAGGCCCGCGCGATGTATGTTCCTCTAGGCTGTCCCTTCGTTAGCGATGCTTAAACGCCATTTTGCCAGACCACACATCGCCAAAGTTTGTCATATCCTTTTCTTCAATTGGGACTCCGTACTGATTCTGTTTATCTTCACCCGGTTTGGCACCGTTCAACAATCGCCTGATCGTCAACTTTGCACGCTATTCATTCACAACCAAGATCGGGACACCAAACAGTTACCGCGCTGTTCTTCCGTGCCGGACACTCGGTCTCGCTCGCCAGAGATTCCTTATCCCGCGTCAGACAATTCAGCCAAACACCATTTCTCGACGCCGGAGCCAGGCGTTCTGGCAACCTCGAAACATGAAAGTTTCTGTCTGATATTGGGCGGGTTGCTTGTGGTCCAACCGTCGGTGGGTGCTATCTGCTTATACGATGTGTAGTAAGTTACCGGAATTATAATCAAAGGACGGAGCTAATCTAATTTGGAGATCGCGGGAAAGTCGAGAGGATAAAACGTCTGTACGTTTATCTCTGCTCCATCCATTACATTTTCTTTACCGGAGATGCCATCTTCTTCAGGCCACCTCCTTGACCCCGGACGTCGGGACCTGCCTGGTACCAAACATACCCTACCCCACCCCATCCCAATTCGAGCCAGAAGCGCCAAGAAACTCGCCCATATGTATCAACTACATTCCCCTCTGGCGCGTTTGGCGAACGGCGCCGTCTTACGAGCCGCTTTGCTTGAGAACACGATCCGGCCAGGGTTTGTGCTACGGTATTCCTGAGGCATGAACTTCGTATTCCTGTGAGTCGAGTCCGCCTTCGAGTCAATGCCAACAGGGAGCGTGAGTGCGGCGCTGACGTGCGATTCACAGATATCTCAGTGGCCTGCAGATGTGGATGAAGGCGTATTTGCGCGACCGCACTGAGTTGGATGCTAAGGGAAGAGCGAGTCCGGACGACGAGCCAATGGTTGTGAGCTATTCGTGTTCATGCGCGTATGCCTATTTTCATCTCACACTGCTTCACAGATGGGCAAGTTCAGTTCGGACCGCGCTATACAAGATTATGCACAGGAATACTGGAATGTCGAGAGCATCAAGCTCTAAGAGTAGAAGCAGACGCACGACTACTATGACACGATGAAACGACGCGCAACGGTGCGGCGTACGGAACCCAGCAACGGGCGCGCCTCGGAAATGGCTGTAAAACACTGAAATACTGTTCCTAATATTAAATCCGCATTTCCAATCGAATAGTGCTCCAGTGCCCGTAGGTGTTCCAATTCATGTCTACCTTGGCCTCATAGCATCCACGTCCTCTGTCCTCGGCCAAAACGTCGACAGGCTAACTTCCCAATTAAGCACTCCTGTTACCCTATATCTTTGACATCCCCGGTGTCTGCTATTCGATCCCAGCACAGATCCGTCACGGGGGCGGGATGTCGATACCGCGACCGTCCAGGCTTGATCCGAGATCCAGGCTGGCAGATGAACTTTCCAGTCGCCAGTTTGTGACGGGTGGAACTAAGTGACGGTATGTCCCGCTTACTTAGGCCGAACCTGCTGGCCGCTGAGCTGACAGAAGAAACGAAGTAGAAAGAGCGTTGCTAATGTACCTGGATGAGTCCGTTGCTGTGCAAACAGCCATGAGTCGACCGGAAAGCTGTATAACGGCTGGGGATGCACATACGGCAATATATGCAAGCTCTTGGCTAGATTATCAGACGTGCGCACGTACGACCAGTTCGCAAAATGCTGCATCGTACTGAGATATGGGTCATCGATGGCGTACCGTAACGTCCTGCGACGGAGATGCGGATGCTGCATCGTACTGCATCTACTGGTAAGTCAGGATTGACTGTGGTTCAGCATATCAAGCCCCGTAAGTAGTGGAATTTCTACTTATCGTTCTGAGCAGCTAAGTAGGCCGTTCACGATCATCTCTGCATCTTCCAATGACAGCTGCTCCAGGCATGACCGAAATCGATCGGCTCGCTTTGATGATCCGTCCTACGAGGCGACCAGCACTCCAGAGTTTTTGCATATCGCATGTCCTTCATTCCTGTAACTGATGCCTACAATTTTTCAGGCAGAGCTGCACGGTCAAACCATTCAACCGGCGACACGCATCGCTGTGATGAAATTATTCCTTCCTTCAGTGTTGAGTACGCGAGCATGGTGAGCTTGGTGAGCGACATGCACATGGCATTCTGTGGTAGTATGGACTCATCTGGAACATATCTCACAGCTCACTACGCGTCCAGATGCACTTTCCAGGACTTACTGATATGCACGATGTGGTTGGATGAAAAGGTCGGTCTGGCATTACCTGAGCGGGATCGACCTGCTCGCCCTGTCGCGCTCCCAGCTGCTCAGTCCGACATACGTCTTCAGCGTCGGAATGGGGGTCAGAAACGACCGTCATGCCGTCAGTATCGATATTGTGTGGGCACAAGGTTATGTATGCGAGCCACATTAGAAACGGGGCGTTGATGCGCACACCGGTCCAGTACCGCAGTGCGCGGAAGGTCAATAGCGACAGTAGTGGCTGTCCATAACCCTTTACTCTCCGAGTCTGACAGTGTGATGCGCTCGTGCAAGGGTCATGGGCTTCTTCAGACTCGGCGTGTTGCCTATCCCATTCGTCTTCCCTTGGCATGATTTTGTTTCGGATTTGATGACGCAGAAGCGTTCAGATGCCCCATGAGCGGGCACTGAGTCGATTATTGGCGTCGCCAGAGGCGCTTGGACAGGATTCGTGCTGGCAGTTACCTAAAGGTGGGTTGCATCTTTATGCATGGCTGTATGCACCTTTTCACCTGACGCTCACGACGATCGAAATACAGCAGCATAACGCGTAACGTGTACCGCTTAAAAGTGCCAAGAGACATCGATGCCCGATCTTCGCCGGATTCATAATTCTGAGCACCGTGTGCGTCAATTCAGATACGGCGATCCTGAGGCACGAAGGTTGACGTTGAGTCCAGTATCTACTCTGCCCCCGGGAGACTAGCGTCAATGCAAACGCTTGGATTCTTCGACAAACAATCGTGAACACGCCAGATTCTGGTTCCTTTCGAAAGAGAGAGCGTTGAGCACGATGAGCGGAATACTATCATGCATGGAACAACTGATTTAAATGCCTCGTTTGTAGGTCATGTCGCTAAGGGTCCATTCCCCGACCTTCCTTCGGGATTCATCGCAGATAACAGCCTCGTTTTGAACCGCCATTATCAGCGCTCAGCGCGCAAGAACGAAGCTGTGATGGCACGTTGCATGTACGGCTACAGGTACAAAATGGACGACTCGAGACAGCGAACGCCATAGTTTTCTTCTCTTTTTTCTTTCTTTGTCGTCATGAAGATATCCGCATTCATTGCAGGCCTAGTGGTGGCTGGCGCCTCGCGATCTCTGGCACTGCAAATTCCAGTCCAGCGCCGGGCGGGTTCTTCTGGAAAAGGTGCCCAGATGTCGCGCATGAACTCGACACTGTTTGATGGGAAGGACCTCTCGGCGAGTGTCATTCTTGTGGTGCACATCTTCTTGACTGAACAAAACCTTAGTATCTGACAACCGTGATGATCGCGGACCAAGGTATGAGTCCATGTATTGTTCTCTGATTTTTGGTTGTTGATCTGGTCATGCATATTCTGTAGAGTTTAAGTTGATAATTGACACTGGATCTTCCGATCTTTGGATAGCTCAAAACGCGAAAGGCGTCGGACCGAGTGGCATTGGGCCGGTGAACTTCCCATACGGGACGGGCAGTGTTTCTGGAAACGTTTCATTTGCGCCGGTCAGCATTGGGCCGTACGAAGTCGATTCGCAAGGTATGCTCACAACGATCTCGTGCCCCCAGCTCTCCATTGACGACGCTAGACTCCAGCATTCCTCAACAACGCAAATTTCAGCCTACCGCAACTTCTCAGTCAAGTATCTGCAGATGGTCTGTTGGGGCTCAGCTTCGACGCACTTTCCAGTATCGATGTGACTGTTATCTTTGCAACTAATGACACCTTGCGCGGCCGCACACCGCTAACCAACATCTTCGAGAGCAACCCTTCGCTGCCGAACACCCTCTCCATTCTGCTCTCGCGCACGGATGATCTCGAGGACATCTCCGGAGGATCGTTCCTGATAGGTGAAGAAGCAGATGGGTACGAGGACGTGCTGAAAGCACCGCAGCTGCAGCGCTTCAAGCCTGACGGCTTTACGGGCCTGTGGACCGTAAGGATGGACAGCGCGACGATCAACGGAGGCTTCAGGTCGCTCGGGTCTGCGCTGAAGGATGCCCCTAAGGGCAAGTCGCTGACCCTCCTGGACACGGGAACGACTACGGCATACATACCCTCGTCGCTCGGGCAGGAGTTGTACGGCAACATCCCCGGCGCCTTCATGACGGACAATACTACATATGTCGTGCCGTGCATGAATGCTTCCAATGTGTCCTTCACGTTTGGGTGCGTCTGCATCAATATTTCTGTCTGCGATGTGCTGATAATCGTCTCGATGCGGTAGAGGTCAACTATTCCCTGTCCACCCTCTCGATCTGTCAGCAATACAGCGCGGCGTCGCCCCCGACGGCACCAATTTCACGTACTGTATAGGATACTGTCAAATAGCCGACGTTACGCCCGAGACCTTCAAATTACAGGGTCAGGACCTTCTCTTCGGCGATGCCTTTTTGCGCAACGTTTATGCTTCGTATGCACCCTTCCCCAATCTGTTCCGGTCGCGCGTTGACAACCCTGATCTAGATTCAATTAAGGAAATGATAGTATAGTCCGCCTCAACAATGGGAGCTTCAAGGAGGTCGTTAGCGAAGACCCCTACGTCCAGCTGTTGAAACTTGAAAGTGACGGATCAAGATAAGGCCTGGACCGAGTTCTTCAGCGTCCGCAAGCAGACGCTGCAGAAGTTCCCGCCGGAACCATCGCTCGACAAGATCCGGGGATACCTTAGCGCCACTAATGTGTCTAGCAGTGGCGATAGCAGCCAGAACGACGCAAAGGTCCAGGGAGATGCTGTCTCTGGCGCTGCTGTGTCGGACGATTCGGACAGCACGTCGAAGCTTTTGGACCAGGTGGACAATTATAGCCCCATTGTCATCGGGCTCTTGGCCGGGAACATGGTTGTCGGCGTCCTCCTCTGTGCGATCGCGTTGGCTGTGTGCGTGCGCAGGGGAGCGTCGACATCGACGCGAAGCGTCAACTCGACCTATGCCCCGGTGCGATTCAAGGACGGCGAGGAGAGTCAGGAGGCGTATGCACCAAAGTACAGCGATTAGAGGATCGCTTCCAGCGATATCTTTGGATGCTTCTGTCGCATCACTGACTCTCTATCAGTGACATTCATGTCTAATTTGCACGACCTATCATTGTGTTTCCAATAATATGGCAGACATGACACGGACTTCCACTCGATTATCACATCGGCATCCCACTGAACGCCCTTCATACATTGCATATAATATAACAGTATGTTTGAACAGCTCGAGCGAGGGATCATCCTCCTCGTACCAGTAAACCAGGTCCTCAAGACGTATTGAAGCACTAGTACCCGGGAAACGAAGGGAACGACATCCTCCTGCAGCAGCTTCATGCGCGCGTCTTTGCGTCAACTAGTACTACTTACTTGACCACTGAAGTACTGAAAGACAAGACAGAGTGAGCATCATTATTAAATTCGTCCCATGTCAGGGAATCCGCGGCCCTCGGAGCATATCCCATCGATTTTCCATTGAGATCGTTAAAAAATATTATCTCTCGTTATAATATACATATATTTATATTTATTAACGGCAAGATGGCCGAGCGGTCTAAGGCGCTGGAATCAGGCTAATGTCCGAAGCCAATCCAGTCCGAAAGGGCGGGGGTTCGAATCCCCCTCTTGTCATACATTTTGCTGTCCCATGTGTCTGCAAAATCTCCATGATTTTTTGCTTTTTTTTTCCGCAACGAGGAAATAGGGGAACGCCAAAGGATAGTCGACACAGTACTATCGTGGGTTCCCTTCGATCGTTAGTTACTGAGCCTTGGTATGACCTTGAAGGGCCCAGGTCTGGCTCCCGAAGACAGCACTGACATCTTGAACATCATAGCTACTCAACAAGACCTTTGTGCCTTTAACATCGGAGAGCAATGTTCATGTGTTGTGAGGTTCATTGTCAAGTCTGATTTTCATCGCGACAGGTCCAGCACAACGGTACGATCAGAAAATTGGCGAACACTACAAGACGTGTTTGAACGGTAGCATTACCCTGCACCATGGAATTTACATGAGGGAAAGTTCCGATGGCATGAGAGCGAGGGACCGGTTGCAAGGGTCATCACATAGTATCACTGAGCCTCGAGGATCTCCGAAGAGTCTCATATTGGGGAGGATCAACAATGCGAAACTCGTTTCTGTCTGTTCCTTCAGCACCATTCTGCTGGTGCAGATGGAGCGTGGGGTGGCCAGACCGAAGTCTCACGCATCGACTGGACTCGTCCACGATCAGCAAATCGGCAGGCAGACGCGAACGAGGCGCAGAGGCACGGAAGCCTAACAACAAGCAAACCGAATACCCGCTCTAGTATATACATTCGCGAATCATCTTCGTATACATGCATGCAAGAATCCGCTCCGTAATGCGTCGGAATCAACGTCCTGCAAAGGTGCAACGCATGTCAGCGACCTGATCGATGGGAACCCGCGCGGCGGAAGAGCGTGGCAAGAGAAGGACGGCACGCCCGCATACAGCCCAGTGTGATTGGGCTGCTGCGAACCCGAAGCCGCGTCGGGTTCTCGCTGCGCGCCGAGGCAACCAGGCGAGTGGGGCAGACAGGAGACGGCGGACAGGAGACGAACCTGAGTCTTTATCAGCCTGTCCTAAACCCCGTCCTCGTCCTCGCGCGCCCGGGCTGGGGAACCACTCTGGCCGGCCGCGCGCCCCTCGGCTTGAGAGGAAGGCAGTATTGACCGCGAGCTTCGCAGACTCGCAGGCCGCAATGCAGACCCGGACCCGTGCGCCGACGGTGCGCGTGAACTCTCATTCCCACTTTCCTCCCGCGCCCCGGCTATCGATCTCCGGTCTTCGGGTTCGTCAGCGATGCCGTCCTCTGGAGGACTTGGTATTGGCCGTGTCGGCGCACGGCGCATGATGTTTGCAAGCAGCGGCGGCTCTGGAGATGAGATCGCGACTACGAACGATGGCGGCACGTCTGGATCATCGTCCGTGTCTGCTAGCAGCGGCGTCGGCCCC
This sequence comes from Hericium coralloides, assembly GCA_003675405.1. Taxonomy (NCBI): domain Eukaryota; kingdom Fungi; phylum Basidiomycota; class Agaricomycetes; order Russulales; family Hericiaceae; genus Hericium; species Hericium coralloides. The sequence goes on along the minus strand of QUOP01000189.1, from coordinate 64,390 downwards.
AGTGGCGGCGTCGGTGGCGGGCGGTCTGCGTACGACAGCGGCGTCACCTCTGACACTTCAGGCGTCCGCGAGATGTACGGTGGCGGCGCGACGGGCACGGTGCCGGGGAAATACCTCGGGATGAAAGGCTCTGGGCCCTGCATCGGCGGGCCATCCTCGGAGGCGTCGGTATGGAAAGACTCGACGTCCCCGTCGCGCATGTAACGCGTCGGGCCCCGTTCACGCCGCTGACGTTGTGCAGACAGCCGGCGGCGGCGGTAGATGCTGAAGGCGAGGCAGATGGAAATGACACCGAGCAAGCCCACTGAGCCGCCAACGGCGCCTCCGAAGGTGGCGATGTTGTGGGCTTTGGTCTTGGCACTGTGCGTTCATCGGACGAGGAGCGAACGATGACAGAGAAAGAAGACGCATCAATGAGACAGGGAGGAGCAATGAGACATCGTTAGTGAGCATAGGCCGAAGAATGAGCGAGATATAAGAGCTCACTCAACAGCATCGGCACCATCCGCGGTTGGGCTTGGCGAAGTGACAGCATCTGTGGAAGAAGCAGGCGGCGATTTGTCCGCGACATCTCCTTCGGAGAAGACGATGTAATCGAGCAAAAATACGGAATCGGGACCAAGGTCGATTCGTAGCGAATGTGCAGTTGAAGGTAGTCCGCTGATCGCAAGCACGGATGTATTTGGTTGAAACCCGGACGCTGATGCCGACCCCGCATGGACATACTGGCCTGAAGGCTGCCCATCGAGAGTGAAGGTCAGATTCGTCAAAGTGGGTGTCGCATTGGCGCTAGCAGGGAGGCCAAGAGGGAGAAGACAATAAAGATAGATGGCGGAGCCTGCACAACATGTCAATTTTGGCCGGCCAATATGAGCAAGGAAATTAACCAGTAAAGTTGAACTGCGCAAAAACAGGTGTGTCGACAAATTGTGGGTCGTCAGCGTCGAATTTTGCTGTGGTGAAGGGACTGTCGTTGTCCAGATCGTCATTGTCAGAGTCGTGAGATGAGCCCTTGCCGTCTTCGTCTTCATCTCTGTCACCATCATATCGCCGTCGCCCCTTCTTCCCAGCATTCCTCTCGCCCTTCGAGTCATCGTCGTCATCGTCATCGTGGCCGCTGCTACGAACATCATCGTCCGCATCTGAAATGGGGATTATATGGAGTCCTTGGTGCCATGTGCTCTTGAAAGCAGTATATGGCTCTGAAGGAGCAAGGCAAAATGAGCATGGAGTCGAGTTCTGGCTCGAGTGCCACGATGAAGCGGGTTCGTAGAGTATTGATGAATCAGCGTCATCGACAGTAATGTTGACTTGGCCTGCCGAGACAGGCTGTTCGAACCAAAAAGACGAGCATAGTAGGAAGAAAAGCGCAAACAATGTTGATCGTCGGGGTGAAGTGCTGAATCGCAGATAAGAATGATAGACACCTACAGACCACATCTCACAGTAGACGCACCTCATGCTATGTTGAAAGATATCCGACAAAGAACGGAGGAGATGAGGATGCTGGCCAGCTTATGAGCCGAAGAGCGAGCGTGGTGGGGAAAAGGACGATGCGAGGGGCGCTGTGAGCAACTTAAAGGACGGTACTCCACATGGGAGACGTATAAGGAGGGGGAAAGCACACGGGCTGATGCGTGTATTTGACCGGGAGAAATACAGCATCCTCGCAGAAGTCTCGGTGAGAGCTTCGAGTTGCACCGGTAATAGAGAGCCACTGCTAGAACCGGTCCTCATTGGCTCTCTTCCGGCCAATTGGGTTCATCACACGCCTGCAGGTGACCATCGTTAGAAAGACAACTGAACCTTCATATCCTATGAGAGTTCGCTCGATAAATAAGCACTCTGTCTTCCGAGTTGGTGGGAAGGCTTAAGACGAAAACGTGGCAGCTGCGCAGTCCGCCTGAGCGCAAAGCAAAATTGCGAAGATCAGTGCACCTTCACAGCAGAGCAGAGCATCGAGGCGCAATACCAGAGTGTTGGACGGTGCTGGGAGAAGAGCAGAGAACGTCGACCAGAAGAGCGGACAGGTCAGGATTGGCGGTCCTGACTAGCTATTTGGCGCGCGTGACCATTTCTGGTAATCTGTGGCTGCTCCCCCTCATCCAGAGCCGCTGTCTCTCCTCCTTACCACCATCTGCTCCTCGTCTTTGTGCATAACTACAGCGCCAAGCAACGCTGGGATTCGCTAAAGTTTGCTTCATTCAAAACAGACGCGTTGTTCAGCTGCTGCGCGAGTCTTGGCCTTGCGAACGCCTTGGGCAGCGTGAGATTGAGCTTACCCCGGAATCAGCCAGAACTTGCACCGGCTCCAATCCAATCTCTGGTGGCCGTCTCCCACCGAATACTCCACGCTCTTAGACTTCTTGCTGGTTATGATATAGTGTGTTCCTTCATTAGGTTCGAGGCACGTCTTGCTCTTGTAATCCAGCGCCTTAAACAGCACTTCTGCAGGGCCCTCGGATCGTGCGTCGTCGCTCACATTCCCCATGAGCCTCCAGAGGCACACAAGATCCGTGGATGGTACGATCCCTGTGCCTGCACTCCTCTACGATGACGAAGAGCTGCTCGATAGTCAAGATGGCGTCGGCATTTATGATGGGTGCGTCATTTCTTCTGTACTTTTGTCTTGTGATCCTCTGCCTTTTCTTTTTGTCCTTCTTCTCTCGCGGTCTTCGCAGAATATCTTCTGCTTATTATACACACGGAGGTTCAGCACCGATCTCCGCGCCTCTATCTAGGGGACGCTTTGGGGAATCTTCCCCGGTTCCGTGCGGGACGTATCGGCCTTTCGTCACGGCATTCACTGGCCCTGACAAGCTCGAGGTCGATGTCTGTCTCGATCGGCTGTGTGCGATCTCTTGCACTTTCTCTTGCTCTCATGATGGACGACTCAGGGCAGCAAGATTCTCTTGCAGTTTTCTTTTGCCCTGTGCCATACGAAGCCAGGTCACAAGCTTGATTCATGACCATAAGGTCTGAGGATTCTGTCGGGTTCGTGGCGACCACGGGGTCAAGGGGCAGCTCTGCTGTAACATCGAGCAAGTGACCTAGCACGCCCCGACGGCAGTGTTGATATTCAATTTGGTCGCGCACTGAGCGTCAAGATGTACCGACCTTCGTGATATGCTACAGAAGGACATCATCGTTCCTTTCGTTGATGCCGTTCTGCCATGGTCTGGACCACAATCGAGTCTCAGATCGACGCAAACATGTCCAGCCATCCCGGTGCCAGATTCGGGCTTTTGTGCTCATCCTTGCAGGGAGGCAGGGGCGGATGTCGTGCCTGCAATGTCAGCCTCCTCATCGAGCCATCTGATTGGGCGGTTCGACGGTGTCTTCCATGAGCGCGGGGGTCGTGCCTTGATCGCCACTTCGGTGGTTCAACTTCTTTGCATTTCTTTCCTAGTTCCACCTATCCCGCGCGCCTCGTCCTTCTTCTTCATCTCCGTCAATGCCTGCCTCTCAATGACATTCTAGTTTGCAGAAATCGCCCGATCACCAGAACGGGACCGTCACTATAACGAGCCATCGAATATTCTACATCGACGCACAAAAGGCCCACTCGCGCTCATTCGCTCTTGATCTGTCCCTCGTCGCGCGAACAGAATACTACGCTGGCCTCTTCACTTCATCGCCTAAGGTTACTCTGCATCTTGCAACTCCAGCATCGTCAAATCCTAGCAATGACGACCTAGCAGACGAAAGCTGGACATGCGAAGTCTGCAATTATCGCAACCCACCTGGACTCAGTCCTGCAAATCAGAAATGCGGCCTCTGCGGCGTCCCGCGCAGCAAATTAGACACGAGCAGTCCCGCGCCAACGCCAGTCTCAATCTCACGGTTGTCCTCCGCCAATCACCTCTCGGCCTCACTCCCAGCCTCACCTCCGCCAGACATCCGAACGAAATTACATGTCCCGCATGCACATTTCTGAACCATCCATTGCTCAGCGCCTGCGAGATCTGTGGGACGGAGTTACCACGTTCGCAGCGGTCTTCAAAATCAGCGCCCACGTCTCGGCCGACATCACCCCAACCCGACGAGAAGGGCGACAGCAAGATCATGAAGCTCAGCTTTCGCAGGGGTGGGGACAAGGCGTTCTATGCCACGCTGAAGCGGAGTCTTCTTGGCAAAGCTTGGGAGGTACGTCGCATGCCACGAAGTACGCGCGAGAAACCCCAACTAACGGACATCAGGACAAAGCACAGACTGCAGCCGTCCAAACAACCGGCACAGACCGCTTTGGCATCGGTAAGTTCACGCCCATACATTTCCACACCCGCCATTCTCACCACCCCACAGATGGCCTCATTCGCAACGTCCAGACCTCCGCTCAGACGCGGAGCACCGACATGGGCGCGGCGCTCCAGGACCTCGAGGCGCTCATGATCAAAGCGCGCGAGATGGTGCGCCTCGCGCACGACCTCAACGACCGGCTCACGGCGTCCTCCGCGCTCGCCGCGAACCCCAACGCCCAGTCGGCGTCGTCCTTCTCCACGACGACGACGCTCGTCAACGAGCCCGAGGCCGCGACATTCGTGCGCACGTCGCTCGCGCAGCTCGGCCTGCAGATGCAGAGCACGCCCGTCACGCTCGACATGCTGCGCGACGAGACGCGCTGGCACGACGAGCTCGCGCGCGAGCTCGCGGGGCTGCTGCAGGGCACGCCCGGGCCCGGCTCCACCACCGCGGACCCGCGCGGCCTCATGCGCGCGCGCGGGACGCTCGGCCTCGACGAGGTGTGGGGCGGCTGGAACCGCGCACGCGGCGTCGGTACGCACTTCACCCACGCCCTCCGCCCGACCGACACCGACACTGACCCGCACGTGCAGCGCTCATCCGCCCGCGACGTTCCTGCAGGTGCTCCCGCACCTCCCCGCGCACACGGACCCGCCCCATCCACGCGCGCACGCTCGGCGCGCGCGGCCTGCGCGTGCTGCACACGCCCGCGTTCGCGCCCGGCGTTCGCGGCGCGCCTCGTCGCGCGCATCGCGGCGGACGGCCCGCGCACCGCGCTCGAGGTCGCGTGGGCGGAGGACGTGCCCGCGGGGCTCGCGGCGGAGATGGTCGCGGAGGCGGAGGGCTCGGGCGCGGTGTGCCGCGACGAGAGCCAGGGCGCGGGCGTCGGCTTTGGGGAGGGCGCGGGCGCGGGCGGCGAGGTGCGCTGGTGGTGCAATGTGTTTGCGGACTATGTCTGGGACGGGCAGGCGTAGGCGTGTACGTGCGGACTGGGATGTCGTAGACTGTTGTGGAATTGTTTATTTTGGGCGCATGCATGCACCGCTGGCCGAACAGCATACGCATGCCGTGCGGTGCTGCACTTCCGCGCGCGACACCACAGGTCGAATGGGCCAACCGCACCGCCGCGTCGGAAGGGGATTCCGCGCGCAGCGCCGGGCTAAGGTAGACCTCACGCAGACCTATCCATGCGTGACGTTTGTGACGGGTACGTTACTCTTACGCCCGAACGGACTTTCCACAAAACATCAGAAAAAATGGAAAACATAAAGGGGTGGCTCGAGAATGCACCTAAATGCACATTCCCGACAGGAACAGCTTGGATGTTGTGTGTAGTGTAAATAAAGCGTGCACAGAGGATGGTCTGCGTGCCGCGGCATGACCAGCCACTCAGCCACAGGGCTCGATATAAATACTGTAAACTGAAAGGGATATTCAACAGGCAGTAACATAAAAATCTGTAACCAAGAGTCTTTGAGAATGGCTCCTTTCCGCAAACTCTTGGTTCCAGTTTTCTTATTTTTGCCATCGTAAATAAACCTATCATTTTACAGTATTTTCGCGGCGTCTGTCACGCCTCGGGACTTTCCGTTAGATGGGTCTGCGCGAGGCCTACCTTACATCCACGTCCGTCCGTATGTGCACCTGTGCACGGTGCCAGCGACGCCTTGACGACGGGTGAAACACCAACGGTGCGCCGTTCTGCCCAGCCAGTGCCAGAAGCGGCCGTTCGATTTCCGCACTTCGCTAGCCCCGCTGGCCGTGACGACGCGCAAAATGCGATCCATTGCATATCTAGAAGCAGATCCAGCGTCTGCACACCATCGCCGCCCCAGGGGCCAGATCTTTGCCTTACGATGCAGTAGGCGGTGTATCCACGAAAGGGAAGTTGAAGAGCCTCATGCACCATGCTACGGTCGAGCACGCCCGAGAACGCCCACGTCCACCGCACACCCGTCATAGCTAAGAGCATAATTCATATGATAAAGCATTGTACATACAGCCGGAAGCCACACACCCCACATCCCACACAACACTCCCAGCCAGAAAAGAAAGGAGGGCATAACGACAAACGAACACGGAACAGCACAATACGCGCAGGTGTAAGATATTGCAGGCAGGCAGGCGCGCGGGCAGCGATAGATATGTGGCGATGGCATGCTATAAGTATATATGTACTGCGGTATGACCGGGACAGACAGAACGAACGATGCAGGGGCAATGGGCAATTAGCGGCGCAGAGGGCAGGTAGAGTACGGGCCGTGGTAAAGACAGACAGAGAGACACAGCGCGGGCGGAACACAGAGCGGAGCGGCGATGGCGTGGATGGATACAGATGCGTGCGATTAGGTGCTGTAGCGTAGCGGGCGATTAGAAGCTGTAAATAGTCGTAGACATGCGGAGAAAGACGCCGGCGCGCTACATCGCGACCGGCTGCGACTCGCCCAGCGCGCCGCCGTAGTACGCGCCCGCGCCCGCGTCGCCGTACGCGTAGCCCTGCTGCTGCTGCTGCGGCTCCGCGTACTCGCCATACGCGCGCGGCTCCTGCGCGGCGTACTCGTACGGGTAGCCCGCGTACGCGCCCGGGCTCGCGCTGTAGCCCACGGGGCTCGAGCGCGCGCTCTGCGGCAGCGCGTACGGGTGCGCGTGCGCGCCCTTGAGCGCGGGCGTCGCGCTGCGGTGCCGCCGGATCGGCCCCGGCCCGTGGTAGTCGAACGCGGTCTGGTGCGACGGCGCCGAGACGGGGTAGCTCGCGAAGGGCGCGCTCGGGGCGAAGGCGCTCGCGCTCGCGGCGGGCGCATACGAGTAGGCGGAGGAGAGCGAGGAACTGCTCATGGTGGGGTGGAGGCCCTGCTGCAGCTCGGGCGCGGAGAACGCGGGGCTGGCTTGTTGCGTGGAGAAGGGCGGGCTCGGCTGTTGCGTGGAGAAGGGCGGGCTCGGCTGCTGAGGCGCGAACGCGGGGCTGCTCTGTTGTTGTTGCTGCTGCTGCTGCTGCGCGAACGCCGCGCCCACAAACGCCGCCTCCGCCGTCTGCGCCTGCATCTGCGTCTGCGCAGCCCACTGCGCGCCCTCGCCATACCCCGCGCCCATCGCAAAGTACGCCTCCTGCGCCTCCTCCTCCTCGTCGAGCTCGTCCACCTCGCTCTCGTCCCCAAGCCCCGTCGGCGGCGCCGGCCCCCCGTCCGCGCGCGCATGGATGCGCATGTGCTGCGCGAGGTTGTCGCTGCGCGAGAAGCGCTTGCGGCAGCGCGCGCAGCGGAACGGCCGCTCGAGCGTGTGCGTCCGCAGGTGCCGCTTCAGGTGCTCCATCCGCTTGAAGTGCTTCCCGCAGCTGAACAGCGGGCACGCGTACTCCCGCCCGCTCGCGCCCGCGCCCGGGCTCGCCTGGTTCGCGGTGGTGGAAGAGGGGAAGGGCGCGGGCGACGGCATCTGTACGGGCAGGGGGAGCGGCGAGGACGAGAGGTACGGCGAGGGCGGCTGCGAGGCCGACGGCGGCGGCGCGTGCTGCGGCGGCGTGTACATCGGGAACGTGTGCTGCCGCTCGTGCGGCTGGAACGGCGCGGGGCTCGCGGTGTACATCCGGCGGTCGCCGCCCCCGTGCGCCTGCGCGAGGAACGCGTCGCCCGCATTGAGCCCGACGCCCATCTGGTGGCGCACGCTCGGCGCGACCTGCCGCTCGTCGACCCACGCGCCCGCGTCCGGCTCGGACGACGCCTTGCGCGAGCCCGGCGCGCTCGGCTTCTGCCGCGGCGCTGCTTGTACGACGGCGAGCCGTCGAAGAGGCTGAACATGCTCAGGAACGCGGCGCTCGGCCCCGGGCGCCGCGCCTCGTCGCCGGAGGACGACGCCGACGACGCGCGCGCGCAGACGGCGTCGGCCGCGCTGACCATCTTGTTCCCGGCGGTGTCCTCGCGGTCGGACGCGGCGCGGAGGCGCTCTGGCTCGACTTGGCGCGCGCGCTGGAGAACTGCTCGAAGAGCGAGCGCTTGGGGTCGTAGGTGAAGGAGAGCGCGGGCTCGCCCGTGACGCGCGTCGTCGGCTCGAGGCCCATCTTTTCGCGCTTGAGATCGCGCTCGAGCGCGTCGAGGAAGAGGCGGTCGTGCGGGACGCTGAACCTGTGCGGCTGTCAGCGGGCGATCGCGATGCGATGCGGCGCACGCACCAGTAGAAGACCTTTTGCTTCTTCTGCGTGCGGATGCACTGGTACTTGAACAGCAGGTCCAGGAACGGCGACTGCGGCGCGTTAGTGCGGGTCGACCCAGGGCAGAGGCGCACGCACCTTGGGCTCCTCGAGGCACGCATCGACGCCGGGCTTGAGGTTGCGCAGGTCGCTAAAGACGCCCTCCTCGAACTTTTTCATGTTCTTGACGGGCCGGCCGAACGCCTCGAAGCGGAAGACGAGCGCGCGCACGATGTCGGTGCCGGTGATGTGGTAGAGGCCGCCCCAGAGGACGCAGCTGACCCACTCCTGGTTCGGGAGGAGGAAGCGGTTGAGCGCGGGATGCTGTGCGCTGGGGTGCGCATCGGCGGGCTGCTGCTGCGACCAGCGCGAGGGTGCGGTGGCGAGGAAGTACTTGAGGCTGTCGAGGTGCGCGAGGCGGTCTTGCTCCGGGAGCGTGAGAGGGCGCGACAGGCCGCCGGCGCGGCTGCTGGCGTTGGTGAGGGCCTGGATGGAGGGCGCGGGCTCGTCCTCGTGCTCAAAGTCCTCGTGGGGCGCGGGAAAGGCGGTGGTGATCTGCAGGTCTGATGGCGGGAAGGCGTGGTAGGGCGCTTGGACCTGGTGGGAAAATGATGCGTTGGTGAGATAGTGCGCTGCGGCGGTCTGGTCTGGTGCGGCGGCGGTGGCGGCGGCGTAGGGGTGCATGTCCATGTCCATGGCGATTACGGGGGAATTAATAGCGAGAATACGAATTAGGGTAGATGCAGGTGGATAGCGAGGGCGCTGAAGAGAGCGTGCGCAGAATACAGATAGCTAAAAGAAAGAAGGGGCCAAAATGAGTGGAAGAAGGGGGGAATGGAGAAAAGGGAGCTTGCCTGGGCTCTATAACGTTACTGGCTACACTGCCTGCTGACGGACAGACGGGAAGCTGTCTGACGGGGGGCCAACAGAAGGGTGAGATGGAGTAACGACGATGAGTGATGATAAGGGCGGGCGAGCAAAGTTGGATGGGAATGTCGTCAACGAGGGGGATGCGAGACTGCTGCGGGGGCTGCGATGGGGAGATGTGATGGAGATTACGGGACAAAGGGGATATCTACGACTATGTAGGGTGGCGGCGTGAGGAGCACAGCCGGGAACGAAGACGACTATGGCGACGAAAGGGTTAATTAAGCGTCGCTGAGGCGACGAGGAGAAATACAGGATAGAGTAAGATGGAGGGAGGAGGAGAGAGGAGGAGGAGGCGATGGCAGCGAGCCGGGGGGAAAGTACGGAAGATGTCTGGAGTCTGCCGCTAAAGTACTTTCTGTCCCACCCCCAGCGCTCCGGCTGCCCGCCCGTCGCCCTCGTCGCCCCCTTCCCCCGGATCTCCCAATCTTGCCGCGCCCGCTTTCTATCTACTCTCCGCATCACATCTCCATCCTCGCTTCCGTTTTCTTCGCACTCCCACTCGCTTTCCACACAGGGCCTGCTCGACTCCCCGCCCGGGGCCGTGGGCCGCGGCCGAATGGAGATGTGATGCGTGCCGCGTTGATGCACCGCGTTACGTTCGCAGGCGCCCACCGACTCCGGCGCTCTGTCTCCCCCTCCTTACTTCCTCCAGGCTCCGACGAACCTGGACCCGTGTCGACCCCAGCGTGGAAGCCTACGCAGAGCAGGCACCCGTCCCGCCTGATGCGGCTCCCATTTCCGACCCAGCGTCCGTCCGGCCCTGCGCTCGCGCTAACCTGCGAAAGATTGCAGCCCATTCAAGCTGTGCGGCCCTGCCGTAACGTCTGCACGCGCACCGCGCGACGCGCGCACGGCGCACATATGTGAAGGCGTTGCCTCCCGACGCCGCGACGTTGCTGCCTCGGCAAGCCCGACCGGAGGACACACATTCACCCACACCGTCCCGCGCCGCCGCGATCTTGATCCCCGCGCGCCCTGATCACCTATCTCGGCTAGCGAGCGCACCAACCCGTCACCGCGCCAAGCGCACGACGCGACCCCCGCCCCGACGCGCTTCATCCACCGTGAGTGGTCGGTGTGCTATTCTTGTGCTGCGGCACGTCCCTCGCGACGCCATCGGGCTCTTGCACCGTGGCACCCACTGCATGATCTCTTCCTGCGCTGTGGGAGCCGCCTGACACCATCACCCACCGACGCACACGCCCTGCCACGCTGATCTTCGCGTTCTCACACCCGATGCCCACGCCTGCCGCCGGCGTCCATTCAACACGGCCGGGGCGGGCTATATGCGTCCGTGCGCCAGCTCTGCTCCGCGCGATGACCTCAGAGGCCCGTGCGAGAAACCCGAGCGCGGCGGCTCGCGGCTTCGACTGACGAGCACGCCGCGACGGCCGTGGAGACCCCTCGACATCGCCAGCCCGCTGTACGGTACATGCGCTTCCACTCCCCTCGGGGCACAGAGACGTTGCGCGCACGGCCGCATGCATCTGGTATTTGCAGTGGAGAACGCCGACGGTTCTCTAGTCTCGCTGACGATCATGATCGCGCCGCGCTCTATCAGACTTCAGATCCCCCCGCTCTCGATCTCGCGAGTCGCCATGCAACGCGGGAAGATCTGCCTAGCGGGCTATCGTTCGCTGTTCGCTGCGACGGTAGGTAAACACGAAGCCGGCGGGAACCCAGTGCTGTCCGTAGCGGCACATGCTCATTGCAGTGTCCTGCGTCTGTTCTGCGCACCTCGACACGTCGACGTGCGTGCGTGCCATACGCAGACAGCACGGAACGATCGCGATCGCGCACTAGTCAGACCTCAGATTGCGTCGCTGCAGTGCGATGGCGGTCGACCGACAGCCACGATCCCAGCGCCAACATGCCTGCGCGGACATCAGATCCGCAGGCTGCAGACTGTGCTTCCGCCGTCTTACAGCTCCCCGCCGTGCTCGGCACGCTGCCGAGCAGCTAGGCGGAGGGGGATCACAAACGGCCCTGCACAGTGCATGCATGCGTTGCGCGGAGATGCCCATCTACTGATATTTCGTGTTGTCGCAGACGCTGCACCCCCTGCTTGCTTAGGCCAAATTTCATTGAATCAATCATCTCGACCGCGAGGGCCAGCCCAGTTGGCCTGTACACAGTCCGCGCGACGGCGCACCGCCGCTAGGTCATATTTACGTTTGGCTGCAGCGAGATCAGGGCTGGTATTTTTTTCTTGTTGGGTGGACGGAGGCGCATCGTGCGCGCGGGGCAGTCGACGTGGTCTGTATGTCCGAAGCGAATGACATGGTCTGGCTATTTTTGGTTTTTGCTGTGTGGGCTGCATTAATTTAATTCAACGGTTGGTACTGGTGCGCGTCTAGCCGCCGCTGCAGGGCGTGCTTGTCAAGACAGCCTCCTTGTTGAAGTGGTCTCCCACAGGCAGCTCTAAGTTCGTGCCTCGGATTGACATGTCTGTGCAGAACTGCCAAAATTTTCTGCAAGGTTGAGGAGGCTGATAGACGTCGCGGGGCGACAGCATCAGCCCGACAATCATAGCGTGGCACATCCTGTACTCCTCACGGCCTCCGCATCACCGTCCATCGTCCGTGTCAACCTCTAACGCCACCCTCATCATGACTCACCCGCCGTAGAACACCAGCACACTCCAAATTCCAATCTGCAGACGAAGACGACGAAGACGCAGATGGACCGCGGCCGCGAATGCAGCACCGCAGGACGTCATCAGCCCCGTTCGTCGTTCATTAAGGAACCGCACGACGATTCATACTGATTGCGCCGAAGATTGCATTTGCTCCTTCGCTAGGGCCCAGGCTGATTGGCGCGCAGATGCGCGGGTGCTGCGATGGCGACTTGCCGCGTCCGCGCGCGCGAGGATCAGCGCCGTCCACCTCCGCCCGCACGACGCAGATGCGGAGGGCGCGTGGTGTGCCTGCAAGCGCCGCGGGGCCTGCAGGCATGATCTCATCAGCACGCCGCACAGCATGCGCGTCCGAGGCGCCGAAGCACGCCAGGGCACGCTGCGTCGGATCAGCACACTTCGCGCGCGAAGCCCGCGGGCTGCCGTTCCTGCTCAGAGCCACGGGGGGATCAGAGGATCGGGCCCGCGCACAGAAACCCGGAGCTGGAGCCAGCCCCTCCGTCCGCCTATGTCTATCGCCCACCTACCGCCCCGCCCATCACGCGCCATTGACACCGCACCATCACACCGCAGACGCACAGACCGAACAGGGCACGACAGGCAGAACACGTCAATCTTTGCAGGCGGTGCGCGCGGCCCTGGAGACGGTGCAGTGGCATTGCGCCGTTGTGTATACATAGCGCACGGAGGCTTTCGACGCTCCTCGAGGCGCCGTGTATGCAATGTGGACGTCTCTCGGGCGTAGATTGAGGAGGGCCGCAGGCGCCTGCGGCGGTGCACGCGAGGCGCGCGGCGCGTCTGCAGATCGCGCGCGATTTTGAGTTGGGCGGGCGGGCGCAGGCGCGGGGCTGCGATTGGCTGCGGGCGTGCTTCGCAGTTGAAGGGGCTTCGGGGCGGGTCAATGCAGGATCGCGATCCCAAAAGGCGCGCGTGCATGGTAAGCGAAAGATGCCTGCCTGCATTAATCGTGCGTGCCGTAAGTCCGGTGTTTACTGGATCGATGTGGAGGCTGACCTGGCCCTTGGATATTGGATGACGGCATGCACTGCGTTGGCACGCGATCGTTAATGGGTTGTGGCGGGTGGAGCACGGAGAAAGGGGGGAACATGGCCTCCAGGGTTGGTCGCAAGACAATTAGGACCACGGTGTGTACTCGGCCGCCGATCTGCGCCTGTGCGTGCGCGAGGAGCGCCTGGCGACCTGCAATGGACGCAGACAGGACAGACGCGGACAAAGGTGGACGCCTACGGCGCCTCGCTCGTCGTACCTAAGCATGATCAGCATCGAAAGCGGGGCCAGCCCACCGACTCGAGAGCCTGGGGCCGGGATGAGCGGCCGCAGAAGCGCAGCCCGCCCGATCCACAGAACGCGAAGTTGATGGGACCACGGTCGATCCTGCGTTCCGTCATCGAATACTCGGTCGGCAAGGTGCTGGGCATATACACGGGCAAGGACTTGCCCAGCGCTGCGTGCTCGTCGGCCCGGTTGCCTGCAAGGAGATGCTCGTCCATCACCGTCTAGGCCCTCGCCACGGAAACCGTGCTGCAGATATTGCGCAGCGCCCCTTCATCTAAGACGTCACTCCGGAGATGGGTGTGCGGGCCTGCGGGTGCAGCACTCCCGATGCGGGCGGTGCAGCCGGCCGTAATGAGGACAAAGGCCGCGTGCCACAAGCGCGATGCGAACGCGATTTGACGCGTCCTGGTGCGACCGCGGGCGCTGCATGGATCCGGTGGGCGCTTATGCTGGCGGGGGAGGCGCGTCACCCGGCACAAGAATGGACGTTGGATGATGGTCTCTCCGTGCTCGGGATATCCACAGGGCGCATGGCGCAGGCGCGGTCGGCGACGTCTCCCCGACGCAAGGTCCGAGACCTCCATGCATATGCTGGATGACGGGCCAAGCAGCCGTGGCGGGCGAACGACTCGATATGGCGACCGTCCGGGGCAGAGATTGATTGGAATGCTGGGGTAATTCGTTGCCAACGAAGAGTTGAATGACGAGGACGTACGGCACGACGGCCGGAGGTGGACATATTCTCATCTGGTGATCGGCAGATAGATGATTGAAAGTGTCAGCTTGGTGGATGCGGGTAGTAACTCCCGACGTAGCGTAGACACTTGATAAACATTCGTGCCTCGGGACAATGTGGACATGGGCCCTGCATTAATTCAGTAGATTGATTGACCACATTTTGTTGACCCTTTTGATTTCATAAAGACGTTACGACCGCACGATGGTGGGTTCGTCGACATGGTCCTCGAGCAACCGGCAGACAAAGCACAGCATTTGATGTGGCCAGTTCATTCTGTTGGGTTTGTCAGATCCTCAGAGCTGGCTTCAAATCCAATTGAAGAGATAAATGAAAACTCACATATGTTACGAAAGGTCTTCCCTGAGCATCATTCGGTTATAATTCACGGTTCAACTTTGTGTGGGCTTCAACTTCCGAGAAGAGATTTCATTACTCCTGCTAAAAAACGTTATTGAAGATTGATGTCAAGAGGCGAACGTGGCATGGTAACACGCCTCAGCCGCAATATTGAAGCCTGGCCTAGTGCGCAACGCGTCTTCACCTTGACACCTAACACTCACCACAATTGCAGCGACTACGGTGACAATGTCGTGTCTCACCTCGTCCACATTGTCTGGCCACGAGCAGGATGCTGCCTGACGCCTCGATGCACTGTCAGTGCGCGTTATTGTGGGATATGAGACAGGCGAAGCGCCCGTGGCCGAGCGCCCAATCGACTGATGGGGGCTGTCCGCCGCCCACGCCACACCGCTCGCACTGACCTCCCGCCCTCGCCCGTCCTTCCCCCAGACCACATCATCTGCCCGCCATGGCCGCCTACGAGCCCAAACCCGCCAACGGCGGCAGCTACGACCAGCGCCTCCTCGATTCCGCGCCGAGCGTCACCCGCGCTGAGAAGCAGGTCCGTCGCCCTGTCCATACCCATCACGCGTCCATGTCGGGTTGCTGATCTGCCTTGTTCCTTCTTTCCCGCTTTGTGTTGCCACCACAGGAAGGCTACAACGTCGATCTTCTCGAGGAAGGTCGCAGGCCCACCTCGCCGCCCGCCGAAAGCCCCGTCTCGGAGCCTCAACCACGCGCGAGCCAGCCCTCCCTGCGCCGCGAGCGCGAGCCCGCGCCGCTGCCGGTCGCCGCGCGCCCCCTGCCGTGGTACCGCCGCCCCGCAGGCATCATCGGCATGGTCGTGGTCGTCCTGATCATCATCGGCGCGGTCGTGGGCGGCGCGGTCGGCGGCACGCGGCACCACAGCAGCAGCAGCGACGCGAGCACGTCGTCGAGCTCGGCGGACAGCGGGCAGCAGACGCTCGGCTCGGGCCCGGGCGGAGGCAGCCAGGCGACGGAGATCCAGTCGACGACGACGACGGCAGATGGCGGTGGATCGCTTGGGACGGGCGCGGCTGATCTGCAGCTTGGGCCGAGCGCGACGCCGACGCCGAGTTCACAGCTCTCTTCCCTCCAGACTTTAGAGGAAGGGCCATGATTGCATGAAATCGGGTATAACACATCGGATGGCTATACCATGAAGGGGCGCGGAGGCGAAGGGCGGAGGGAGGGGGATATAGGACCTTTTACTAACCCTACACCGGTTTCACTGCACCGCTAATTCAACCCACCGCACGACTGGATGATTGGCACGTTTCCATTCCTACTTACCATCTCTTTCATCTTTCTATGTATCTCAGTATCTCAGTATGTTTGGATATGGCGGGCACGCTCGGCTTGTCTGTTACTGTACTGTGCTGCACTGTACGACCGCGTGTGCTGCAGTATGGGCGCTGCGATACCTTGAATGTACTCGTCTGTGCTTTGGGCTTGGATGCGGGCTATCCCACCTCTTCGAATTCTATTGGTGCTTTGTTCTGCGGATCGGTGTTGTTCGACACGCGGCTCGCATCGTCCTCAGACGGACGGACAGCATACCCCAATTCAGCATTGGATTAACAGACACAGTACTAGGAATGCGCGGAAATGTCCATGGGCAGAAAGATGCAGGCAAACAGACTACGACCACACGCGCCTGCCGACGGCGATGGGTGGGCGGCCATCGCCCGCCCACCCATCGCCGTCGGCAGACCCGGCCCAGCACAGGGCTGCCGGGCCACGCAGCGGGGGCGGGGGCACGTCTGCCCCCGCCCCCGCCGCGCAGACCGGGCCGGGCCTACGCAGTGAGGGCGGGGGCACGTCTGCCCCCGCCCCCACCGCGCAGGCCCGCGCGGCGGAGGCAGCTGGCGCGCCCGGCGTCCCGGGCGTGCCAGCTGTCCCCGTCGCGGGGGTCTGGCTGATACAGGGTTACATAGTAATATGCTACAGAATAAATGGAGACGCGAGCGGAAATAGGGAAACAGCAGAAAAGAGAAAGGGGGACACGGTGCATGACAGGCGAGAGCAGAGGGAAAGAAATAAGAACTGGGGGGGAGGGGATGTCAGAGGAGGATGGGGAGCGGAAGAGGGAGAAGGACGTACAAAAGAAAGAAGAAAAAATGTGTCGGGGAACAGGCAGCGATGGCGAGCAGATGCTCTCTGCTCTCCAGCTAGAAAACAAAGTCAGCGCCCGTATCGCCGGGGAGACAGGTACTGGGATGGCGGACGTACCAGGACAAACCCCGTGCTTAGAGTCCAACCAAAGGCCCGATGGGCACAGGGGAAATGCTAAGGCACCGGTCAAATCAGCAGGCTGCGTCCAAAACATATGAGAGGACTCAGTTTGCAGGCTCTCCCAGTCGGAAGGCGTGGCGACTTGAACCCGCCCTCGAGATTTGGTACAGCGCGCTACAAGCAGGCGTGAGCGGTGGTGGAATGACATGAGAGAATGTAGATGGCTCACCAGAAATCGAGGCTGGGTCGCTCGCAATGCCCAATACGACACCACCCTCGACGATGAAACTGGCCAGGAACCACCACCGACGACGATGCCAACAAAGCGCACTGACCTGCGCAGACATTCCGTCAGACTGACGCCCAGAGACGATGAGGCGTGCAGATGGAGAACTTACCTGAGTCTCCACAAACACCAGCCTCACCGACTGCCGGTCTGCTCAAAAGGGAAGAAGAGGGTTAGCCAGTAAAAGAAGAGATGTTTTTGGATTTTATAATTATGATGTTTTTATAGGAGGGTTTTGGAATTTAGACTTTTTTTCGGGTTTTCTGAGTCTCTGGAACCAGTCTGAAACGAAAGCAAATCAACACGCGGGCCAAACAAAAATGAAACCAGGGCCGCGTATCCAGAGACCAGATACGCACCCGGGGCACCCATCAGGGCACCCTTGCGCTCCCGCATGCTAGCCGGTCTGCCGTCGCGCGCGACAGGCCGGCTAGCACCCGCGAGCGCTCACGCCGCCGTGAAGCACCCCCACTTCTCGAGCAGCCCCGCGATCTGCGTGGCCTGCTCCGCGTCGTCCGTGTGCAGCCACAGGTCGAAGAGGCACTGGATGATCGCCGCCGCGTCGTCCGCGGGCACGGGCACGTCGAAGTCGGGCACTGCCGCGGGCATCGTGGGGACGTCCCCCGCCTCGGAGGAGAGCACGCTGTCCGCGCTGCCGTTGGCGAAGGCGAGGGCCGCGAAGGCCGTGGGCGACTCCATCTCGT
Organism: Hericium coralloides; assembly: GCA_003675405.1. Taxonomy (NCBI): domain Eukaryota; kingdom Fungi; phylum Basidiomycota; class Agaricomycetes; order Russulales; family Hericiaceae; genus Hericium; species Hericium coralloides. The sequence goes on along the minus strand of QUOP01000189.1, from coordinate 46,783 downwards.
CGAGCACGTCTGCGAGGAGGGACTCCATGTGCGGGATCGAGCCGGGGAACGCGGCGTGGAAGGCCGCGAAGGCCTGCTCGTCGAATGCCATGATCTCGGGTGACACCCGGGTCTCGGGGGCGGCGTCGATGTTCGTGGCACCGGCGACGTCGGGGGACGGCCCGACGGCGTCGGCGTCGGTGAACGTGGGGTACGCCTCGGCGAGGATGGACTCCTGGACGGCGAGCAGGCCGGGGGGCGCGGCGGGCTGCACCGCGGCGGGCTGCATGCGCGCCGCGCGGCCGACGACGGGGACGGTGAGCATGTCCTTCGTGTTCTTGTTCCGCGTGGCCTTCACGCGAGCCTGGCGCTGGATCGGACGGAACTCAGCGACCAGTGCGTCTGGGGCCGTGAGGAAGATCGGGGGAGCGACGATGGACGCGGCGCGGGAGGGAGGCGGGGCAGCTGGGAGGCGGAAGACCCTGTTGGACTTCGCCAGGCGGCGGACGCACTCTGTGGATGCATCGTTAACAAGGCTCGTGGTGAAGACACGCTGGATGCTCGACTCACCGAAGGCGCGCGCAGCCGTGTGCCTCAGCTTGCCCTGGAGAGAGTGCTCGGCCGGAGCGAGATGCTTGAGGCCGTTGAGCAGCTGCTTCTCGAATGCCTTCGTCCCAGGAGCAGGGCGGGAGTTCCTGATGGTAGAAGCACGCTGAAGAGACATTGTGCAGAGAGAGATGTGACCGCAAAGTCAAGTATGAAAGAGCAGAGAAAAGGAAGATCCGAAGATGGGGAACCTACGGACTTCAGGCAGGGTTCTAATGGACCTACTTCAATTCTGACTGGCTCAGTGAACCATATAATATAATGCGATGAGACCCTCAGCCGGCTGTGCTGGGCGAGACTAGGAAGACGCGATGATGGCGACCGACGGTCAGAAGACTCAATTGCAGCTCTCCTACCTGATGATTCCTGGAGATAGAACCAATAACAGACTGAACGGGGCTGACAGGCAGACAAGGCCGCAAGACAGCATCGCCTCTAATTGGTCTCGTCTTCAGTCTGTCAGGTGAGTCTTGAACTCGACCAGATTCGCAAGAGGAAATCGTGCCAGGCAGTGCGAGTGCCGCTCATCGAAACCAGGAGGCTAGATCGATATTTCTCTTGCTCCGCCGTCATCCAAGTGAGGATCCATTGAAATAATACTAACAGCAAAACCGCCCTTCAAAATGACCGGAGGAAAAGCGCGACATAGAATGATACTAGGTAGCCAGCGCGGCATAAAGACGACAATTGATCGTTATAGCTGTTGGGAAAGCAGGCCATCTTCAATTCATTTTCTCGTTCAGAGAAGAAAGGCGCTCACTGAGAGTGGTTAGAAATATGACGGGGCGGACGAACGACGTGTGCTGCCCGTCAAACGCTTGGGGGATCCAATACTCTCCTTGTCAACATGTCGTTTCTTCGAATCCGATCTCATGACCGCCTTGAGAGACCGCCTCTTCTCGCCGCGCGCTTGTCTGTCCACCGACGGACGAGGGGAATCTGGTGGCCCCGTACACTTGAACACGCGCTGAATAAAGGACCGCCGCCTAGGGCGTACAAGAAGCGAACGAGGCGAGTCGGGCGGCGACCCCTGATTCTGGACCGACGCGCGTTTCAGCAGCGATGGAGGCTTCGGCGCCGTTGGTAGTTCGGGTTTGCTCCTATTTCGTCTCGGCACGACGATGAAGGACTCGCGCGGACCGACAGCGAGCGCGTGATCGAGCCATGAGAGGTCCTGTTTAGGGCTGGACGTCTCTTGGGGTTCCGGGCTCGGTGGATTGCACTCTTGGCATTCGCATCGAACGAAGACAGAGTCGTCAGGCGTGGCATCTTGCTGATTTACGCAGACGAAGGAGTCGGAAGATTCGGAGTCGAACGCGGAGAGGAGACATTCAACCTCCCAAGTCGCAGCGGGAGGACCGACGCGGCCGCGTCCATCTGTCATGGGCGGCGCTAGTAGGCCCTCTGCAGGCATCGAGTTTCCTTCTTGTGGCAGACTTCCCAAGGACTCGTCTGCCTGCGTCACGAGAATGCTGGGCACCTCCACGCCATTAAACGATTGCTCATAGACCATATATTCAAGAATGTGCCGAGACACGTCATCTGAGTCCATCTCGAGGAAAGACGAATCGAGGGCGGATACAATCGATGGAGGGAGGCCGTCGATGGCAGCCTCTCTCCTGCGTCTCTGGAGCGACTGGCGATTTTGTGCCGGCGTTGAGCGGGTGAGGAGATCGATACTGTCTAGACGCTGCATGCCATTCAGTTCCTCTGCGACAGCCATAAGTTCAGCCAAAGCATCCTTCGGAGGTGACCGACTCTTTTTCGCAGGACGACTAGAGCTGCTGGACCGTCTTGGCGTTGAAGAGCGACAAGGGTTTGTCTGAGGACCAGCAACGTCGACATGGTCCAACTCGCCTTGTTGCGACGGCTCCGGCGAATCTAGCATGACCATCCTATCAAGCTCCTGAGATATAGCCTCTAGCTCGGCAAGCAAATCGGATTTGAGGATCTGGTTCGGCAGCGGGACGGTGGCGATAGAATGTAGCATGGACGTCTTAGTAGGACTTGTCCGGATGATCAGTGGCGGATCGATCGTTGGATGGTCCTTCGAAGGCACCAAGTTCTGCTGCTTCTCGCTACTACGGTCGGCAGAATTTTGGAGATCGCGGGCGCGCAGTTCGTCGACTCCTTTGAAGAATAGCGTTGGCGAGAAAGGGACAGGTTCCGGTTCCTTCAGGCGAGGCCGCGAGCCCCACTTATTTTCTGTAAGACCAGCTGAAGTTTTCAAGACGAACGTTTCACGTCGGCATTTTTGTACGGAGGCAGGTGGTGTTGGATACCCGAGATGGGGAGGATCGGATGGCGCAGGAGGTGCCGGGTCTGTGGCTTTGGTCGTCCTGGACCGCCGGGACGGAGGTGTTTGCGGTTCGACAAGCAAAGAGGTAGCAGAGATGTCAGGATCTATACAGCTGTGGCGCCTCGAAGATGTACGACGCTTCTTCGGAACGGCGCCTTCAGATGGTGGCCCCAACCCCGACTTGGGTTTGCGTGGTGCGGAAGAACCCTGCATTTGGTAACACGCGTGAATCCGTGACAGACAAGCGAATGAGCGACTGATCTAATGAGTTTCGTCGGCAGCCATGAGGGTATGTGAAGAAGCGGCGGGTTGGAAGGGCTGACGAGAGATGTAGCTGAACAACCTGTCACTGGCGAAAGTTGGCGGAAAACGCGGTCACATGATCCACTTTGGTGATCAGGTGCGCGCGCAGGCATTCATCTGCATCATCGGGCCGTTCGCGTCTGCCCGTCCATTGCATTGAAAGAACTGCAGCCAACGACCGTACGTGGGCTCCTAGAATTCGTTATAAAGCCAGACGATCCAGATTTCCAGAAAGTGGTCAACAATGATCATGAGCAGGGTCCTTCAGTTTATGATGACACAACTATGGTACAAGGCAGAATACAACTGGTGAACATCACCTATGATACATCAGATATTTATCAATCACCGTGTTCTGTGCGTATCTGACCAGAATGAGCACAGATAAACAGGTCTAGAAAGCAAAAACGTACAAAATTTACGAGAACCAGCCCTTCGGCTTGTAATCCTCCTCATCTTTAATCTCTCCATCCCTCTTCTTCCGCAAGTGCTCTAAGATACTCGCAGCACAACCAGAGTTCCCGACACACGCCTTGCCGCTGGTCCAGTCTACGATGATCGGCCATTTGACCGCAGTGGGATTGCTATTAGCGAGACGCACAAGCCCCTCGGCAGAGTGAGGCTGGTCCTGTAGCGGAGGTGCGGCGGGGTGGGCAGAAAGGAACTTTGACAGATGATGGGGGTCGCTAGCATCCGCGGGTGCATCTGCAGTCGGCAAATACTTCAGGATCGTGCGTATCTGGTCAGCCGTCGGAGGTGTGTTCTCGACCACTTCGAGATTGAACCGCAGAGGGGGAGCGCCCTGCTTCCCTGGAGGGTATGACGAGGTAAGCGCAGACTGAAGGACAGCTAGTGCTTTCGTGGAGGGTGGCGAAGCAGGGTTATGGCTGATCAAGGATTGTCAGGATTTTGGCCCCTTTAGAGGGACGTTAGGGGGTGCTCACAATATAGATAGCTCGGGCTGTACCATTTCTGTGTCAACGGCTGAGCATGCGGGAGAAAAATAAAGGCTCACAATAGACTTCTTAAATGCTGAGAACATCGTTCGGACGTTGACTTGAGTGTCTGAATGGTAGAAGGGTAGGTACTAGTCAAAGAGTCGCTCGCTCGGAGGGTAAGCACCGTGGAAGCGCCCAAAGCAAGCGCCCATTCGGCGCTATATTGACCACGTTTCCCACGGTCACATCTGTAGCTTCGGTCCTCGGATTTCTGAAGTTCACAAACTTACATCCGGACTTTCATCTGCTGGAAGCCTGAGCCGATGTCATGGAATTATAACAAGTACGTCGATTTCACCGCAGCGACTGGGACAGAGGCTGAATTTTCGGCAGTTGATACTTCTGCATTATTGAATGCTTCACTCATGACGTTCGACGAGTCGTGTTTCGAAAGGTGGTGCTTGTTGTTCAAACAACCTAGAATATGACGTCAAGCATGGAATCTCTGGTCACTCAGTGAGCTTATAGATTCATAGACATTTACCGGGCCTCTGGAAATACGAAAAACACCACCGACAAATCAGAGCCCAACGGTTTGAAACCCTGCAAGTGATGGCGTTCGTCGTCCTACTGTTCCAAGGAATACTGGCCGTTGATCTAAACCCTTGGGCTCGATCGCACCCTTGAGTATGTCCGGCTCTTGTGTCGCCGGTGAAGTAGGTTCTAATATCGACGCACATGTTTGTTGGCTTCAATACATTTCGGTTTGTTCCGATTCAATTTCTATGTTTCTGACCGCACTGCATGCGCTTCATTGGTGACTATCAGACTCGATGCTCGTTATTAAAATGCGCGACAAGTAGGTTGGATCGCAATTCGCATAGCAAGACAGTCAGGATTGCAAGCTTGACTCGGACCTTCAGGCAGGATGAAACGTGCAGAAAGGTATAAATACAGGCTCATTTCTCACTTTTTCTTCAGCATTGTTCTCTCGAACAGTCCTTCACTCCCATCATCTACTCTCTACACATCTATCTCATAGCGCATTCGCCATGATTGCCATGAGCGTCTTGCTGTCTAAGAACGCCTCCGAGAACGTGGTTCAGCCTAAGAAGGCATTGGCCAAGGAGGTTGGAGGTTCGCAAAACCATGTTCTCCCTCCCCGACGCTGTCTGACGTTTTCATCACCCAGCGACGAAGCGCCGTGTGCTGCGGGACCAGACGCCTGTCAACGGACGGGTTGCCAGGCCGTCGAAGCTTGCACGTACTAGGCCTTCGGCCACCACCGCCAACGCCAAGAACCGCCGCCGCTCGCCTCTGTCAGAGGACATCTCAGCCTATCTCGCCGCCCCTTCCACCCCTCGGAAGGTCAGCCGCTTTGGCTTCAGCGAGAACCTCGCGGCGAAGACCACGATCACTCCGGAGCAGAAGGAGGCCCGCGCCGAGGCACGCCGCGACTTCTTCGAGCGCGTCCGCGCCATCAACCGCGTCCACGTGCCCGACATCGAGACCTGGGAGCCCCTCGAGGGCACCGTCGATATGCCGAAGCGCGAGTACGTCGACGAGGAGGCGGTTGAGGGCCGCGTGCTCCCGTCACCCGGCCTCCTCGCGCCCCCAGCGACGAACAGGGAGGGCCGCGTGCTCAAAGACGATGAGTACTGCACTTTCCCTGCCGTGTCTGTCTATGCACCGCTCCCGTGGGACACGTTCGACTCTGTCGATACCCCGGAGATGGTTTCTAGCCACATGCTGGTTGTCCCTGCGCTGGACAACTGGAGCAGGCTGACGTGCGAGGACGAGGTGTTTTACTTCCCCTCTGCGATGCAGGAGCCCTCGGACGCGCCTGCGCCTGTCGTCAAGGTCCAGTACGCTGTCATCAAGGGCCTCAACATCCGCAAGAAGCCGGTGCCCAAGAGCGGCGTGCGCCGGATGCTCCAGAAGTTCACCAGCAGGAAGTCGGTGTGGCGCTGAGTGAGTGCTCTCCCTCCGCCCGCTAGTCCGCGCGCTGACTCGCGGTTTCAGAGGAGACGTCCCGACGCGCTTCGCCGATTTCACGATGCTCCGCACCCCGCGCCCAGTTGACGGTCACGGCATGAGCCGTCGACGGGCTCTGGGGCTGACGGTGACGTCCTTCGTTCCTTTCTCCGCTTTCAGCCAAAAACTAAAAAAGCCAAAAAAAAATTGTATCAGGAACCCCCGGTCTCGTTTCTCGTATCGTGATCATGGACACTTTCATTTTGTGCTGGCTGACATGGTTGCCTCCCCAGGTTTTTCCCTTCATTTCTAGGTTTCCTTCATATCGAGGACTCCTGGACGCAGGATCCTCTTGGACAAGACCTCCCTGGACCCTCCGGACTGGACTGGACCCCATGGCCTCCCTGGATCAAGACCTGGACTGGACGCGTGCCCCGGACATGAGTGATTCTGAGTTTCGACTGAGTGAGCCTGAGCATCGAATAGCATGAGCCCGAGTAAGAGCAACAGTGAAAGCAACAGTGAGAGCAACAGTAAGAGCAACAGTGAGAGCAACAGTGAGAGCAACAGTGAGAGCAACAGTGAGAGCAACAGTAAGAGCAACAGTGAGAGCAACAGTAAGAGCAACAGCGAGAACAACAGCAAGAGCGGGCTTCAAGACGTGCGTTCGGTGTGTCCAAGTTTTGTGAGAGCGTGAATGTGTGATCTGCGTGTGAGGGACGTCAAGAGTCAAGACAGTTCGTTGCCTAGGCCCGGGCATCCTCACCGCCTTTGCATTTTGGTCGTCTGCTTTGAGGGGCACGCCAGTTCGGCTCTGGTTGTTGGCTTGACCTCATTCCCTCTCATCATCGGTCTGCAATTGCGCGTACAAAATGTGGTACGCGATGCTTGCGCTGGATGGGATGTGACATTAGACGCGGTGTGATATCTCACGTGAGAGCCGTCACATCACATTATCCTTTCTGCGCCTGGCTTTCTTCTTTAAGTCTTCAACTCCTACTCTGATGTCTCGGAAAGTCCCTTGCAGCAAACATCGTTTTCCTCTGTGGCTTCAGACTCGCTTCCAAGGCTGCCGAAATGCGGACGGTGTAGCTTTCATCGGAACTAAGCACCGGTAATCTGCCTCTGATGCGGACCTTTTAATCAACGAATGGCGTGTCGACCGCATCTTGCCCGCATCTATATTTGTGAGCTTGCACCCACGTTTGGATTCAGGAGCAGCCTGAGCCTCGAAGGGGCGTTGTCGGCAGGCCGTGCAGCCTCATGGAGATGAGCGCACAGGCTTCGCATGCACTGCACTGCCAGTGCAGATTCCTTCTGCTCTCTACCCTTCTCTTCCTCGTCCCCACATCATTCTTCCTCCAGTCTTCGTCTTGGACCCTGCTCTATTGACGAAAGACCAGCTAGACGAGGATGCCTCGGGAAAACAGCTTTTCCGACTCTGAGGGCCGTTCTCTTACTCCCGACTTTGAAGACGAAATGGACCATGGGCACGAACCATTGGACCTGCCGCCGCGGTCGCCAGTTGCGCCGCGACCGAGGCTTGCTCTAACTGACATCACCACCTCTGGCACTACAGCGGCGTCTCCCATGTCTCCCACCCTTCCCAAGCCTCCCTCCGTCGCCTCCGCGCGTCGCAGCCATACGGCCCAGCCGCGCGCGCCGCCCACTCTGACGCCAAAGGAGCGCTTCCAGGCGTCCGTCCGCAAGGTCATCGCCATGCACCGCACGTCGTCGATGCTCGCCCGCGGGAACATCGGCGCAGAGCCCGGCATCGATGTGCGCCGCTCGATTGCGCACATGACCTACGGCCACATCCGCCAGAAGTGCATTATCGACCTCGTCGACTACTCGCCGCTACGCGCTAGCTCGGGGCGCATGACGAACGCCGAGTTCGTCGGGTACCTGCAGAGCGCCGAGGCGAGCGCGCGCGAGCCGTGGGTGCGCGTGCGGTGGATCAACGTCGGCGGGATCAGCTGGGACATTATCAGTGCGCTTGCACTCACGTATAATTTGCATCCGCTTGCGCTCGAGGACCTTCTGCAGCAGCGTGGGCATGCGCGCTCCAAGGCTGATTACTACCCCCAGCATCTTTTCATCCGCGCACTTTGTCACTCCCTCGCGCCTAAATCGCCCTCACCCTTGTCTTCCAGTAGTCGGGCGTCGTCCGATTCTGGCCCTACGCTAACAGGCCTGCCAAGGTCGTCTTCGCCCCAGCCACTAGACGAAAAGCTCGGCATTCTCAACGGCTGGGACGACGAAGGTGACCAAGAGGAGGACGGAAGCAACAAAGTCACTGACCCAGAAGCAAGAGGAAGCAGCGGGCTTGGCTTCAAGCGCTCTAGTCTTCAGGTGCGGACAAAGACCATCGCTGTGCGACCCACTGAGCAAAATACGCTCACATAGGCAAGGAAGCGGAGCAGCGCCGCGAACGCGATGACAATCGAGCGCCTGAAGAAAGGCAGGGTTGACGTGCGCATCGCACCCATGTGCATCTTCCTGTTCCGCGACGGTCAGCGTTCCCGATGACTGATGCACGGAAAGGAGTCTGACACCTCACATTCCAGGGACGGTCATATCCATCCACCCCGATGCCAACATGGACTTCACGTCGCCCATCGCCGCGCGCATCCGGCAGCGCGACACGTCGCTCCGCACGTCCGCCGATGCGTCCCTCCTTGTCGAGAGCCTGCTCGATCTGAGTGCGCCTGCATTCCGCGCGCATGCGTTTCAGCGCTAATGGCTAGTCTGCAGTCGTCGATACGGCGCTTGAAGTCGTGGACGAATACCGCGTCAAGATCCACAAGCTCGAGCAGCAGATCCTCATCCAGCCCAAGGTCGGGAATGTCCGAGACTGTGCGTTCACCTTTACTCTAGTATTTGGCCGACCGGTTCTGATGTTGTGGTTTCTCAGTGCATATCCTGTCTGGGGACCTCATCCTCCACAAACGTACTCTCGAGCCGATCAAGACGCTTGTGTATGGTCTGCGGCGATACGACACCGACCGCTGCCTGGCACTCATAGATCCGTCGAAGACGGTCGAGGGGCAGAAAGTGACTGGATTTATGAGCCACAAATCCAATATTTATCTGGTGTGCCTTCACATTTTACACATCGTGAAAGCGATCTGAACGGGAGCGATATAAATTAGGCGGATGTTCATAACCACATGGAGTACATCCTGAGCAGTTTGGACATGTACGCCGCCATGGCGGAGAACTTGATCAACTATACCTTTAATGTACGCTTTCTTCCCTTCAGATGGGAACCTTTGTTGACTTTGTTTTCAGATGGCATCGTACGAGATGAATGAAGGCATGTACGTGTTGTTCCTATCATTCAGTTCATGAGCTGCGACGCTCAAGTTTGTCTGTCTCCAGGCGCCGCCTCACGTTAGCCACGATCATTTTCTTGCCACTTACACTGCTCACCGGTTATTTCGTGCGTGCCTGCTCCACCCGTGATTCATCATCGTTTTATTTATTTTGCTCACCCGCAGGGTATGAACTTCGAAAACATGTGGAGCGTGAACCACGGCCACAGCGACAGAATGTACGCACGTCGTGTCTATCTTCCGTTTCGCAAATACTGATCATGTTGTCTTCGTAGATTCTGGGCTATCGCCCTCCCGCTCATGGCTATCGTCGTCCCCATCTTCACGATGCCAGATCTGAAGCGCTTGATCCACTATGTGAAGAAGCGGATGGTGGCAAAGAGGGTTAAGAAGGTGCGTCTGTGTCATTTCTTGTGGCTATAATCTTAAACGGTTTGCTCTTACAGGAGTACAAATATGACTAGAGGTCGCCGTCCTGACTTGGTATACATCCACATGCGTCTGCACCTTCTTCCGCCTGTCGTCTTGTTCTGGACCAAAATTAGACTTACGGGCTGCCGGCTATGCTTTGCCTTGCGATAAGTGTTCGACTCCACTCCAACGGACGCACGGCGCACTCCCTTTGGAGCGCATTATTTACGCTCATCGTCTCTTCCGAAGTTCGATACTTCTTATGGCTGTACTTCAACTACACCCGCCTAGAATACCTACCCGTCTGCATACCCACATTATGCATCTGCATTCTATATGCAGCCATGTATGTCTTGATACTTGCTTGCTACCATGCGCTTTAGACCGTATGTGATTTTTCGCACGATTGGGTGAAAACGCGACATGTCACATCACGTGGAATCTGTCACACTAGTTTACCAGCGCCAGCGTCTCGAGCCTCTCTCACTCTTGCTCCGAAGTGTTCCAACGAGTCGGTCCGTGCAAACCCGTCGCGCTACGATAGATCCGCCTCGTATTTGCTCGATGCTGCTGATTTTGGACAAGGACTTGCGGTATAAGTTCACTCTCTCCAGGCACAATATTGCAGGACTTTGCAGCACAGCTGTAGCGGTGACTTTGGGCCCTCGTTAGGACGATGGTGCGGTCTTCACATTTGGGACGCTTTAACAAGGCTCTGCTGACAGAAACCTCGATATTGTTTGTATGTTTTACTCTCCAGGAGATAGAACCAGTGTCCTTCTGCTCCGCACCAGCGTGCATGGTCATGCATGCATTCCAGGTGGACATATCGGGACGCTAGCGCGTGTCAATCCGCGATGCAGCGAGTCCATGTTGATTCTCTACATCTAGTACTGCCCCTTCCTGCCTCTATATCGAGAACACATCCTATTTTTCCTCAGCACCACAGCCTATCTCCATTTCTATCCTTCTAGGTATCGCTCGACTGGCGAGATGACGTTGTCGGGCATGAAGCAGCGGCTGTCCATGGCGGCGTCGAGCACTAGACCTGCACCAGGCGCTGCCTTGGAGCACGCCGCCCGACGCCCACAGGCGAATGGCATCAAGTCTGCTCCAAGAGGAGGCATACCTCGTTTCAAACACGCCAGCACCCAAATCCCGTCCTTCCTTCCTATAGCGTCTTCTGCGCAGGACAAGCAAGCCTCCAGCGGTAAGCAGGCACAAAGCGGCATCTCGCCATCGCAGTCGCGGACCCATGGGCTTCGGCGGCCCCAGCCAGCTCCCAGTCGACTCCCTACGAAACCCCGCTCGCCCTCTCTTGTGAGCTCTTGTTTTCACGCTTGTTTCACTGGCTGATGTCTCATTACGACCAGAAACAATTGAGCGACAAGCATGCCGCAGGAAAAGGCAGCGCTTCGACGACCAAGTCCTTGATCCCGCCCCGCAAAGCATACGCCAATATTGCGATCCCCACTCGAGCCTCTGGTTCCCTGCGCGTGCGCCTGCCCTCCCGGTCCTCTTCTCGAAAGCTGGCCTCGCCAGGGCCCACGACGCTGCGCACGCCGCACAAATCAGCCATGGCTCAGAGCGCAGCCGCTATCTATCCGACGCCCCCGCCTTCAGCGAAGTCGGTGGTCGCCGACTTCACCTTCTCGCCGGCGCTGGACGACGGCTCAGATTCCTATACCTCGGAGGACAACTGGGAGGCGGCTAGTGCCAGGTCACATCGGAGCGTGTCGAGCTCCCGGGAGCATATGGATTGCTTTGGAGCGAGCCCAGTCGTCTCCGAGACCTGCCCTGCCAAGCGCCCGTCTGATAGCGACGAGGACAGCGATGGCCCGTTCCACTACGACAGTCTCCTGTCGTCGGATGAATGCATGTCGGTGGACTCATCGTCGGTAACCGCACTTCTTCCTCCTGCTCTTCGACGTCTGCCATCGCATTGCGTCAGCATCACGCCTCTGCCCTCATCTTCATCAGAGGACCCTAGCGTGGCCAGCCGCCGATTCAGCCTTGTCCGCACGGAGACTTCAGAGGGCACGGTTTTCACGCGCGAGATCGGCGACGCGCAGGGCAAACGCTGGAGTATCCGGGTTCCTGCGCGCGGGCTTCCACAGGATATGCTTGCGATCTTGGATGAGCTGGAGCAGTTGGCGACGGAGTTCACCGACAAGCCAGTCCCGAATCTGGATCCCGGGATACCGAAGATTGTCGTCACGCAGTCTCAGTCCATGGATTCGATCAGGAAGATGGCGGATGCTTTGGAGCAGGAGAAGCCTATGTCACCTGGACTGCTGCGACCGCCCTCGCCAATTTCGGAGGACGATGACGATGACGAATTCGAGAGCAAGCCAGGGGGTACTCACCTTCCAGTCCCTTCGACTTCGAAGGAGTCCATCGCTCCAAAACCAGCTACTACCCAGCGCACTCTGACACAAGGACCGCCTCTGCATGAGCAGGAGTCCAGAGAACCGACTGTTCCAATAGCAAACATACTGGCCTTTGATTTGCGATCGATTCGAGGTCAAATAGATATGAAGCCTGCGAGTGCGCCGAAGCCTGCGGGCACTTCGATGTCTGCAATTCCTTCTTCAATGCCGTCGGAGTCTAGCCTGCCGTACATATATCTCCCTGATGTGCGCATTGTTTCGCTATTACTGTGGTGCTACTAACTTTTTTTCTTCTTCATCGTAGCCAGAACCCGAGTTTCTCGCTGAACGGTCGACTACTTCGATGTCCAACTTCGTTCAAAGACTCAGAGGGAAGCCAATGAATGCGGCAGTACCCTCGGACGGTGGTATCACGAAAGTAGAGCAAGAGGAACGCCCAGGAGATGACGCGAGCTTTAGTGCGCCGAGTCTCAAGCTGAAGTCTGTTTTGCCTGTTCCACAGCGTGCTTCTACTCTAGCTCGCCCCGTCGGTCCCGTCGAGACGGCGTATTCTACGCCGAAACCCAAAGGGAAAAGGCCTACTACGCTTCCTCCTACAGCTTTCGCGCCGCCGCCGTCTGGCTTGTCGATCGACTCTCGCGTTCCAAAGCCCTCCGCAGCGTCAAGATCCTCTCCTTCCTCTTTCTTTAGGTTTTCAGCGAAACCAGCAACATCGACGGTCTCAAAGCAGGCAAACCCATCAGCCGCGCCCATTACGCGCCTCCCCCAGCCAAAGTCGCGCACACCCGGCTTCCTGCGCCCCAAATCCGCGTCCGTCCCCGCGCCCGCGTCAAAAGAGCCCGCATCAACAGAGCCCTCACGCGGCTTCCGCTCGCGCTTCCTCTTCCGCCGCACGACACCCGCGCCCGCGGTGCGCCGCAAGTCGGAGCCTGCGCCGCCGCCGGCGTTGCTGGCGCGGGAGGCGGAGGCCCAGGCCCAGGCGCGGCTCAAATCGCGCATTGGGAAGCCGCGCCCGGTGAGCTTTTCGAATGCGGCGTTGGGCGTGGATGCGCTCGGTCGGCGTGAGGAGCCGAAGAGGATGTCGAGGTTGCCGTCGGCGAGGGATTTGTTGCGGAAGTTGAGGTGATGTAGTTGGATGTTCGGTGACGGCTGGTTATCAGGATTACGATATGGCTACAGTTGCAGCTCGATGACTGTTCGATATATTCCAATGTCTTATGCTTCTGGAACACATCATGGATGGTGATCTTGAGATCAGTACTCCATGTCCTCGTTTCTGGCAGATTAATCAAGGCCAGAGGCACCATGCTATTCAGAGGTCGTCATTGACTTCGTCCCACAGCAGATCCTACGCATAAAGCCCAGCTGTCATAATGTAAGTAAACAACAACTTTCCCGTCTATCATCGGTCTAGCTTTCCCAAAGCACGTAGTGCTATACTGTGGCAGGGACCATGCCAGAATATCATGCGCGGTTTCCGCTCTTCCCCTGACGCGCGGTCCACCCCGACGCCCCTGGCCCAGGAGGCGGAGGCCCAACCGAGGCGCGGCTCACTGAGTCGCGCAACGGCAAGCCGCGCTCGGTGAGCTTTCCAGCCTTCTCGAATGCGATGTCGGGCGTGCATGCGCTTGGTCGGCACGAGGAGCCGAAGAGGATGTCGAGGCTGCCGTCAGCGAGAGATCTGTTGCGGAAGCTGAGGTGATATGGTCGACAATGTCGTTGCAATTGTTAGGAGGCGCATGTGATGAAGAAAAAACGAAAATTCGATATACAGCTTAATGAATCCATAGCGGCCGAAAATGATCTATACGGCTGACCACAGAACTCCGTACACAATAATTAATCCAGCAGAATACTCTGTTTCAACGGATATATCTCAATTTGCTCACCCACGGTATAGACGAAGTTTGATCGATACTCACTTGGTATCCGGTTCTCTAGAGTTGAACACATTCTTTAGCAACACCTGTGCCGCACGCTCGCATATGGTCTGCAAGCCGCCGAACAGGGTTCCCTTCCTCCACCATACTTCGCAGGGGTCCGATCTCCTTCTGCGAGCTCCTGCGCTCTTCCTGGCTAGGCTTGCCCCCAAATTCGGCCGAAGAAGGGACAAATGACCCGTCATCTGGGAATTTCGAATCGAAATTCGAAGATGAATGTTCCTCTTCCCCCGCAGTCCCAGTGCGCATTTCAGCGGTGAGATTGGGGTGCGAGTTCGCTGAGCCATCTCTCAGCCACGGTGATCCGTCATCCGGCTGGTTGATCGTCTGGTCCGGACTCAAGCGTAGGTCAGAACGGACACTTTCAACTCCAATTACATGCACTGGCGGAGCTGTCTGATCCTAGATTGATTCAAACATGTCTGTGAGGCAGGTGGATTATAGTATAATCAGATGACCTACAAGAGATGGATGGGTCTGATCACCGTGAGCAACTGTTACACCAGAAGCCGAGTCCTGTAAGAAGAACAAGCCGAGTCCGGTTACAACTGAATATATTGAATTGGACCAAATTTAACACCTACGTCGAGGGCATCATCCAACATGGCTGCCTTCAGGTCTGGCTGTAAGGAAAGCAATATGAGATACGATAGCTCAATTCAATAGATAGAGCATTTACCGTGTAGTCTCCGGCCGAAGATTCATGAAAAGTATACTCCGAGTCTAAATCCGAATCAGAGGACTCGGAGAGGGAGACTTGAGAGGGAGACGGGCTATCGAATCCCCTATTGACCAACGCAGAACTCGGTGCATCCGGGTCATTGTTACTGTAATCCCGTTCACAACCTTCAGCGGCAGCTCTCATAATTCTTGGGAATGGCAGAAAGAAACATCTCTTTACACAGATGCCACGCAAAAAGATGCACTGGTCCTTGCGATCAGGGTCGAGCTCTGTCATTCCAGGGGAAAGATGGCGAGCGATAGGTCCATGATTATGGTGAACGCGGCTTCCTTCTGTCCAGGAAAAACTAAGTGACAAAGATCCGGGGAGGAAAGGCTGGACGGTCAACTTTGCGCTGGCATTGGTTTGCATAAACACCGCAACGGCCCAGGAACTGGTCAGGTCACGCCCGGTGACAAGGATGAGATCTTGCCTCCTGAGGTCCAACCCGAGCTGCCTGGAGAATGAAAACCACGAGTGGCAGTTCTCTTTGTGGTACCGCCGGAATAAACCCCGAGCAACGACATCTTCACGCAACGCATGGTCACCTATTGCCAGGACCGCTCCATGCCTTCTGGAGCACGTCAGAGAGATATCCCCAACAATTGGAAGTGGTGTTCTGATATAGATATTCAGATTGAAGACATAAGCTTCATTGCTCGATGCGACTTACGGACAGCCAAATTTCATGCCTGCACTGATTTGATAAATATTCGTACTTGTATATAGCCCCTTCGGCAAGTATCGGCAGTACACGCTTCGTACATCGGGGAGACGGAGTGGCCTAAAATTCTCGGGGACGCCATGGATTTGGGACGGATCATAAGAAGGCAGGAGGACGTTAAAGAGACGATGAAAAACCCCGTCACGGACAAAACCCACGTCGCCAATTTCTACGCTCGAGTAAAGCCCAGCAGGGTTGGGCTCCCATAGAGCGATTCCGTAGCCGAGCCAAGCGAGTTCCTTCTTGTAGATCTCAAAGCAAGACATGTCGTGGTAGGACAAGCCGGGCGAGCTACGAGCACTTCTCTTTATATGGTTTCTCGCTGAATGTGCGTGATGCCACATACACTGCTTTGCGCGGCGATTCTTTTCTCCAACCGGACAGGATTCGGGCTGTGTGCGGCCGTTATCAGTCTTCATCAGGACTGCTGGTAGAAGAGAAGCACATACGTAGGGCGTCTGAAGGCTGCGAAGAAGATTGAGTTCGAAACATTGCGCCTCAGCGCTACGACTTTGCTTACTCTCGACGCTAGACGTCATGCGGGTTGGCTTGGGTTAGAGCATCGCAAATACTCGCAGCATTGAATTTTATCATGGCGGCATGGTGAAGGTTACTCTGTGACGCCATGATATGGATGAACGCCTGCACTGATGAATTTTCTTGTGGTGTAATGAGACAAAGTTGAAAAGGTAGATCCACTTATCTACGAGTTCGCCGAGTCCGAGAGGATGTTACGGACGTATCCGGTGTCTCCGAACACCAATGAAATGCGACGCCGGCCGCGCGTGGGCACTACACGCGTAGAGCGCGCTTGTCCAGTGGGTCCCATGTCAATGTGCCGGTGGCAGTAGACAGAGCGTACAGGCACACACCGGACACTAGGTGGGCATGTCTGCTCCTGAATAGACAACTCGGAGAGCAGCGTTACGGCGCCCCATGTGATGTGGTACGGATCGCGCGCAATGGCCCGTACCTTCGGAAAGTACATACCCACGTCCTACGCAGATATCGTCTGGTAACAGATATCATCTTGAATTCGGCTTAGGTTGTAATCATCAGCTCAGAAAGGCAGGCCTCTATTGTGCAATCTTATGAGGCATGACAACTGGAGTCCAGGCCAGTCCCAGTCGCCATGTCATATTGAGGACTGCGGGATCCTCGCGATGGAAGGACCAACTTGGACCGTTCATCGCCCACATCAAACTGGATCCTTTTCGACGATTCGTCTCCTGCAAGGAAGATAGTCAGGTGCGTTCCCAGACCCTGAACACGGTCGATAGAGCGTAGCCGCTGAGAAAAATGTGCAATTAGCGAAGACGGGACCATCCTTCAGATGCTACGAACCTCCTTTCTTCTCGTCAATGATATGAGCAGCGGGCTTTGAGCGAGACAGCATACGACGAACGCTTTCGTATCCGGGAGACTGATCGCCACCCTTCAAAATTAGGAAGGACCATCAGTTGGTGAGCCCAAGACATGCGCGTCACGTACGAAGGACGGATAGAGCTGGGGGCCTTCGTAAAATATCGCTATATCCACAGCTGGCTCCCGATGTACGACGCGGCTGATTTTGCGTGACAACGAATTGTCTAGGATATAGTCAAGCACGGCCACCGCGCTATCTGGCTTTAGATAGAGTAATATCAAGAAAGCGGATTCAGGATTGAGAACAGATCTGATTTACCATGGATGGGGCCGACGGGGACTCGTCTTCGTTATCCCATTCAAAAATCAAAAGTTTCGCAAGCTGGAACGGCTTGCGCCTCTTTGCACGAAAGCCGCGCAGAAAGACGCATTGATTCTTGTCGTCTTGAACGTATTCCGTTACCCCAGACCCAAAGGATGGCTGACATGGACCGTAAATTGTGAGCCGAGACGGCCAGCGGGCAGCCATGGGCAGCAGAATCTTTTTGGTGCCTTGCGCGAGTACTACCGGAGTCCATGAGCTAGTCAGATCGCGGCCAGTCACGAGCAGAATGTCTTCCATGTTAGCGCCAAACCCTTTAGCCTCAGTGAATGCAAACCAGGAGTCACAGTTTGCAATGGTATAATCCATAAATGCCGTCTCGTCGATGACGTCTTCACCCGAAGCGCCTTCCGGGAGTACGATGCTCGCGCCTTGTGGTTTTTTACATGATACAGTAAACCATCCAGGATCAGTGGGGCTAAACCTGGGAGGCCAAAGCGTCAAAAAGAATTAAGTTTCTTTGTGCGGCGGCGGGACCTACCATCCCTCATTGGCGGGGCCATCATCCGAGACGCTCACACCTCGAGAAGTAAGGATTCCACTGGATAACTCTCGGCTACGGGTTCGTGGTTCCTGGAGACGGGCTTGCTGGAAGCCTTCTGGGACGCCACATGTGTGCGATGGGTCGTCGGGAGCTAGCAAGATGTTGAAGATGCGGTCGAAGTAAGTGTTGTCCCGGAGCAAGCCTACATCGCCTACTTCCACTCTCCGATAGGTGTTTCCGGGAACGGAGTCCCACAACGGGAAGCCATAGCCAAGCAAGCGAAGTTCGTCCCTGTAGATCTCGTGAGGTGTTAAGGGCGATGGAGTCGCAGGTGCGCTTGGAGTATCGTTGTATTGGCGAGGCATCTCAGCGGTTCGGGGTACACAAGCGAGTTATGAAGATCGAGAATTTCTGTAAACTCCTAGAGTATCGAAGGGATCCTGGTAAACCAAAAAACGACGAGAAAGTCTGCGAGGTCAGACAGACGATCCTGAGGTACGAAGTGTTGAGTCTCGTCTACTCTGCCTCTGGGAGACTACTGCGAATCGGAGTTGGAAGACTCGCGTGTGGCCCAGATGTCAGACGTCGAGAGTCGAGGTATTTAAGTACTAGATGTTGCTAGAGCTGGCTTTCCAGGTTTACGCTGTCTACAGCGATTTGTTGACGGGCACAGGGTAGAGGTGCGATGGGTACGAGTTAAAGAGTGACCGCATTAATATTGTTTTCGTTCAACCTGCGCTTTGACGCGGCCCGTAGCGGCCCGCCTAGTGTCTCAGTCAACTTCGGCTTCCAGGACAATTCTGTCAACATACTTGTCAATGCGCCCGTCAATGGGACAGTAACTGCAGACGAGAACAGCTAATCGTTGTTCTTTAGATGCTCCAAGCTGGAAGACACTCGACGCCAATTCGTATCTCTGCGAAGGTCGGTCGGAATGCCTGGATACAAAGGCTTGTTCCGACCGCCTCTGTAGAGCGTGCTATGTACGTGTACTTTCCCTTGTGTCTTACTGAATAGTACCAATTGTCTTCGTGATATACGCGCAGCATCGCCCCCCTCACGACGAGCACACGACCAGTCCTCGCACCACAGCGCAGCCCTCCACCCCATCCCTCGACCCCCACCCGACCCTATTCCACGCACGCCGACCGCCGCAAAGCCCACTACCTCGGCACCCTCCGCAGCAAGCAAACGGCCGTCCGCGCGCCCGCGCCCGACGCAACCTCCCGCGCCCGGCACCTCGCCGAGGACTTCCGCCCGACGCGCGAGCCGCGCTGCACGCGCACGCTGCACGTCGGCAACCTCCCGCGCGGCGCGGGCGCGCCGCAGCTCAGGGCCCTCTTCCCCGCCGTCGAGCGCGCGCAGCTCTTCCGGCGCTGCGCGGACGTCGTGTTCGCGAGCGCGGCGGCCGCGCGCGAGGTGCTGCTGCGCCACGTGGACGCGCCGTGGACGCTGTGGCCGTCGACGCTGGTCGTGCACCGGCCGGTGGAGGGCGTGTGCATGCACAGGGTGGAGCGCAGGCGCGCGGGGCCGGGCGGGGGGGTGCGGGGTGTTGCGCTGCTGTATGTGTACGGGTTTGGGGAGCACACGACGAGGGACGATCTCGTGGAGCTGTTTGCGCGATACGGGCCTGTGCTCGCGCTCCGGAAATGTACGTCGGTTTATCTTGTGGTGGTCTGGTCTGAACGCGGGCACAGCGGACGAGTACAGATGGGCCGAGGTCGCGTACCGCGCGGACGAGGTCCCCGTTGACCGCATCGTGCGCGGCAATTTCGCGCAGCCGCTCGTCGTCCGCGGCGGGATACTGACCATCGAGCGGCGCCCGTTCACGGGCGAGTCGTGGGTTCCGATCCCCGTGCGTCTCCTCGTAGTCTGTCCAGTGCCACATACTCAACCGCAGCTAGGCTGACCTCGACACGCGCGCGCCTTTGGGCATCGAAGAAGGGGTGTCGGTCGGCCAGATCCCCGAGGGGATCAAGAAGGGCGAGCGCACCGGAGCACAGGCACACGGAGATCCGGATAGGCAGGCGGAGCTGGAGGACCGACCTAATCGCAGCCTCGAGAAGAAGAAATTGGAGAATGAGGGGGCTGTTGCTGCCGCGCAGCGGCGAGCACCGCGGCACACGGTCGAGCATGTGAGGCGAGATTGGCTGATGAGGTTGGATGACGAGGATGACGAGGCGGGCTGGCAAGGGAGGCAGGACGACACGGCTGGAGGAGAAGGAGACGCAAAGGCGAAGCAAGCACGGAAAACACTCAAACCGTTGACAGAGCGTATGGGGCCGCCTTGACTTACAGCACGCGCGTTGTGTTCTACCGCGCAATATTCAACTCAGACCACCATTCACACGCAGCTATCTAATATTCTATGCATATCTAATACCGCGTACCATACTAAACGGCCCGAGATTAGAGATACGGTGGACCCAAGGCTGGAACACGCATCATTAGTGCTTTGTCGAGATGTACTTGCGGAAACAGTCCGTACCTTTTCTGAATATGTCCAGCGTGAACTCGACGACTAGCAGGAGCACACCGCCGCCGGGCGCAAGCCGGAGCACCTTCGGGACGAAGCCCTTGTACAGCGCCGCAGGGCCCTCTTCGCGGAAGATGGTTGCGAGGCTGGTATGTCACCATGTCAGCAGGTATGCGCATAGCTGAAAGGGAATGTGGGGTTTACGCACGCAGGGTATGTCCAGTTATATTTGGGCGTGACGCCGGGGACCTTGGCAGCGCCTTGAATGCGGGATTTTACGACCTTATGAAGTCAAGGATAATCAGTCTAGGACTTAGTGACTGGCATCGAACGTCGTACGTCGAATCTGCGCATTTCTGTCAAAATGGCTCAAGTCGGACAAAGATTGGAATTACGTACGGCGTGTTCACAGCTGTTCCAATGAAACCACCAATAGAACCAGACACGAAGTTGTTGAAGAGCTCTCCGGATTGCGACTGTGCGGCGTAAATCTTGAAATCGGAACGACGAGGTATGGGATGATCATACCTCTGACTTGGGCATCAACGCCCTCACTTGGTAGATAGAGCCGAAGTAGCCTCCGTTCCACCAGACGTGTCTTGCGGCATAAATCATGTTACCGAACGCATATAAGCATCTATTGCAGTATTTACCGCCAGAATGTCGCCTCCATGCCTGCGTACAGTCCCAAGAGGCCGTCGTTCCTCACAATTTGGCGCACGACGTCCAAGGGACCGGCGAATGTGCTGGACTTGTCCTGCAACCTACACGGCGGAACGAAAGAGGATATTCATGTTAATAAAGACACAGGGGTGCGCAGCGAATGGACGGACTTGATCTTGACAAGCTCGAACGGCACGACGACAAAACTCTCGGTCGCACCGGCACTGCAGCCGGTGACAATGGAGAGGTTCTGTGTCATCTTGTCTTCACCGGCCATCTTTTTGAACGTCTTGCCCCAGAAGTCATTCGCGGCGCTGGGATTGACATCAAGGTAAGAGTTAGGTATGCGGATGATTATTTCGAGACGCGTACAATTTAGTCGCGCGCTTTGGTGCTTCCAGGAGGAGAGGTGGGACAAGGCCTTGTACGGAGTTTGGTGACTCGAGAGTAAGACGGCGATAGTGCGGCCTCCTTACCTCGGTATAACCGCCCAAAACTGAAGAGCAGCATGGTTATTAGTTGTGCCGAAGCGGGGCTGAGCGCACTTACCCTTCCTCTCGGATGATGGCTTGGAAGGACCCGAGCAGGCCTGTCGAGGACTTGCCCGTCTCGAGTTGCATACGGGTTTTCACCTAGTGAAAACATCATGTCAAGTCTACATCCAAGCCAAAACGCGAACGTAGGATACATACGACATCTAGGCCACGCGAGCACCTCTATCGACATCGCTCTCATTCAGACGCGTAAGTTTCGCTCACCAAGAGGATAGAATGTCAAGATTTCCGAGATACCCGCAATAGCACCGGCCGCGAAGGTCACCGCAAACGGCAGAGCTGTTGCCAGACTTCTCGTTAGCTCTCCCCAGATTACCCCAGGCGACCGTCACACGAGCACACTTACGTTTCCTTTCCCCAGACATCTTGGCAGTCTTGTGCACTGGTCGCGTCGAAGAAACGAAAAAGAGAGTAGCTCGGCGCGAATCAAAGCCCAAAAAACAAGCTCAACACGCGCGGAAAGAGACGGGGCAAGATGTAAACTGTAGTGAGAGTCACTTCAGTCCGAGCACATCATTTTGAGTGCATAACGGCGGCCCTGAACCAGCGCTAATTCCGGTCCGACGTGACTCCCCGTCAAAGTGACCGTGATCGGCGTGACCGAAATATTCCCTCGTGGACGCCGCGACGGACAACCTGAAAGCGCCTGGCAGCTGCCTCGATGCCCGTAGTTGAGGGCTCCACGCACTGCCATGGTGTACATTTCGTCCTGGCAAGAATACCAGGAAGCCGCTGAGGCCCTCTACACAAAGTCTCCGAACAAGGTGCGTCGTGATCCCGCTATCGGAGTATTGCATAACTGACGTGCGGATGCGGGAGAATAGACGCGATATTGTGTGAAGTGGAAGGCATCGGAGGGCAAGCTGGTCCTCAAGATCACAGATGACACGACAGTGCGTGTCCTGCCTGCTCTATTCCGCTCATACTGACCGATCTCCCGCGCGCGCCGACGATCGTGATCAGTGTCTCAAATTCAAAACCCACTCATCCATCTTCCTCAACCGATTCGAGGCTCTCAACCTCTCGCTAATGCAAAAGATGATGAACGCCCGCCCGCCGCCCGCTCCGAGCCCGACGCCGCGCACTGCTACTGCTTCGCCTGCTCCCGGAGCAGCCGCGAAGGCAGAAACGGCCGGTAGCGCGATGCCTGCGTCAAGCGCTGCTCCGGCACCAGGTGGGCCTGCTGCTGGAGGGGTAAAGAAGAAGAAGCCGAAGAAGAAAAAGTAGCCCTGTTGTTAGGATAGTGCGCGGAAAATGCGAAGGCAATTCCAGACGGCCCGCGAGGGTGACCGGTGCAGCCTCGCGAGCTCGTATACAATGTTCTTCTTGAAATGAACTATGGCTGTAGGATCTGAATATCATATCCGCTAAGTACCGGGTCCTTTGGGTCTCCTTGAATTCTGATCCGTGGGTCTCGTTTGTCGACCATCTAGCACCGGTGTGCGTGGCTCGGGTGGACGATGAAGCGGTCGACTTACAGCCATAGTCAGAATTGACTGCGATCTGCTACCTGTCATCAATTTCCTTCGTGAGCGCATTTGGACTGATCTGTTATTTGGGATGCGACCAGCTTGAATCCGCCGAGGCATGATGCAGCGGCGGCCAGTCAGAGTCAGTCACTATCAGAACGAATGTCAGGCTGCGTAGACCAGCCGTCCGTATTTCAACGCTTCAGCTGAAACCACGACATGGAGATAAGTAATGGCCCTTTCGCATTAAAATACTCACCGCCTGTTTTTTTCCGCACGTTCATACACTCTTTATCGCATTCACACTACGGTTGCCGGCAGCCATGACCATCATGACCATCATCACGCGGTTCCCCGCAATGCCGCTCCTTCAAACTTCCAATCCTTACTGCCGTCTGGTACGGCTTATGCTGGAGCTCATCGTGCTCACGGCTATCGGTGCTTTCACCGTTTTCAAGAAGACGCTTTACACAAAGGGCTGGTTCTCAGCCGCTAAAGGTCAGCAGTCCTCCTCATTACCACTCGCTCCTGGCCGTTGATCATTAACTTCGAACGGATTGCAGCCGTCTTCATTCATCTAACCTCGCTCCTCCCCATGCTCTTCGGGTGGCCGGTCATATCCGCCCCCAAAGTCCCCGCCGCCGTCCCCGACATCCTCGTCCCCAAAGACGACGGCAAGCAGCCCGACCCCCCCAGCCCGCCCCCGCCCTACTCCTCCCTCGTCCCCGTCCAGCCGGTGCACCCCGCAGACAAGGACCCGGACGCGCCCCCGACCCCGCCGGCCTGGGCGGGCTACTCGATGATCCCCGTGAAATACTACAAGGACCGAAAGTGGTCGGTCTACGAGGCGAAGTACTGGAACGGCGCGCCGCTGTGCCGCATGCCGACGGTCGTCCCGCCGCCGGAGGAGCGCCCCAAATCCAGCGGCGTCCGCGCCCTGCCAGCCCCGCGCCCCATCAAGGCGCTCCCCACGCGGTGCCTCGCGCGCCCAGCACGGGTGCCAGACGTGCAGGTCTGCCGCGGTGGAAGTCTGCAGGTGCCAAGGGTGAACGACCACTCGCGGCTGCGGCACGAGGACGAGGTGTTTTACTTCCCGAAGCTGGGGCGGTACTTCCCGCGGCTGCCGCGGGCGGAGGACCGCGATGCGGGGCCTGGGGCTTTCCGGCTGCGCAAGGCGGTGTTTTGAGTGTGCGACGGGTTGGGGAGGTGGAGGTGGTGTTGCGGGCGGCGAGAGGCGCGATGGTGGAAAGTCGAAGTGCTAGTGAGGAGGTGTGGTGGT
This sequence comes from Hericium coralloides, assembly GCA_003675405.1. NCBI lineage: Eukaryota > Fungi > Basidiomycota > Agaricomycetes > Russulales > Hericiaceae > Hericium > Hericium coralloides. The sequence continues at coordinate 22,491 of QUOP01000189.1, read as the reverse complement.
TGGGTACGTCCTCTCGAGCTGGTTCTCGAGACGCTTGTTTTTTTTGCAGCTTCCTGGGGGACGCCCCGGATTGTGGATCTTTCTGGCCTGCATGCGGACTTCAAGCTTCAATGCCGAACATCCTGGTTACTGACTACTTGGCTCTTCTTGGTTCTCGACTCTGGCGCTTTTCTGGACTCTGGCGACTTCCTAGGCTCTCTGGTTACCCTACCTCATGGACATCTCGTACCGCTCGGATCTAGGTATGTATTCCTCTTCCTCTCCTCTCTTTTCACCTCTCCCTCTTTGTAGGCTACCGTGGATCGCAGTGCGTGGCCTTCCCCTCTTTCTGTTCTTATCTCTCCCTCTTGTAGGCTTCTGTCCACTGCTTTTGCTTCGTTCTCCTGTACCGGTCTCAAGAAATAGGCCGTTCTCGATGTAACGCCCGTTGCTTTTGTAGGCCTTAAGAAGTAGGCCTTGTCTTTGTATGGGTTGGCTCGGGTTTCTTTCGCCGTAGTTACCTGTGGCTGTAGTTCGGGTGGAACGGGAGCTTGAGTTTGGGATGGGCTAGAGTGGTATGGACGCGCAGGATACGGGTGACAGAGAGTACCCCAGGCTCGGGTGGGTGGGTGGCCTGTAAGTCTTTCATTATTTGACTCGCTTCACTGTGCTCATTCTGCATTTTTTTTTTCAGTTACGCGGCGCTACAATTTTTCTGGGATCGAGAGGATACCGCGCTCGGGTGGGTGGGTGGGCCGTGAGTCCTTCAAGGCTCCGACTCGCTGCACTTACACTCATTTCCTGTTTGATTACAGCTAGTGGCGCTACAATCTTTCTGGGATGGTAGGTTGGGAGGATGTGTCAAGACGCTTTGACATATAGGAATCTAGGTAGGTTTCCTTGTTTTGGCCCCCTCGCTGATGTGGTTTATGATAATAGAATTCCCATGCACGTTCTCCCGCACCGAGCCTTGGCTCTGAACGAAGATGGACAGCTGAACATGTAAGCACAGTCGTAGCGTTACAACGCGATATTTTGAACTCAATCTTCTTCGCGGTCTTCAGGCGCCCTACGTGCTTCCATTCCCGTAAGCTGCCGCACACAGCGCGAATTCTTTCCGATTGGAGAAAGGAATCGCCGCGCAAAGCAGTGTATGTGGTATCACCCATATAAGAGCCTGTGAGTCTCCCACGAGAGATCAAGGTGCTGCTCGTGGCTCATCCGTCCTGTCGTGCCATAACATGGCTTGCTTTGACATTTATAGAGACCAGCTCGCTGCGCTCAAGCACGGATATGCTCTATGGGAACCGAACCCTGCTGGACTATACCCGAGCGTAGAAATTGGCGATGTGGGATTCATCCGCGACGGGCTGTTTCATCGCCTCTTCAATGTCCTTCTCCATGCTGACGATGCGTCTCAAAATCGTGGCGTTCCCGAGGATTTCGAGCCACTTGATCTCGACGAACCCAAGGTGTATCACAGAGACCTGCCGATGGGGCTGTATACAACTCGAAGTGTTTTTGCTGTCAGCGCAGGGGCACAGGTTAACAGCCCGTAAGTGAAGTCGACATCGACAGTGTTCGAGCCTAGGTCTCCGTTCTTAACCTGTCCCTTAGATCTCCACTTCCGATCAACGGAGAGATGTCTTTGACCTGCTCCCAGCAACAGGGTGCCGCCTTGGCAATACCTGATCACGCATTGCGCGAAGATGCCTATCATAGGGGGACCTTCCTTCGCTATATCACGGAGAACTGCGACTCATGGACTGCCTTTGCCAAACAGCTCGGTCTGGGGCTTCGCATGGAGGACCTCATTCTCGTCACCGGGCGCGACCTCACTAGTTCCTGGGCCGTTGCGGCATTTACGGAAAGCCACGCCGACGCAAAGTTGACGCTCGGGCCGAGTTCGGCTCTCGTCTCAGGGTCGGCGTCATTGAATGTTATTTGGACAGAAGGAAGCCATGTTCATCATAACCACGGGCCTCTTACCCGCCGTCTCGCCCCCGGAATGACGAAGATTGACCCAAATCGGAAGGATCAGTGCATCTTTATTCGTGGATTTCGCGCGAAGAGACGACTGTTTTTCCGAAAGTCATGAAGGCGGCTGCTGAACCTCGAGACGACTCCGATTATGACAGTCCTGATGCGGATGCGTCAATGTCCAGCGTGCTCAGCCCATCCTGGGGCAGCAACCTTTTTCTGCCAAGTTTCTCCGACGTCGGGTCTTACGAATCGGGCTCTGGCTCGGGGGATATTCTGTTAGAAACCTTGGCCGGAGCCCCTCAAGCTGCGGTACGTATGATTTTTATTCAATTTGACTCTCCAATCTTATGTTTTTCTGCCTACAGCCAGATATGACAATGGCCGCACTCGATTACATTCTCGACGTAAGCTAGTGACTTACCGGGACTACAACGTTTCGATTCAATGAACACACATTTTCAGAACTCTGCTAGCGATCTGGCGGTTGTTCACGATAGCCAGCTGCATCCGTTCCTTGTATATCAATTTGGGGGTTTCTCTGTAATCTATATAACTCACGCTTGCGCATTGTTTTGTCATAATCCAGGATCAGATACATCCGGATACATCCAGTTTTGATAGTGTCGCTTCCATGCTTTCTCTCCTCCATCCCCCAACCTTCATGCTAGGAGCAGGTAAATTCTACTCTACAACTTATTGCGGCATTATCACTAATTTCACTTTTTATCTCTCCTTCAGCCGCTTCGCTTGAACTCGAAGAATTATATGGAGACAGTCCAGAGCCGTTTCTTGATTCTCATGAACTGTGGACGTTCTTCCCGACATCGCCTAGCATGACGACTTACAATCAACATCTCGGGCTCAATTCGAGACCGCCGACGCCGACCTTAACAGACGGCAAGTTATCAGTGGATCCGAGCCCCGCACTAGACGATCCGGATCCAGCTCCCCCAGTGAATCTGCAAGATCAACAACAGTCTAGTCAAAAGCGTGCTGTTGAAGAGGAGGATTGGCTGTCCAAGCAATTGGACATTGACATAGCCGATGACGGACCGCCTCTATACGGCTATGACCTGTTTTGAATTGGCTCGGGCAGCTTCGAGTAAAGCTAAATATACCCCCCTCGAGTCTTTACGCCGCTTGTATCCACCATCTATTTTACTGTATTTCAACGAAACTGGTTATTCCAGCAGTCTCATCATCGATCGAACATGAAACGGATGCGAGTTTCATGTTCAGTAAGTACTTTCGGAGGCTGTCGAGAGGGCCTCTGAATCCCATCATGTCTGTCATTGCCCTGCGACTAGGAAAGAGGATACCTAATCCCAGGATCAATGGCCACGAGCCGCTCCTGAGATGCAAACGACCATCCATCCACAGTTGCAGTCATATCGCAGACATGTTCGATATACAGTACTTCCCATGCACGTCCCCCTGCACTGAGAGGAAGATGTCGAGGCTCGTCTTGCGCAGAAGTACTGCCGTCAGCGCAAACCTTACTTGCTCTTAGCTTACTTACAAGCAAAATGACTGGGACACCGCAGAACAGCGATTCCCAGCACACCCACCCAAACCGTACAAACCAAATCTGCAAATCGAATTACTGTATGTATACACAAAATGCCGTGCAATGAGATGTACGCAGCCAAATCGAGTTGCTCGTAACCATAAGTATCTGCTAGTCATGTGGCTCTATCGACACATGCGGGTATGTCCGTGGATGTGGGCTTGACGAGGAGCATGGGTATGCGGTGGTGTCGCGGCGGGTGGTGGTACAACGAGGCGGTCGTGAGTTCGTGAGCAATGCGTGCCGGTCCAATAAATACGATGCTAGATCCATGTCCGTCGAGCGCAGACGAGACGAGATAATGCAGAAAGTCCGTTGCGAGGGGTATGCCGCAGTGTTGACGGGCGAAACGGCGGGGACGATGGGAGGAAACGCGCTAGATCCGCAGCTCTCTGAACCCCCGCACATCCATGCGCCCGACACCGTTCCGCGTCCACTCCTCCTCGCGCGGCTCCTCCTGCTTCCGTACCGAGCCGCGGCGGAAGCGCCCGCCGGGAATGACGATCTTGCCCGCGCTGCGCTGCCCCGCGAGCGCAGGCCGCGGCTTGGGCAGCCCGAGCGCCTTGCGCTGGCGTCGCGTGAGCGGACGCTCGGCGGGCGGCGGCGGCGGCGACGGCGAGGATGTCGACGACGCGGTGCTCGCGCTCTCCGAAAGCGCAGGCGTGTCCTCGTCCGGGTCGCCCCCCTCTTCCTCTTCGTCAGTGTCGAGGTCGGTAAGCGCATCGGCGGCCATGTCGACGTCGCCGTCGATGTCCGCGTGTTTGCTGCGTTTGTGCGCGCTCTCGGATGCGGGTGCCTCTGAGGAGCCGCTCGACTCGTCGAAGGTCCGCTTTGGCGAGCGCTGGTCGCGCATGCGCGGGAGCGGGTCGGCGGAAGGCGTGGATGTTGGTGTTGAGTTGAGGGCCAGGCCTGGGAGGCCCAGTGCGGGTGAGATGGAGCGCGAGGGCGGGAGGGGGATCTGGGAGGGCGTCGGCGGGGCGGATAGTGCAGGCGCCAGGTCCGCGCGGGACCGGATGGCTGAGAGGGGCTTGGACGCGGCGCGCGAGGACGCCTTGGACGGCGGCTTCGATTTCGAATTTGATCTCGGCTTGGAGGGGGGCTGGGGGAGGTCGTTCACGTTCGAAACAAGGCTTTCTAGTACTTTCGGGAGGCCTGCGTGTGGGCCGCGCAAATTGCGGATGGACGAAAAGTGCTCCCAGTCGTGGTAGCTGATGACGTCATCACGATTAGTGCTGTCGCGGAAGTGAGACAAGGACTCTACGCACGCAACATAAACTGTGCCAGTGGATTCGTCGTCACTGTCGTCGGTTGACGGTGGGGGAGGAAGTTTGTCCTTCTCCGCGCGTTTACGCTCGCGCCTGGTCGGGCGACGTAATCGATCGTCGAGCGCTTCGTCTGGAGTTGGGGGCGATGATGACGAAGGCGTAGAGGTGTCAACATCGGGAGGTGCTGGGTCCCAGCCGGATGCCCACTCGATAACGTAGACAAGGCCAGGCTGGATCACTTTCACGTCTCGGCGTGCCATGTGTGCGAAGGCAGATAATTCAAGGTGGCCGCCGTATGTCGCTGTGAATGAGAAGTAATTAAGCACATAGGAACAGAGACCATAGATAGGGAAAAAAAAAGGAGAGGAACAGACACCGCAAAAGCGGAAAGAAAATAGCCTTTGATGGAAAAAAATCGGGCAAAGGCCCGGGACGCTGTAGCATCATACTTCGCGAGCCAATCCCTGACTGGATGCCGCCATATCTCCGGCAGGATTAGATTAGCTTAAAATGAGTTCTTTCTGAGGACATGCTGATTACATGCGGGACTCGGTTCCTGGCATGTAATCAGCCTGTCCTCAGAAAAGAACTCATTATGAAAAACGCAGTTGTGGCGCTCGCGTGTCATAAGCTTTTTTGACTTCTACAATCGCCAATGTTGGTCCAACCACTGGACGCAGTAACATATGCCCCGCAGTCACCAAAACAATCTGATAGCCCAAGACAACAAAACCGAACGCGGCGCTAGCATGTAGACCAGAACGCTCGTCGAACGCAGAATACCATGATGTCAAACTCACCAGGTTGCCGCATGAGCTGTAGATGCACATCGAGCCCGCGTTCATCCTCGACGAACGGCTCATATCGGGCCTTGTGCTTCTCTATCCAGTCGCAGATATCTCTGCGTAATTGCAGGTGGTAGCCCTCCGTCCCATACAGCTGGTCCGAGAGCGCCCTGAAAAGGCAGTTCCCATCCCCAAGCGTATTCGCAGCATAGAGCCCCAGCTGGCGGAGCTGGCTCGTGAGCTGCTGGGTGTTCTCGGTCGGGTCGCTGAGGAGCTGTGTGCGCGTCACGCCCGACGGTCACAAAGGGCAGAGGCAACACGGGCCATCACGATGCAATTCCACACGATACAAAAGACAAAGCAAGATTGTCAGATAAGAAGACGGCAGGACGGGGCTAACGGGACTCACCCTGCCCTTGCTCGACCTCGTCGTGCGTCGCACTGCACGCCGACCCCACGCCTGATCAGCACCACGCCCGAGACGGGTGCGATGTACTCACTTTGTGGCGGGGCCTTCAAGCCTCGGTGATGCCTCTTGGATGAGCCCATGAAGGACGGTGGTAAAGGATAACAAAATTGTTTGGGAGGGGGTCTTTTCGTCTCAAGCGGCTCTTTCGAGAGTCCATCCGACATCCAGTTCAACCAGACCCCGGACACCGGCCCCCGGTCGCCGTAAGCGCTCACTGATCGGCAATTCTATTGAGACTCGCTCTTAGCGCCGCCCCCGATGTACTAAAACTTACAACTCGCAGAAGGTTTTTATAGATGAGATTAACTTCTTTGAACGACTCTTCTTCAGGTCAAAAGCTTGTTAAAATCCCTTCCTTTCACTCGTTCGAGGACAGTGTGCACTAGCGCTATCTCTGCGCTGACATGCTGTGTTGATTGATAACACAACTCCAAATCCAACACGTTCCACAACCAGGCCCGGATCATCACACGACAGACAGTCTGGGACCAACAAACGTCACGAAGAACACACGATCATTTTCCATGCCTTCATCAGTCACGATTTGGCAGCCCCACGCGCCTGAATGCCTTGTCAATCGTCCATCGTGACCCGGAACCTGCATGCATACTATATCTGTGATTACGGTAGGCTCGCAGAAGCCGCACAGGCGTCGATGTCGATGCAATCTCGCCTCGATCGATGCGATTGGTATCCACCCGTCAAGTTCGCGATTATCTCCATCTAAATGCACAGAATAGCGATGTCTACACTTCCTGTATACAGCATATTCGGATCGATGAGCCATCGCAGCATGATTCCAAGATGAAATGAATGAACGGACCCGGACCCATGTCAATAACTTAGCATGCCTGCACTCGCTCAATCCACCTCCTTCCCCACGCCCGCGCGCTGGTCGCGCATGAGATGCTCGCCGGCCGCCGATATGCCCGCCGAAAACACGAGCAGCAGCGACGTGATGCAGAAGTGCGAGATCGACTGGCCGATCTGCAGCCACGACCCTTCGCGACGCGTCAGCCAGTGCTCCGCCGAGTCGAGACTATGCGGCCTCACCTGTGTCCGTGACGTTGAAGAAGAACGTCATTGTCATGCCTGGCCATTCGTCAGACATGTGAATAGATGGGTGGATAAGCTAGGCGTGCGTACCGTCCGTTAGCGCCAACGCCACAAGGAAGAGTGCGAAGGGGGGCATGCCGAGCCTTTTGTTGAGCAGGGCGAAGCATGCTGAGAGCTGGACATATGGCGCTAGGATTTTGAATATCTACATGCCGTCGATGAGTACGTGGTACAGCTAAAAAAAAGGAAATATAAATATACCAGGAGAGAAGCCATTAGGAATGGGTTGAATATAGGAACTAGGCGGTATACAGGCTCCAGATAGAATGATCTGCAGAGAGGCGTCAATATCTGAAAACACGAAGAAAGTCGCAAAGACTAACGATATCGATGCAACACTGCAAGGCGAAATATGCGATGAGAAACCATCGAGCAGACAAAACTCAGGATCGCTCACTTTCCCGTCCCGAAAAACCCAACTTGCACGAAAAACAGGAAAAACAGCGCAACGCGCACATCGTCCACTCTCAATCCAAATCGATTCCAGCCCCTAACAGCGCCCGCCTCAGCCTTCTTCGCATTCCCATTAACCTTTTTCTCTCCTCCATTCGCCTGCACGTGGTCCGAGCGCACGGCCTCTTCGACGCGTATCCAGAGGTATAGTGTCGTGCAGTACGACAGGTAGAACAGACCCTCCGCGCGGATCGATAGGATGACGAAGCACGGGCAGAACGTCAGGAAGTAGGTCAGTAGTTTCGTCTCGGGAGTTGGATGCGTAATTGGTTGCAGAAATGGGTATACAGATGCAGCCACTGTTGTGGGTTAATTGATAAGAATGGGTGATATATGAATGAAGAGACTTACCGAGCACGAGCCACCCAGCCAGCTGGTTGAAAATGGGAAGACCCCGCTTTGCTTGGAGACTGGTGATCGAGCCCGCCGTGATGGCCATGCTTGTTCCTATGAACATGAACTGGGAACAGATCAGATTTTGCATGCCTCGAAACCGTCTCCTCTCACCTGGATGCCGAACATGCGCATCACAGCCTCGTTTGACTTGTCCTTGCCACGTACGAAAGCATAGATGCCAAACGCACCAGCCACGAGCATGCAGGAACCTCCTGCAAGTCTGTATCACATCGCAGAGTTATGCGTTAGAGGCGAATGGAACGTGGCCGTGAGGACTTGCGGGCTCACATCGTGTCGAGGCTCTCATCAGGATCTACCCTCAACAACGGGAAAATAGCGCTGGCGAGACACGACGCCGCCCATGCAAAAAGCAAGCGCGGTCTCTGATGCAAGAGTGTCGAAGGCCATGAAGTCAAGGGCCAGAGAATGCCAATGATGCCAAAGCCGACGCTCCACAGTGTGCGGTGCGTGTAGCCGAGCTGCGCAAATCCGGCGGTCAATAAGGTAGCAACCTGGAGGCATATATGAAGAATTGGGACGCACAACCATGCATTGTAATGCAGCCACCGTCAACGCAGCTCCACCGACGAGAATGAACGTCCCTTTCTTCCCAACATAGGATGATTGGCCGGCTCCCGCGAGCGTGACGAATGGGTCCCAGATCCGAGAGACAGCGCCCCGCCAGAAGTATACAGGGAACACGATGTAGACGTAGAACGTCCATGGTGCCTTCTGAATCGCAAATAGCGACCAGAAGACAATGACGGTCAATACTGAGACGATCGAAAGGACAGATATGCGTGGCGAGGACGCAACTGGGGCCAAAATGAACGCGGTGCTGTACGCGATCCAGCCCGTGTATGCGACGCTGACAATGATGCGGATCAGAGTCCTGTCGTACGTTTCCAGATATCGCAGGCCTTGTAGAGTCATTTGCACGAGTTCATAGGTCGTGGCTCGCGCCTCTCGGTAATGGACATCCTGAATCAGTCTTTCGATTCGAGAGACTTCGGACCATCCGGGAATCGCTGAGGAATGATCGAGGCCCTTGAACGGTTTGTATCTCAAGGCGTGCTGTTGCTTCAGTTCTTCGCGAGGACATAAGCGAGCAGTAAGTAGATTGTCGGGGACTAGAGATAGTTTGAGGCCTACCATGTTTCACCCTGTAATGCTCTAAAAGCACCTTCACCGATGATCAATGACAGCTATCAGTATCATAACGAAGTGCGGAAAGTACCTGTGCATTCGTGAGTCCGGCTCTCGCAATCCCTTCCTCGCCCTCGCTCGACTCGAGATATCCATGCTGGTTCAGGTCGATATCAGGCAGCACGCCTACAGAATTAACTGGCCAAGGCGTCCCGAGGAGCGTCGACATCAGCGCGGCGATATCTGCCTGCTCAACGTCGCGCCGCACTAGGTGCGACAACTCCCAGGGCGCAGAGTACTCGTCAATGTTCGGTGAAGGGGCTGTCTGAGGACCACGAATGCCCGCGCCCCACGCTATTAGTGGTGTGCGCGTACTATCGGGATCTGAAGTCTGTTAAAGGCAAGACTAGCAATGATTGGATAGGGAACATACCTCCATCGCCGTGATTTCCAATTTTCGACATGCCGTGGTCAGCGGTAAAGATGTAGCTGGTCTCTGCATCGCCATAGAAATCCGATAGTAACTTCTCCGTGTCGCGCACAATGTTGTCTACGACTTGAATATTGCGCATATATTCCTAGATTCCGCGTAAGCTTGCAATGTCCTAGCTGAATGCACGATATTCTTCCGAAATACCTTTGAATGGGGTCTATATGAGTGCCCGGTGGTATCCAAGCCCAAAAGGTGTAAGAAGAATACGACACCGTCCTCGCGGAGCTGGGACTTTAGGGTATCATCCGCCGTAGCGTTTTTCAGTAAGACGTGCAGATGGTCTAGGACCCATGTATCCAATGCGGTCGCGTCTGCCTCTGGGTTCAGGCCATTGATCAGAAATAACCGGTCAAGATTCACCTTTGGTAAAATCCTCGTCCTCCTCTTCATAGCACCACGTCTTGACCTTTCCTGGAGTAGCACCTCTTGCAAACATGGGTAATATATCCGGCGACCCGAAGCTGAAGGTGTGGCTGGACTGGTTAAATACGGAGTCAAACTCCACCTGGGGATGACACTGCTTCAGAAAGCGGGCCAAGAGTTACGGAGCGGTTTACGCGCACCGGATTGGTCTTCCATCCCTGCTCTAAGAGTTCAGTGCGATCACGCCCAGCAAGAAACACCAATTGAATAGACCTTTGTTACAGCAGACACGTCCTCGTACATCCCGGCTGGAAGCTTCTCAAGATTTGAACATCCAAAGCTCCGGCAAATCCACCTACCAATGATAGCAACGTGCCCAGGCCTGCTTTCGGTCGGCACCCTCGTGTGCGAAACTCCATACGCGCCCCTAGATTCCACCACCTCTCGGAGATACGGCGCGACGCGCTCCGGCGCTTGGGGGACAATCGCAGTTGCGTTCGCGCTGAATACGAAGTCGGCGCGCAAGCCGTCACCTGTAGCCAGTCAGTCAATGCTACGCGCAGGCACAAATCTAGCTCCGACTATGCACACCTACGATCAGCACCAGACGCTTCGCTGGCGCGTGAGGGACTTTATAAGGGTGCATTCCATGGACCACGGGACTCGTGAAGTAGCAGTCGAAGACGGTGCCGATGTAGACGAGATGGAAGACGAGTCCGAGGAATAAAAGACGGACTATCGAGTAGCCCGAGGTCTCAGTCATGATGGGCGAGGATCTGGGAGCATATGGGGGGCAGGAAAACGCGGCTCGGTGGTCGAGAGCGGTGCTTGCGTGCACTGCTCGCTGCAGGACACGGCAATGGCAAGAGACGGTGTTGGCGACGCGCCCATATTTCTTGCCACGTGACGTAGTGATATTTCCCCATTTCCTCCGATTTCCAGGAGGGAACTACGAAGTTGCCGTTCTTTGGCCCTTACGACATGCAGTCTTTCGTTCGAGGATCACATAGATAATCAGGAGTTTACCGAAGCGTTATCCCTCCGAAAAGCAGCCACGAAACGACTGGCAGACACACGCGAAGTCGAGAAGGATACGATACGTTGAACAAAATGCAGCCTTCAAAATACAAGTAAATGCCACATAAGGAGAACCAGGACCATGAAAAGGAGCATTGGAGAATTTCCGGTGGGCAGCATGCAGAGCGCATCCTAGAGGATCCATAACCTCGCCGACGGTGGGACTTCCAAGTTGCAATACGATCGAATCGCAAGGAAACGACTGACCTAAGTAGTAGAAAATAAGAAAACAATAGACGCAAAGCCGTCGTATGTTCTAACATCCCGATGGCAATGGAAGACGACTCGTGACCGACGTCATCGCCTATAATAGTGCTCATGGTGTCGCACCGGGACAAAAGGGCAGACTGACCTTGTGTAAAAATGAACATGGCTGGGCCAAAGAGACATGTCCTACGGAAATCGCATAATCAGCTTTCGAATACAGAGTGCAGCGTCAGCGCAAGAATGTTGGAAACTTATTGATACGCCCAAACGCTTGTCTGATATGGGCCCGCGCCGTAGCTACTCTGTAACCATTGACTGAGGAAGCACCCGAAGTTGAGCAGATGTAAAGGAAACGTACCCAAAATCCATCCGCGACTTGATGAGAATTCGCCAGCACAATTGTACGTCTTCGCGTAACTGGTGGAAAGATTAAAATGAGTACGGCTCAGCAGATCGAAATATGGACGGACTCACAGGCCACCCACCCACCCGCGCCTGGTATCCTCACTGATTCCCACAATCTTCCCATCCAATCCTATTCCAGCCTCCTTCCCACTCCTTCTGCTCGACCTATCCAGATTGTAGCTATGAGACGTAGGTATCTACAATGAGAGTAAACCGAGACAGCCAATACAAAGACAAGGCCTATTTCATAAGGCCGTACATAACCAATGGGCGATACATAGAAGAGGTCTGTTTCTTGAGACCCGTACAGGAAATCGGCGAGGAGGAAAAGACGAGAGGCATACATGATCCACATCCTAGAAAAAGAGATAGCGAGGAAAGTAGAACAACGCACCGAGATATAGGAACATCCTAGAACGCTGAAGGTCCATGGGTTAGAGTCCAGAGAGCCCAGAATGTTGCCAGAGAGCCAGAGAGCCAGAGAGCCAGAGAGCCAGAGAGCCAGAGCCAAGAGCCAGAGCCAGAGAACCAGAGGACAGCGAGACCAAGGGAGCGTCCTCCCCAGTCAAGAGAATACGAGGCCAGTCAAAGAAAGAACCCAGGGTCTTGAAAGTTTGAGGACAATTTAGAGCAGCGAGGAATTCTGTAAAAAGATACCGAGAGCCAGCTCGGGCCAACACCTCCCGCCCGCACTACCTCCGCCTCCGCCTTGTACTTGGATTTTCAATTAAATGTTGCCCTCTTGATGTGCGCATACTCGTCCCCATCCGCCGTCCCACCTGCGGCGCACTCAGAACAGCGCCTCGTACCATGCCTGGTCAGCACCATGCATCGCGGGCTCCTCGTACTCCTCCAAATCCATCATAGCCATGTCCTCGGATACCACCGTAGGCTCAAGCGCATACTCGCCCTCCGGATTCGAGAAGTAGAAGTCCTGGTCGAACGGCCGTAGCCGCCCATGTCCGTTCAGCTTTGGCACGTCGAGGAAGTCGTACAGCACCTGCGGCGGGAGCCGCACCGGCCGCGCGGCCTCCCTGGCTCCCAGCAGCGTCAACCCCGGGCGCACACGCACGAGGCGGTCCGGGACGACGCGCCCGCCGCGGTCGAGCGCGGGCGGCGCGAGGCCGCCCGGCGAGGGCGGGAAGCGAAAGTCGCCGGCGCGCACCCACTCGCGCTGCGGCTGCGCGACGGTGCCCTCCGCGGGCGGGATCACCTCTGGCTCCGCGGGGAGCGGCGCGCCGTTCCAGAACTTGGCCTCGTGGACCGCGCCATGCGCATCTTCGGTTTGGAGTACTGTGAAGACGCCGCCCCAGTCGGGGCCTGCGCGGTCGGGCGGGGGCGGAGGAATGGGCTTGGGTGCCTTGTATGGAGGTGCCGCGTTGGGCTTGTCGGGAGCGCCGGCGGGCGGCCGCGAGGTGGGGTTCCAACCCATGGGACTCAGCCGGTCGCTTGCCTCGTCGATCTCGTCTATGGGTTCCTGCAGCTCCTGGTGGGCTGCGAACTCGGCATAGACGGGAGGAACGTCCGAGAGGACGATGGTGGGAATGGGACCGACGGGCTTAGACAGCCATCCAACGAAGGGATACGGAAGCAGCGACTTCAAGAACACCAGCAACGCTGAATGCGATTCGCATCGTCGATGAGCTAGATGCGAGGAATATAGTTAAGGATGGAGATGCGCACCTTCGACCGCTGCGGTCCAGCCGCGGGTGGAGAGCGTGGCCTTGAAGAGCAGCAGGGCGCCCACTGCAATGACGGCAGCGAGTCTGAGCACCAAGCCCACCAGGCGGAAGTATGCAGGGATCCCACGAGCCTGCTCGATGGGCGTGGCGAGCAGCGTAAGAACGAGTGAGAACATGATGGCTGCCAGCAACCGTGGATCTCGACGACGCGCAGTGCTCGTAGGTAGCCCATACGCCTGTTCATTGGTTTCGACCAGCAGTCGTACTTCCAATGATGCGCGGCGGTCTGAATGCCGAGCTGTATCAATAATCAGCGATTTAGTTCAAGACTGCGAGCTCACCGAAATGCGATCCCGGGACGACAGGAAACCGGCGATCATGTTCATGATTCCGTCAGTAGACATTCCACTGGTGATACCGAAACCGTATTCGTGTGTGGTTGAGAACGAACTTTTCAGAATACTCGTCCGAGATGGCATGACGGTAGCGACGCGATGGCGGGGTGTCTGAATATCTGCTTGCGAGCCGGCTACTGATAGATCGATCTCCATCAAACCCAGCCCTTCGACCGAGGGGCAATACTTAGTCCAGGATCCAAACTAAAAAGAAGATGGAGCGGTCCAATCGAGGATACACCAGCCGCGCGAAGCTCGTAGGTCCGAAGCTGAGTCCCGCAGCCCGACACACAAGGCTTGGAAAGAACCGCATGTTTTAATCTGACAAGTTTACAGCATTACTGATACAATTTTATAGGAATTACGAAGAAACGAAGAGAAAGAAAATGCTACAGACATGATGGATGCAGCGTTAATATACAATGAGGAGATGATAAAAAATATGCAATGAAAAAATCAGTCCAGAGCGTGCGGCTCGGAGTGTAGATCAGATAACAGTGCAACAGTTGAATGAGAACCGTGAAGAACCGTGGCGTTGCGTTGCATGGGCATACGCAAATTCCTTGCTCAGCCGGCCTGGTAGATCGCAGGCCCGGCGACGATGTGCGGCTCCAACTGCGAAAGGTTGTACGGCGTCACGTAGATCGCGGCGTCGGTCAAAGCAATGAAGCTAGCAAACCCACAGTCAGCAGTCGATCGAGTGCGCAGCGCAAGGAAGAGGAAGGATGGGACGAAGATTAGGGGATGGTGACGTACACAGTCTCGTTGATGACGGGCGCAGACAGATTGAGCGGCGTAGACAGATTGCCAAGCGGCGCGGTCAGATTGCTAAAGACCAAAGCTTCCGGCTGTGTGGTGGTACCATTCGTGCCGGTGACGTTAGTTAGAGCCGTATACGTAGTGTTCACCTCCGAGATCCACGCCACAAACTGTATTGCGATTCCGTCAGATCGGGCCAAGGAGCGGGCAACTCAGACCGCGTGCGACTCACCTGCGGCGCACTGGCGTTCGAGGACGTGTTGAACGAGCTGTTGAACCCGACTTGCTGGCCGGGTTCTGCCCAGCTCAAGTTCAACGGGCGGCCGGGGAAGGTCACGCTCGACCTGTTCGCGGAAATCCCTGGCTGGGACGTGTTGTCCAACGGAAGATCAGGCCAGAAAGGATTGTCCTGCGTGACGAACATGAGATAAAGTCAAGTTAGAAGAGAGAGAAGGGCATACCAGGATGGTGAGAGGTGGGAACACAGTCCAGTTGACAGGCGGGTTCTCTTCGGGACAGGTCGAGATCAAGGGCGCAATCAACGACCATTGCATGTTTTGCGTGATGCTGGGCACAAAATAGAACTGCGCGAGGCTAGCTCAGCGGCAGAATTGTGACTCTCGCAGTCGCCGAGTACGTACCGGCATGGGGAAGAGGCCTCCCATCTGACGGAATGCCATCTGTTGCCGAGCCTCGACGAGGAGGGTGCTCAAGACGTATGAGGCGCTGGCCTGCGAGTCGACGTGGTTGATCCAACCCGCCGTTCCCGACTCGCCAACACGAGTGATCTAATTCAGAAAATGAGCAATGTATAAAACGAGGCAGCGTAGACTGACCTTCTGAGCAAAATCGAGGAACTCGCGGACATCTGTGAACTCGGGGAAAGTATAGTTACAAGGCTGAGTGACGTTCGCTGAGAGAGGAGTCAGAAAGCACGTCTCTAAATGTAGGACGAGACATACGGGACAAGAGACCCTGCACCAGCTGTACATGCGCAGCCTCCTGCTCAGCCATAAACTGAACCAAGAACACATCCTCCTCGGTCAAATTGACCTGCGTGAAATCGCTCGCGGTGAACTGCTCCAGTCCGGACTGGAACAGACTGAGCTCCAGTAAAGACTGATGCAGATCCAGCTGGATGCTCTGCAAGTCATAGGCGGACTGCGGCTGGAAGACAGGCGTCTCGTTGAGGCCGATGCCGCCCACAGGAGCCGGAACAGGGGTAGGGGTAGGTAGGATTGACGGGCTCAACGATCCAGTGGGCAGCTCAGACGTCGCAGTCTCAGTAGTGGGAGGCGACGTGGTTCCGGTTTCGGTGGTCGTTGGACTGGGCGACCCGGTGGGCGTCGTGGTAGGCGACTCGGTAGGCGTCGTGGTAGGCGACTCGGTAGGCGTCGTGGTAGGCGACTCGGTGGGCGTCGTGGTCGGTGAGGTGGTGGTCTCGGGGAGGTGGTGGGTGTCTCGGTGGGCGTCGTAGTCGGTGAGGTTGTTTCCTGACGACGAATGGGACCTGGCCCTGCAGCCGTCACCAGAGACAGACAGGCGAATAAACTCAGGATCCCCTCGAGACGCATGATGGCAGGTAGATTTCTAGGAGGTGGGGGGTTGGACCGCTACAGGCGAAGGTCAGCTCATATTTGAGGAGTAAAATTCCAGCGCCGGGGGCCGGGACTGTTCTTGCCATTCTTCAATGATCCGACGAAATGACGTGGGCGAAGACGCGGGGCCGGAGCCGTGTTAATTCAACGCGGGATTGTTAGGAGGCATTGGAGAAAATCTAGTGCGGCAGCAAGGCGGCAGTGACGATTGTTAAGTGGAATGGGTGAACGAGAGACTGGCTCATTATCCAATATCATAAGGGAAGCGGGCATCATGGAAAGTGTCAAAATGGTCTGGACATAGCCTCCATTTCGACACTACGCAGATGCCGAAAAGCTGCAGATGATTAGCGGGGTTACACCGAGGCGTACAGCTAGATGATCGACGGGATATCCGAACAAAAGCCGATAAGAAATTCGATGCAGGAGAAAGACGAGCAGGCTTACAGGAGAGGTAGATCTAGGTCTGCTTCCGCGGGAAGGAATGTTTCGGACCCATCTGAAAATGAGGATCTACGAGCACCAGGCATTGGCTCCAACTCCGCAGTGCATCAACTCGGCGCCCTAAGATATCACGAAAAAGTGCGACAATCGCTCGGGCATACTGTAGTGAGAAAGTAATGACAAGCTGCTTGATGGTAATGAAGGGTTGACTGAGCACTAAGTGTTGTGGGGCTGGCATCGCCACGGCGCAGTTTGGTGCCAAGCTATGTCTTGACAACTCCTGCATGGGCCTCCGCACGAGAATTTGCTGTACTGAATGAGAGCGTAGGTGTGGGAGAGGGATGTTCAACACTTATTCAACCCCGAACATCCTCGCGGTGTCACTGTCCTGGGCCGAATTAACATGCAAATTTGATTTTAGTCACAGATTGCCTTTAAAAGCATATCGGTGAGATGGCCGAGCGGTCTGCTGCGGTCTGAGGGCTTCTGAGGGGGGAGCGCATGCGCCTTTTTAGGCGCGCATCGGGCGGTAAAAAGGCATTTCTGTCCGTCCCCCGGCCGGCCGCACTCACGGTCACTCATTCCATTCTACGCCACTTCCCGCCCTCCCGCCCATCGTCCCCCGCCGTTTGCATCTCGATCACCCCACCCGCCATGGCGCCCTTCCCCACCTCCTCCTTTTCTCCTCCCACCCTCATGGACCTCACCCGCACTGCCGCCATCTCTCGTCAAGAACGCAAGCGACGCCGGATCGCCGAAGATCCTGGTGCGGATGGAGTGACATGATTATCTGGTCCGAAAGGGCGTGGGTTCGAATCCCACTCTCATCATTCTTTTTGCGCTGCTGCAATATATGCAGGATATGACTACGATGTCAGCCTGGATCTATGCTATTTCTTGACTGCGCCCGACGGAGCACATCGCACTCATGGGCCTCAACGATGCCAAGATTTACCCTATAGGCTATACGCGCTCGCCGCGCTCGTCAGCCTGGCACGCCATGCATATGTGATCATTACCTTCCCCCTGACTCAATTTTGACAGCATGTGCGTACTCACACCCCAAGTCACAAGGAAATAACGCCAAAAAAAAAGCATCGACCATGCATTCCTACCGATCGAAAGAATTTGCACCAACGCTACTCCGCCGCTGTGCCTCGATGTCGCCCATCTGCCCCTTCTCCAGGCTACCCTTCCCCGGCCGCCCTATGTCACTGGGGACTACAGCGTAGCCGGGGCTTGTCCGCCGTGGTGTCGGCGGTATCCAGCGTAGACGCAGACTTGCTGTAAGTGAAGAACGACTTGTCCGATGCCTCACGCCCGACGAGCGCGAGTGATGGGAGACGGCGCGGCGCGAGCAGCTCCGACATTCGGCGCGCGGCATTTGCATCCGCGTCCTTTGCGTCGGGCATGCGTACTTGTCGGGCGCGCCGCGCAATCAGGCTCGGCGGGCGGGTCAGGCTTAGCCTCGATGACGGGGTAGAGGTCCGACGTAGAAGCCTACAGAAGCCCACGAAGATACCGTGCACGAGGATGGGGATGACGATGATCGCGGCTGCGCGGGTACGTCAGTTGCATGCATACCGTCGGCGGGAATGGGGCCTGGGAGGGCCTGAACGTCCCACCTTTGGCGGCGTTGACGTTGACGGGCTCGACGTGCTTACACAGGACGCGTCCTGACGCGCGACGCGTCGCGTCCTAATCCCAACACGATCACATGATCTCCGCAAAAGGCAATCAGTCATTGCTCGAGCCAATTGTTTTCTGGAACACATCCTTGCGATCTCTCCAGCCCTCCCTCCGTCTTGCGAGAAAGGCGCAGACTCTCGTCAGATGATACACGACATTGAAGCCTAGGACTGGTGCCAAAGTGAGTTAATCTATCCAGTAAGAAGAGGCAGCAGAGGGGGAGGAGAGCGCCCACCGTCTAGACCGGTCCCCAGTGTTGTCTCGCTAGCAACCGAATGGCCCATGCTTGAGACAATAGAGACCCACCCGGCCCACCCGGTGTTTAATTTCCGTGAAAGGGATCCCGGGTTGCAAAGCGTTGGGCCTTTCATTTCCCGTCGCCCAGCATGTCAGCCCGTTGCCGTTCGCAGCCCACAGCTTTCGCCCTCATCCCAGCGCTAGCTGAAAGACCTGTCTCCCGTTTCGCCTTTCCAAACTGGGAACAAGGGAATAAGACAGGCTGTTAGGCTTATAACCAAGCGTGAGGGCGCCACTCACCTCCATCAACTGCGAAGTCCTCTACGTCTCTGACATCCACTTGAACTTCTCCCCCGATCTGCCAAACAAACTATCAACCAACCAACTCCTCGAGAAGCAATGCGCCTACCGCTTAACCTCTTCAGCTTCCACGGCGCGGACAATAGATCCGCGCAATTGTCTTCAGCCGCGTTTGAAGCCTCTTCCGAAGCGGGTCCGAGCTCAGCCTTGTTGTCCAACACCCCGCAAGCCCAGTCTTACGAGTCCGACGCCCACATGTCTGGTTTCACTCCGGTCGGCGAATACGGTGACTTCTACCCAAGCCCATTCGACACCGGCATAGGCGACCTGGGACTCGGATGGAACGACAGCCTGCTGAACGAGTCAACTGACAACACAAACCTGCCACCATCATTCGAAAACACCTACCTCGCTACTCCTGCACCCTCCCATTCTACGTCTGCAATGCAAAATGGGACTGACCTGATTCCATCCTACTACTCGCCGAAGTCCTCGCTCCCCAATGCCACCATCGACGAAGTCGAATTCGGCTTTGACACCTATCTTCCTGTCAGTATTCTTCACCTTGAAACGCGTCGCTGGTACTTACGATATGCCACACAGGAATCCTCAAACCCCTCCTTCCTCTCCGACAGACAAGGCTGGGCCAGCCCCGCGCCCGAAGACATCCCCGCACCCGAAGACATTTCCACACACAAAAACATCTCCACGCTCGAAGACATTTACGCTCCAGATGAGAGAATATGTCCGAGTGACTGCTTCGACGTCACCGATCTCCCATTCACGGTCCCAGACTCGTCCGAAGGACCGCCGCTCCTGCCGACATCCTACGACACAACTCCGACGACGGCATCTCACGAGGACAGCCTCTTTGAGCAGTACCTCGCGCCGTACTCGCCAGCTGCTACGTCTGTGGATGCCTGCTCTCCAAGCTGGGCAGTGGACGCCGAGCTCGAGCTGCCGGCTGCCGGCGATCTTCTTGCCTGGCTATACGCCAAGAGTGCTGGCCCATCTTCCCAGCCTGTCGCAAGCTCGAGCTCGAAGAGGCGGCTCGAGGATGATGATGTCATCGCGCCGCCAGCGACGAAGAGGATCAAGGAGGAAGGCTCGTATCAAGGCATTCTACTGCCGCTACTTCCTGGAGAGCCGTCGAAGAGGAAGCGAGACGACGACGACGACAGCATCGACGAGCAGTTGATGAAGAGGAGGAGAGAAGAGAAGCGTCCGGCACATAGTGCTGAGACACCAGCGCGAAGGGACTCTACGGAGACCCTTCGCCACCACATATACAGATTGGCGGGCCCCTTGCGTGGAGACGTCTCCACGTCTGAGGACCTCACCAAATTTTCTGCCAGTGAGGTCGAAGGGCCGGAGCAAGCACCCTCCGGCTCGTCATCCCAGACCACACAGACCGAGGATTTACCCGCACCTAGCGAGCCCATCCGGTGCACGCGCGCCGGATGCACCAAGACCTTCGGCCGCAAGCACGAGCGCGACCGCCACGTCCGCTCGGTGCACATCAAGGCGAAGCTCCCGTGCCCCGAGGCGGGCTGCTCGTCGCGCCTGAGCCGCGCCGACGCGCTCAGCCGGCACCTGAAGGACCGCCACCACTACGCGCCCGAGCACGCGCTGCGGAAGGCGAAGGCGATCGAGGCGACGGTGACCGCCGCGATTGGCTGGGTAAGGGAGGAGGAGGAGTGAGGAAGAGCGACTGTGTTGCTCGCCTTTTATACTTATCCCCGCGTCGACGCAGCGCCGCGAGGCCTGCTCCGCGGGCGGGAGTACAAGGACGCGCGCTCGGGATGGTATGCGTTGTACTTTACCCGAGCAGGCTTTGTTCCAGAACGGGCAGGCCGGTCCTCCACGCGCGTCGGGCGACGAGCATCAACGATGCCTGTGCTCGTCTTTGTTGTTTATACATCCTTTTCCCTTATTTTTCTTGTTTGTCTTTACCTTTACCTCGCCGCCTTCACAACGGACGATCACTACTACTTCGTTTGTACCATTTTCTTTGGACTTGAGTTTGCTTTGTACTATACATGTATCATCAGTATCAATAAATGTTTGGGATAGAGTACGCACGAAGAGTTTGGGACGGAGCGTAGCTGAGAGTTGGTTGAATTCATGGCCTTGAAAATAATCGCATCAAATACACAAGCACCTACAAAGTCCAACTCGAAGATAAGAGATAAGATTAGATCAAGATCGCAAGCATCTTCTGTCGAGTCGTCAGCGCTGCACGATGACGGCCATGTTATATCTCCAGTCCATTATTCAGAATGTACTATCTGCATAAGACTCGACATCGACAGCGCTGACTTAACATTTCTGCTTTAACTTTCTATGCTGCCTCTCACCCGAGTCACGATTCGCGAACAGCCGCCAGCGATGCACGCTTGCTTTCCTGTGCAGACCATCCGGCGGTATGTCCGACGGTGCTGGTGCTCCTTGGTTAATTAGTTAAAATCCGCGGTGTGAGCTCTCGTTTTATTCATTCTGGCTGACGCTTTTGATCTAGAGTGAAGATAATCACTCAAACGGTTCGGCGTTAAGGATGGACTTTATCCATATCTCCTCGATGGGCCAGGGTACTGTCACCACTATGACTGAAATACCGCGATGGACGGTGCGTTGGATCCCTCGCAAGTCATCGTCCGCCGTCGAGCGCCTTACGAGGACCCTGAATGCAGGAGTTATAAAATGACGCAGAAAGAGGACCCATCATGCAAAGGCCGCTCATTCCAAGTGGTTCTATATCTCGCTAGAGAAACGGCATGTCGAGCACGCAGAGCACCCCTGCAAAACACCTCTACATCCTCTGGGCGCGCGACCTCACCGACGCTGAATGCTGGAGTCGCCGTCAAGCCGCGTCGCCCGAGCATCTCGACAACGTCAACAAGAACTGGGAACCTGGCTTCATGAGTACGTATGCCATGCGTCAACCGCATACCAGACCTTCATATCTGACTTCCGCCGCAGGAGTCGCCGGCGTGACAGTACCACCCGAGTTCGAGCACTTGCCATTCGAGCAAAAGCAGTGGAACGGCTCGCTGCTCATTCTCTGTGCCGAGAGCCTGGATGCCGCATGGATGGTTGTAAAGAGTGATGCGTTCTATAGACACAATGTGGTGAGTGCGAGACGCTGCCGGACGGTGCTTGACGGGATGCTGATACAGTGATTAGTGGGATAAGGAATCGATTGTCCTCATGCCCTTCCTTCCTGTCACGCCGATTCCCGAAGTTGCGCCGCTTATTCTGCCTGGGCAATAATCGCACTCCTTCACACCACGACGAGGAGACGAGGCTGGCGTGCGGTGAAGGGAGGAAGTAGCGACGGACGAGTGCTGCGAGTAGCGCGTTTCTGGGCCGGACGTCTCCTTGAGTCGATGCAGGAAGAATGCAGTCAGCGCCGATGCCGTGGTACACAGTCTGCCACCAAGCGATGAGTTCTTCTCGAAAAATTTATGTTAACGTACGTTGAGCGGAGACTTCAACAAAAACAGAGCGGAGAAAAGCGCCGATAACGAAAGCTGGTACGTGCTCAGCATGTCTCCGCGACGTAGTTACCCGCTGTCAAGGGCATGGACAGCCTGGCGCGTTGGGCCAGACAACAGCATGTTGCGCAGCACTTAATGGAAAAGCGCGAATATGTCCGAGCTTCTATGCAAAGTGGAATCGGAATG